>CM046296.1:14789878-15122541 GCA_025267735.1 Mactra quadrangularis
AATACAAGTGACATACATGTCCAGAAGTACATGTGACAAATATGTCACATAAAGTACATGTGACAAACATTGGACATACATGTTACAAAATATGACATATATGTCACATAAAGTACAGATGACAAACATGTGATGTACATGTCATACAATGTACATAAGATGAATGTTAGTCACATGTATCAGACCAAATTCTTCAGTAAATCTATTTTCATACCAAAACTGTTATTACTTTAGATAAATCACAGGCACAGTGAAATGCATAAACAGTTCGTTATACAGGAAAGTTCCGCTATTATGACCACTTTTGTTATTTCAAAATCGTGCGATATATGAAAATTATTAAGACCCAAATGCTTAATTTGTGAACAGTTTTGAAGACCGTTGCTCTATTAAGACCATACATTTTGGTGGTCTTAATAGCTAAACTTAAGTGTAGTTATTTTACTTAATAATGATTACATTAAAAACATGCTATACATACTTTGAAGTTAATAACAACTAAACTATTTGCCAAACCTTCAACAGATAATTTTTTTAACTTGTTTTTGTATTGAGTTGGTAATATGTATACATCATTTAAGATATCTTATTTAAAACGTTAAGACCATGACTGAGTGTATGTCGTAAAAATGAATTCTGTTCAGTATTAATGCAATAGTAGCTGTTTTGTCTTTAAAAAGTAAATACAAAGTATGCTACAGAATTGAAGAAACAACTGTTCCACACAAAAAAAACAACACTTGACCTTAAAAAGTAAACAAACCATTTGTCAATTACTTATATCTCCAATGAAGTTTGAGCTAATGCTTATTTTCAAATGAAAAATTGGAATGCTTATGTAAACAGTATGTGTCAAATACTTATAAATGCAACATAATAACATTCATTAAAATCATTCAAATCACTATAATATGTTTACTATTAGATGTAAACATCAAAGCCATGTTTAACAAATGTATCAAGCTTTCAATATAATAAAAAACAACATCTATATATTAAAACCATAAAACTTGATTCAACCTTACAGCTATGATAATAATAATAGTATGATTTTAAATTTCTAGTTATGGCGTAAAAAGAAGCAGTTTCCTATGGCACCTTAAGGAAGCAGGTTATTGGGTAAAAACAAGCAGTTTCCAATGGTAATTTAATCTAGTTGTACAAATTGGTCAAATGTTCATCTATATTGAGAAGCATTGTATATTTTCACATGAATTGATTGGTATCTTGTTAGTTTGAGACCTTAATACAAGGACATTTTTTTTAAAATTAATTATTACATAGGTCTTCATGACTTTTATCAAAATTAATTAATTTAAATAATTAAGTCACTCTTCTAACTAGCTAAGATTGACTTTTTTCTAAACTAATACTTAATTATTTTTCAAGGTAGAGTCAAGGCACTCGCCTTATAAGAAATCCCTAAGTAAACATAATCTCTAAGTCAACTTTTCATAAAAATGTTCAATCTGCCCGGGACTTGAACCCTGGTTCCATTTCTTAAACATTTAATGTTCAGTAACAGTATTAGACAGTGGGACCATATCGAGTTTCATGGCTTTAGTATATCATAGTACATTCAGACAAAATAAATAACAGCTGTATATATACATATATTAGTACATAAAGCTTTTTAAAAATTGATTTCAATAATTATGCAAATGTACATACATACATATATTATATATATCATTATTACTATTTACATAGAAACATATTATATATTAAGTTTATGGTACATTTAAACTATGTATAACAAGTCCATTCCTATAACAATCCAATACATTGTGGGAACAATACATGATGATGCAAGGGAAGGAACTATGAATGGCCTAAATACTATAATATTGAATTACTTCCCTTGTTTTTTCAAAGTGCTGAATTGTACATTTTCTTGAAATGACGGTTTAAAACTATGGAAGAGTTATGCTTCAGTCCCATAAAATCGTGGCTTGTTACGGACCCGTACGTGCAGACAGTCGTAGGCCGTGGGAAGCCATGCGTATCAAGATGACGGTACGCACATGGTACAAAACAACACACCCGTACGGACCCGTAGCTTGAAGATATGCATGTTTAATCTATACTCGGCCATGATTTTGTTCATGATTTGACTCTGTAACTGTTAGGTGTATCCTGGACTCATATCACGGACCCTGGTAAAAACGTGACAGTCCAAACGGGTACGCAAGAGTTCGTACGGGTCCTTGCGGATTTTGATCGCACGGCGCCCGTACGGTGCCCTCACGGCTATTTTTATGTTTATGGGACTGTAGCTTTACAATACCAAATTGACCAAATACTACATAGTGAGCATTGCTTTATTCTACTAAGTGATGTACAATGCACTACAATTATTTCAATTGGGATATAAATTTATATGTTTAAATGAACTAACAGTTAGTAGAGTTTTACATATCATGAATTTCCTATAGAGGTATACAATAGATTCAAACAATTTTTAACATTTACATTTGACAAATAAAATATTGCAATACCTATATGGATTACATAACTCAACAATAGACTATATCTGGACTTCAACTTTTTGGGTTTGCAGTACAAACAAAATTTGTTAAAATAAAAACATGTTTACTATAAACAAATGGATTTAATCCATATTTTGTGTTTTTTCCACAATAATGTGTAACTAACTTTGTTTGTACTGCCTGCGCACAAACAGAAGAACCCATAAATTTGAGTTTCAAAGTAGGTCTATCATCAACCAGTTCCTACACATACAAAAGTGTTGAGTCAATATAAAAGATAGGACTTGCCAGTTTATTTGTATAATATATTACAACAGTAAATATATCCTCAAAACTATCATAAAATATGAACAGTCAATGTTTAAAGCATTCATAGGACTGGCTTCATTATCGCTTCAGCACTTACTAAGCCAATGAATAATGAATATAGTACATACATGTATATAATAGCACACACACATACATGTACATAAAACATTATGTTTATCATATTTATTGCACATAAAATTATAATACATAAAATATTAAATCAATTTGTCAAAAAAATGATTAAAAATCAATATCATGATTGCATCATCACAACAACTACAAATTTTAACCTGATTTTTTTCGCCATGTTCAATTAACATAATATATTTAAAAAAATCATCTAGATACATACTAGAATACTTCCAGATTTCAAATTTATGGGTTTTACCCACAGTATTTTTGAATTTTATTCAACTCTCAGTGGCGCATACATTAACCATGCTGACTTAAATTGATTGTTAGAACACAAGTACTGTCTATAGTATTTAAACCAGTGGGGTAACAGTAGAGCTGTGGATCGTTGAGCAAGTGGCGATCCGAACCGAACCACGATTCATGTGTAGCGATTCATGAATTGAATAATTTGTAAATGGAGAAGCATACAGTATTCAAGTAATAAAAAAGTCAGTGAAGAATTACAGAAGTTTTGACTTGGAAAACCATGTACTCCAAACATGTCTATAACCAGACATAGTATGGGCTTTTTCAGCGATAACATTTTTGTATCAATCAAAATTTTGACACAAGATTTTTTTGGTCCCTACATAAATTTTTTAATTTTCATTAGAAGTGCAGCTCGTTTTCAGTGGTTATTAGGCTGAAAATGTTCTTTCATTCTTTTTTTAAAAAAATAGATCATGATCCGACAATTTCAGACATGAAGAATATTCGTACTTGATTTTTTGGTCAGGATCGCGAATATCCGAGTACTCGGGTACTCGCCGCAGCCCTAGGCTACAGTATGCACCACTGACAAAATCATACCATTACAATTGAAACAATGTGTACAAAAAGCAATAGCATTAATTTCGTAACTCATGACTTTCAGCAATTATGTATACAAAATGTTATGCATTTATGGGGAATTGAAGCTTTATAACAAAATTTGAAGCAGCAATAGTTAAGCTGAGATTTGAGATTCTAGATTATTCAAAACATATAAATAAACAATAGAATTTTCTAACTTATAGATAGTAGAAGGAAGAAATAGCAGAATTTAAAATCATAAAATTTTGTAATCAATAACAAAAACAAAAGCACTTTATTTCTCCAGTATTCAAATCGCTTATCTACATAACAAAATATTTTACATACAATAAACTGAAGTAAATGTATTAGAGAAATCTTGATGTTGCTTTGTATAAAACAGCTGATACTTCCCACATAGTTTTACACAATCACAGTATAAATTCAGTATACAAAATCTTATATGTACAAATTAAACATAAAAAATGTACCCACCAAATGCTTGGAGACTTGGAGGCCCACTAACAAGCTTTTATAAAAAATTTGATAATTACTTATTTTGAAATGCTTATAAGTTTGCCTATTTTTTTCCTTAATGGTACTGTTAGTAGTAAAGACTGCCAAAGTAGCTTAAAATATATGTTATAGGAATGAATTACATTGAACTTGATTTTGAAGGCTTTTGGATATCAGATGCTGAACCAATTAATGTGAAGCATTCATGAAAAATGATTTCATTTTATCACTAAACATATACATTGAAAATAATAGTTTTCAAAACAAAACAAAAAACATTGAAACATTTAAAAATTTCATAAATTTCCTGTCCCCTAACTTTTGGTGGGAACTGTAAATGTATACAAAAATCTCAGATTATGCAAATACAAACATCTATGGAATATGTTTGTATAAATAGAGGATATTCGTCAACCTTGGTGCAAGATTGATTTTTATTTCACCGAGTGAGCTCAGAAACATATTTTCACGAGTGGCATAGCCACGAGTGAAAATGTCATTTTCTGAGATCACAAGTTGAAATAAAAAAGATCTTACACCAAAGTTGACGAATATTCTGTTTCTTTCACGCTCAGTTTTGTGTTTTATTTGATGTATTTTACACAAATTATAACATGACGTTATTTCTACTCCAAGATGACGTCATTTATCGTCTAATATGACCTCATGAACGATGAAAATATAAGGTTATATTTTCACTACAATGAAAATATAAAATTTATATTTTCATCGTTTATTTTCATCGAATAACGCGACGTTTCACCGTTAAGCATGAAAGAAAATTGTGTAGTCAGCTGAACAGTCATATGGAAGCAGACTTATAACCACACTTAAACATTTCAACTTTAAAATGTAAACTTAAAGGTTGGATAAATTTGTGAAAACATTAAATGCATATCAATTTTGAAGTTTGAAATACCCGAACTTTATTAACATAATTACACATTATATACACACATGTATCAAGATGAGACAGTACAAGTTGTTTTACTGGCCAACACTCATTATGTTACTTGAAATAAATCCATGTGCATGCATGAAACATTAAAGTTTAATACCAAATATACAAAGACCAAATAAAATACCATAGAAATTACATAAACACTTTGTAATTCATTCCCAAGTTAAAAAAATCCAAATAAAATGCAAGTTTAATTAGATATACCCTAAGTAATTTATTCACCAGTTAAAAATACTAATAACAGAAATGTTTGTTCACTTATGTGATAAAATACCCCCCAACGGGTGTTTGTCAAGAAATTGGGTACAGAAAATGAGCAGACAAGATTTTTCATCAAGGACCATCACTTGGACTGTAACCAAAATGGAATAAGCACATGTCTGCCAGATATCTGGTCTATGTGTGAAGTTTTAATCACGTCCGTAAAGTATGTGCTGAGACATTGAGCCGACAAGAAAAAGCTACAGACGAACTGACCGACAAGCTGACTCCTATATACCTCCCAAATTATTTTTTGGGAGATATAATAAACTGAAAGTTGATACATCTCAAATTATCAGATTATGTATGAATTAATAATAACACTAGAATACACTATTGTAGTTATTTAAGTCTTTTAATATAAGTTTCAATACCGGGACAACAATAAGATAAGGGACAGTATCTATTTTGTGAGATTCATACACTTCTTTAGTTACACTTTTCATAGAAAATAAGTTTTGTAATTCGTGGTGCTTTTCACAGCTTTTTAGCTTATTTTGTGGAACTCATAGACAACATTTTAATTACTCTAGCACGGTGGTCTGAACCCACCAGATCACCTTATAATAATTTAGTTTATATAATTCCATTATATGTACTAAAACTACTTTCCTTGAAACACACCTACTAAGTTGATAGATTTTTAAATGATTAAAACACAGAAGATAAAAATCAGGAAACAATCAATGTAAGAATATATTGTCTTCAAATCTTCAGGGCTCAACATTGCCCCTGACAACCCTATTTGGATTCAGGCAACCTGTTACTGCTATTAAAAATATGGTTTGGGCAAGTTAAAAATTGGTGGTGAGCCCTGATCTTTTTAAATGAGCAAAACAAGAAAAAATATTTTTCACCAAAATCAATGTTTTATACTAAAGGTGACAGACAGTTTGGCACACTAAAATAAAAAGTGTAGTCTCTATGTTAGGATGTAACATACATTAATCCTAGTATATAAATGTCTATAAACTCAGAGACTTTCCGAGACCAGTGCTTTTAAGACAATAAATATTTCATAAAATAACAAAATTTACTAAATGTAATATGCTTAACCTGTCAAGAGAATAATCAAAATAGGCAACATGATCTGGTTTTCTGTCATCTAATAATGGAAATAGACTATTAGCTTTCAGACATGATCTATTTATTTAATGTTGTGCCAACACAATTATGATCATTTACTTCACAGTCAGTACAACTAGCTAGTACACACATACCCTTTCCAAGACCAGCAATTTCTCCATAAACCAAATTAACCGAAGTAAATTGACATTATTGTCAAATTCTTTAATGGAAGGGCTAAAGTGCCCAGGGTGGAAATTTAACCCTTCTCCCTTTGTGAAACTAAACTGTTTGCTACAAACTGCCTTACAGACCCAGGTTATTCAGACAGTAATGACTAGTAATAAATCTTTAAATACCAACTGCTTATTTTCATTCATGCAATTTAGATAAAAGATTACATTGATTATCATACTGAAGAGTCTACAGATTCAAATAAAATACCTTGTAGCCATTGTGCTTCAAAAATAATGTGACTAAAGATAAAAATTATTTTCAACAAATCACGGAAATCTGATACAAGCTGAAACACTAACCCATATAAACACATTGAGTTTAAGTTAACAAAAATTTGCCTTCCATATCAAATTTAAGATTATCATAAATAATGTTTAAAAAGAAACATAAATACAGATACAATAAACCTCGACTAGATAACTCACATGAAATTCTTGACAATAAACTCAACACATATAAGACATGATAATAATCACAGTTTTATAATACAAATAATTCTTCACCAGTTCTTTCTTCCTGAAATCCCCATATTTCACAGCTATAAACTTCAAGTCAATAACCTAATGCCAGAATTCTATAAATAGCACAGTAAGTTTTGTTTCTATATATAACTCAGTCAAATTGTTACTATAAATAGCACACATTTATTTAATAACAGTCATTTGTGGCATAGTCAACAACATTGAAATTCATTAACTATATATAGTTAAACCAACTTCCATTAATAGCACGAATTTTGTTACTATATATAACCTATTATGTTACTTTTTATAGCATTGAATTTCTATGACTATAAATAGCACAGTCATTAGTGTTACTATAAATAGAACATATTTCATAGTGGTCATCTAAGTGTCATGATGTGCTGTGTACTGGCTGTAGTAATGTAGATGTCAGTCTAAACACACTCATATACCAGCATTTTGATGTGGTTCAGTGAGTACAAAGTAATGCGAGGAATGATAGGGGTATAGTCTGCAGTACAACATACACTACAAATAATGAGGTGTCTCCTGTCCTGTGAGCAGTCTAAATATAGATGTTGGCATTGTTTTCATATGAATCTGAAATAAAAATAAAAACAATTATATTGATATTCACTTAATGGTGAAAGTTCAAAATCCAGAAATTCCTGAATTTTCATGACTTCACATGCTTTTACATGGGCATAGAATAGAACCCATTTGTCAGGTTTCTAAAATCCTCAACTTCAGGATCTGTCCTGAAGCTTTCACCAATGAATTAGCAATCATTTGTGCTCAGGTTTGATTCATTTAATCATTCAGAAAAAATAAACAGACAATAAATAATTTAACACAATACTGTCATTTATCATGACTCAAAATTATATCTGCATGGAGACTGAGAAGAAAATTGTAATACATTATTTATACAAAACTCAGAATATTTTGAGTGAGCATTATCAATGCTTATTTTAACATCATTCTTATCCATCAGATATAACTAACAAAAGGTCCAGTGATGTTAAACACTCTCTTTAGAACATTTGATTAATATCTCTTAAAACCCTAAATTCGCAATTAAAAACTTTTAATTTATAATACTTATCGAGGATTGCCCCCAAGACTGTAGTAAGTGCATTGCGTCAAAAAGCGAGTTACTACAGTCTTGGGGGCAATCCTCGATATACAAATTTCATAATTCAAGATTTTAGTGAAAGAAATCTGTACATCTTTGCACTGGCTATAGAACAAATCTAGGTTACCAAGTAATTCATTTAGTATGCATTGCTTCATCTTGTTAAGTCTAAATAAGGCTACTTGTTAATGCTACCATCGTCTTATTTTTAATTAGACAGTCAACGTAACTTAACTTGTATTACACTGAATTCTTAATGAAAAATTCTTGGACAAATTGAATTCTTTCTGTCGTAGTCGTTCTCTCCATACAGATTAGTTCAACCATTAATCCAGTTTAATTGATTAAAAAATTCAAACCAGGAACACACATAATCCAACCAACCAAACTAATTAAATAATGTCCCTAGTGTTAATGTATAAATACGAAATCATTTTTCAAGAAAGCATTTCATTCCAGTAGAATGCATTTAATCAGAGAACGTTTTTGCACACAGCATGAGTTTATAGAAATGCATGCACATTTAATTAGGTAGTACAAGACTCCTATTATATATACATATATTCATATGAAGGTCATATTCAGTTTCATGCTGTTAGCCACACAATTTTTATAATTGCTCATACAACAAAGTGTAATAGGCTTAAAGAAGTAGGAGAAAATTACGTAACTCTACAACACAGTAAGCTTCTATATCACGGGCACAACAAAATTATTTCTTTCATTTTAAGACAATATGTTCTGGGTAATCAATTGCTTGTTTTATGGAAATAGAATACCACATTCATCAAAATTCAATCCATAACTTTTTAACTGCCACAAATCAATATTGATTTTTTTAGAAAATTATTTATTATAATACTATGCTAAATAGCTGAGGCTTTGAAACTGAACCTGTAGTCAACAAAAAGTAACTTAAGTCTTTTGATTCATGGTTTGATGTCAAGTTAACACTTAATTCAACTACTTTCAGCACACTTAAATGCACTTAAAGCATCTTCAAAAAATTATATCAAGATTTTGTGAACAGATATATTAGAAAACCACATGACAATGTTTATTTGCAATTCTTACAGACATTGAAAACTTTCTACAGTGATTCAGACCAGCCTCATTGTTCTTTAAGCCAGCAACAGTTATCTAGTAATATGAAATGCGCTTAATCCAGAGGTTTGAACCCCACAAGATGCACAGCGAAATCTCCTTGAGCTAGACATTTATTTACAGTTATTTCACTCCACCCAGATGAAATAAATACTGTGAGGATAACTTGCCTGAAGGCGATTTCGATGACACGGAATTATCTTATCTAAGTGTCCAAACGTGTACATAGAGTACAAAGACACAAATTATAAACCACAAATTTTAATTTTTCAACTTAAATTTTAGGGCACATTCTGCAAGGTGATCGCTATCTAGTGCTTTTTGAAAGCTATTTTTTGTAGCATAAGAGGTCTACGGAACGGTTTGCTTCAAGCTAGCAAATCCAAGATGGCGACTTTCTCAACCAAAAAGTTCAGAACTGTAACAAAGGAAAAGTATTCAAATATATCAGTATTCTTTAAAAAGAAACACATTCCCACAGGGGACGGCCATTTTGTAAAAGGCAGAAACATTCCGAATGATACAGATAGCAAGAAAAAAACTTGCTACATATTGCTAGCTAGGGATTCAACTTGCTTGATCATAGCAGACCGTTCCGTAGGAAATCGCTACAAAGCGCTAGCTAGCAATCGCCTTGCAGAACATGCCCAATGTAGAGTGGTGGCATGGCAATGCTTGTTACATCAAAGAGAAAACAATACTGTACATATACTTACTTCACCAACAGAATTAGCTAATAATGATACAATTTTTTCATGAGGAACAGCTACAACACTTTGATTATTAATTTCTATAATTCTATGTCCTACACGTACACCACCTCTCTCAGCGATACCACCTCGTAATAAACTACATATCTGTAATACACAAACATAATATATCATAACTCTTTAAGGGGGTGAACATTTTTTTTCAAATAATGACTATATTTGTAGGTGGATTTTTTCAACATTTTTTCAGTATAACTTAGTGAAAAATTTTTTTTTTAAAAATACAGAAAAATATGCTTGGCACGAAAAAAAGTAACATAATACACTGATTTATGAAAGATAAAGAAAATACACTTATCTATGTAAAATGCACTTTTAAGTGTATTTAGTGTCCCGGGGCTTTGGGCCAGTGGGTTAATGGGATGAGTTAATTACAGATTTATTTCTCTGTAGTCATATACTAATTAGGAATTTACAGGTTATAATACTTTAATTCATTTCATTTATGCTAGGCTAAATCTACTGTAAATGAAACTGATTGATAAGATTTCTACACTTAAATCAATGTTACAATATATGTCATGTAAACAGTTTATAATGCATTCAGCAACAACTGTTTTCAACATTGCTTGGTTGCTTAGAATTACAGAACTAGGATAACCATTCACAAACGATACATTGTCAGAATTTGTTTCACAGATGAACATAACTATTTTATGCTACATATATAACAGTTTGTAATTAAGTTAACTAAAATGACAAGATTAATAAAACCAGGGCACAGAATACTTGACACACATTTTGTAGCAAACCAATCAGACAGGAGTGTGTGAGGTCATTCACATCTCTACAACACTACAATCTCTCTCAGTGTCAAGTACTAAGACAATTCTTTGGTTGCATTGGGGCGTTGTAACAAAGTAAATTGACATTGACAATATGTAAGCTTGATATCATATTAATTCCAACATCTTCTATGTCTTGGTATTTCAATAATGTAATGATACTAAGATGAAAAATAACTATGTATAGGTTGAGGTACAACTCTGTATGTAATGAAATATATAATCAGTAAAGATTAACTATTAGGATCACAAAAATCCATGGTCTTAACAGTGTTTAGGTTTTAATAAAGATACCAGTATTTTCTAAAAATATAAAAATTAAGCGTTTTGGGACTTAAAAATCGTCATATATTGCATGATTTTGCAATATTTTTTACTAAGGTAGTCTTTGTAGCAGAATTTATGTGTATGATATCATTTTTTTAAATTACGGTAAGTATAGATGTTATAAAATCATATTATATATAAATTACTTACAACTCCATTTTGTACACTAAAACCTAACTGATATTTAACATCAGGACGTTTTATCAAAACTTCAACAACAGGTGGACATGGCACTACAGTAAGTTTCACAACCGTTTGATGTCTAGTACCCTATAATATATGATATATGTAAATTATCATAAACAAATTAGTTTATAACAAAACAACAACAACAAATGTGAACAAATTGATTAATTTTATATGATGATAAAATTTTATATGATGGTGCAATCAAGGCAGCCAGTACCGTAACAGGTTACAGGGACACGCAGACCTGGAAGGCCCAAGATGACTTGGAAACAGTTGAAAGAGAGATATTGCAGAGAACGGAACTTCTCTGTGATCGACTCTCAAGAGAGAGATCAGGTGTGAGAAATGCCACACGTGCAATAAGCCAGCTACCTGGAAGAAAGCCCACTGATGTGGATAATGCCCCAACACCTGCACGATAATCAAAAGACAGATGATGATGATGATTCAAGCAAGTTGTTTTACTGCATTATTTCAGTCTTATTGCAGTATATAGTCAACTTACACAGTGTCCATAGACATGTCTAGCTTTTTACAAATTACTAAGCACAAACCTTTGCCAGAGTCAAACAACAGTTACTGGACTGCTTATCTGAGAACTAGATCCATAGAAAGTCTGACCTTAAATTGGGGCTAATTTTATCCCCTAAGACATACTAAGAACAATCTATGTAGAAGACTTGAAGCGATACTGCATGCTATAACAAATATAGAAGCCTTAGGCCTTAACTCAATGAATAAAATGAGATCATTAGCAATGAGCGAATAATATAATGACTTAAGGAGCATAATTTAAACACTCTTTGTACTAGTCTCAAGATGATGCCACATGCCAAATTTGGTAACTCTAGGTCCCATGGTTTAAGAAATATTTTAACATTTCTTCACATATATATCTACATTAGTCAAATCTTTTGTCGAAAATTTCAGCTAATAAGACTCATGGAGTGGGGCAAACTAGGATCTCAGGGGGGACATGATTGAAACAATCTTGGGCCAGCTGACATGTATAACAATGAGACAAAATCTTACCTTGATATTTGTTTGACAACTTGATAGAGGTAAACCCACTAAACTAATACCATTAACTGATATAATCTGATCACCAATATTGAGCTGACCACATCTTGCTGCAGGACCTAATGGATTCATATTAGCTAAAACTACAGTAGGTACCATAGAACCCCATCCTGATTCAACTATAACTACTCCTAATTGTTCTCCTTTGACTTTGGGTACAATCACCTGAAAATAGACATACAATATCTTTTATAACCAAAATTTAACGTGAAAATAGACATACAATATCTTTTATAACAAAAATTTAACCTGAAAATAGACATACAATATCTTTTATAACAAAAGTTTAACTTGAAAATAGACATACAATATCTTTTATAACAAAAGTTTAACTTGAAAATAGACATACAATATCTTTTATAACAAAAGTTTAACTTGAAAATAGACATACAATATCTTTTATAACAAAAATTTAACTTGAAAATAGACATACAGTATCTTTTATAACAAAAATTTAACCTGAAAATAGACATACAATATCTTTTATATTAAACAAAAGTTTAACTTGAAAATAGACATACAATATCTTTTATAACAAAAATTTAACTTGAAAATAGACATACAGTATCTTTTATAACAAAAATTTAACTTGAAAATAGACATACAGTATCTTTTATAACAAAAATTTAACCTGAAAATAGACAGACAATATCTTTTATAACAAAAGTTTAACTTGAAAATAGACATACAATATCTTTTATAACAAAAGTTTGATACATGTAATCTTAACACAAAAATCTCTTTCTTTGCTAAGTGGTAGGTCTGCATTTTTGACATATGTAAAAAGTTTATTGGAAAAATTTAGTTTTTTTTAAACTGAAATGGCATGATGAAACAATTAGAATAGAGAGGGAAAGTCAAAGAAAACATTTAACTAGGGTTATCCCTTTTTTATTCAATAATCTTTATAAAGTAACCTTTATAACATTAGAATGTACATGATAGTTTATTGATAGTTTATTTCAAGATATTAGGTCATTGACATATGAATCTACAAGCATAAATACAACATATAACATTAGAATGTACATGATACAGCTATTATAACATTAACGTTGCTATGTTAAATCTCAGGATCTAAAATCTAATCTAGTCTGATATTTAACTTAAACTTCCTTGTTAAATTACTAGACATGATTCAAAACATAAAACTTTATACCAGACTTGTTGTAATATAATAAAAGTATCAAATAAAATCTGCATCAACCTTCTCAAGAAAACAAGAGAATTAGTACTTGTATATCACTAGAACCATTCTCAAGTGAGATTATTGTGAGATCTCAATGTGTACCATAGACAATAAAACCTTGGTAAGATATCAATGTGTACCATAGACAATGAAACCTTGGTAAGATATCAATGTGTACCATAGACAATGAAACCTTGGTAAGATATCAATGTGTACCATAGACAATGAAACCTTGGTAAGATGTCAATGTGTACCATAGACAATGAAACCTTGGTAAGATATCAATGTGTACCATAGACAATAAAACCTTGGTAAGATGTCAATGTGTACCATAGACAATGAAACCTTGGTAAGATGTCAATGTGTACCATAGACAATGAAACCTTGGTGAGATCTCAATGTGTACCATAGACAATAAAACCTTGGTAAGATATCAATGTGTACCATAGACAATAAAACCTTGGTAAGATGTCAATGTGTACCATAGACAATGAAACCTTGGTAAGATATCAATGTGTACCATAGACAATAAAACCTTGGTAAGATATCAATGTGTACCATAGACAATGAAACCTTGGTAAGATATCAATGTGTACCATAGACAATGAAACCTTGGTAAGATATCAATGTGTACCATAGACAATAAAACCTTGGTAAGATATCAATGTGTACCATAGACAATGAAACCTTGGTGAGATCTCAATGTGTACCATAGACAATGAAACCTTGGTGAGATCTCAATGTGTACCATAGACAATGAAACCTTGGTGAGATCTCAATGTGTACCATAGACAATGAAACCTAGGTGAGATCTCAATGTGTACCATAGACAATGAAACCTTGGTGAGATCTCAATGTGTACCATAGACAATGAAACCTTGGTGAGATCTCAATGTGTACCATAGACAATGAAACCTTGGTGAGATCTCAATGTGTACCATAGACAATGAAACCTTGGTAAGATATCAATGTGTACCATAGACAATGAAACCTTGGTAAGATCTCAATGGGATCTCAGTGTGATCTAAGACACCATCTTGGCAGCCTATTTTACAAATTCTTCCGACTATCAGCTCATCATTCTTATCTCCATACATACATCACAACAAGGCATTTTTATATCTCTTGTGAGTGCATCTTAATTTTGATACACAAAGTATGTGAGAACAATGGCCTGCACATTTCTAATGTCAGACTCTATCAGACAATGAACTTTTACTGTATTAAAATTTTACTATTATAGAACATATTATAATTTAGTACCAGACAAACATTAATCATCACTAGATTACTGGTAGACAAAAACAATAAAGAAACAATTTATTTCAATTATGAATTTCAACACATTGTGATCTAACAGGAAATATATCACATTTTGAAGTTCAGATGCAAAGGAATGAAACAATTAAGCCTACATGCATGTCTGAGTGGTAAATAACCAAGAATTCTAGAGAATCAACCCACATCTTTTCACAGATTTGTTACAAATTATTTCTATTCTAACACTTACATTGCTAGCATCAAATTGATTTACAGTTAAATTAGGTTTTCCAGCATTATCTTATACTGATTACAGACCGTCAGGAAACAGTACCCCCATCTAACGTTGGATAGATGATAGCAACACAGTACCTTCTCTATATGGGCGACGAAGGTATTAAATTTCAATTTATGATTACATCAACGATGAAGTTTAAATGTTATGACCATTTAAATCTCAATTAGCTTTGATAGAGAAATGGTCTTATAATAGGGAACTTTTTTTTCTTAAATAAAGCATTTTTGGGGTCTTAAAGTCATCAAAATTCACATAATTTTGCAGTAACCAAAGTCCCAGTCTTCATTGAAGAACTTGAGTAAAACAGCTTATTTTCAGCCATTCTAAGTTTTAAAATTTCATTAAAATTGATAATAGTTTTCATTGAACTGAGAATGGATTACATGACTTTTTAAAAATTGTAAAACTAGAATATGTAAATTATGTCGTAAAAGACAATCTGCTTCGAGTATCTTATTATAAAACTAATATTACATCTGATTCCAGATTTATAATAGTTTTCAGGTGATATGATTACTCAGTATCTTTAAAATCTTTAATATACTTCTTTCTATTAGTCTGTATGAAAGATTTAAGTTTTCATAAAATTGACCAAAGTAAAAACTTATATAGAATAAACTTCTGTTTTTTACCAGAAAATGTTCTCCATTTTTATCAAAAAATAATTTTTTTATACGAATTCAAAATGATGTCACATAGAAAGATAAAAGTCAAATAATCATGATGATGGGTAAAAATATGTGAAGTATCTCTGACAAACACAGAAAAAGCATGGAGGAAGCAGAACATTAATCAACTTTAAAGTAAAATCTCTTTATTTCAACTTAATATGGGCTCAGAAAATAATATTTCTACTCGTTGCTACACCACTTTTAAAAGTGTGTTTTCTGAGCACACTGGGTGATAATAAATTGATCTCATGCAAAAGTATGAAGAATGTCACCCATTTTGCAAGCTTAGGGCAAAACAGTCGTAACTCACTCTTTTTAAATCAAGATACAACTGTTTTGCACTAAATCCGTTTTTTACATTAGCTATGTTGGGTGCATTCAAGAATTAATCATATATTTACAGAGATTGATATTTTAATAGAACTATACATAACCTTTTGTCTCATAGTTCAGATTCTATTACAGAGTCCTGACCAGCGGAAAATTAAATTGTATCCTATAATATGTCAGAACAAATTTACATATATATCATCAAAAAATTGGTTTTATCACATTATGACATGACTAAAAACCAATTTGTCAATCACAGAAAAAACAAGTAAATCTGTGAGCTAATGCTCACTAGTGATACCCCCGCCAAAATCTAAAAATATGCGACAAACAGGAAGTAGATGAGCAAGGAGCATGAAATCGCTTTACACCATATGGGACTATGGGATGAAGCAATATGCAAAGTATTAGGCTGCTGCATGATATAGTTGCTGAGAAAACTGCGACGGAAATTTTGTAACGGACGGACGGACGCACGCACGGACAAGGGTAAAACAGTATACCCCCCTCTTCTTCGAAGCGGGGGTATAAAAACAACAACCAAAATTTCTGGGATCTCATTTTTACGACAGACATTCCCAAAGAGCATTGATCTTAAGAACATACATAGACCATGAAATAACTTCATATTTTACTCAAGAATTCTGGTAAAATGATTGATACTTCATTTTTTTATCATCAGCTTGGATCACACTTCCCATTCCCTCTTACATATAGTATTCATGCTAAATAAAAACAAGGCAGGACACTGTTGGGAAAAGGACAAACACAGAGACGTTTTCTCAAAGTCTACAATGGAAGATCGGATATATCCAAGTGTGTGAAGCCTTTATAAATACAGTCACTGTTATCAAATATGTCTTTCTCAAGTAACTTGCGTATGAAAGGTGTTGTATTATATTCAAGGATTTGTGAACACTTAATCAATTTAAGTATATGATTTACGTCATTTTAATATGAATTAAGTTAAAACAGGTAACAAATTAGGCTGTCACAATATGCCAGAAGCGTATCGCAATATACTGCAATACTCTGGCATCGTATTGTGATACATTGTACCACGATATATTGTGGGCTTTTAGATTTGTTGTGCCCCCACTGAATTCAACAGAAACAAATCTTACATGCAGCTACTGACAGAATCTAGTCACTTTAAGTACATATAGTCATATAGGACTGTGAAGTGCTCAAATCTGTAAACGGTTAAATTGTAATAACTTTAGGTTAGATGGAATGAACTAGGGAAAAACTGACAAGAAGGAAAATTTTCCAAGGAAATTAAATAATATCGCAAAATACCGGTAGGTTAAAATCGTAGCGAGCTACGTATTGCCACAGCTGGGTATTACAATATGCCAGTATATATCATGACAGGCCTAGTAACATAAGCCTTATTTCTATTCTATGCCCTCTAAATTTATGTCCTATTATTGCATTTTATAAATAAACAAAAGATTTCCAACAAAAGTTGTAAACCACTGCATTACCTTAGATGACATTGCAAATCTTACAGAAGTCAAAATACCAATTCCATGTTTCAAAATATTGTAACAACACAATCTACATCTTACAAAATATCAAAGAAATGTGTATCAGATACAGACATTTGTTTATAAAATATAGTACGTGCCTAACTGTCTACAGAGCAGCCCCCTCAGAGAATTTGGTTCCCATTTGTCAATATCACTTTTCAGAACTCATAACAAAAACAGTATTACCCATTGGCAAATATTGCTTCAATGTCTTATTCCTTAGAAAAATTCATAAAAAATGATAAAAGAAATATTACACCCCCCACCCTACCAGAAGAAAAGTGATGATAAAATAAATTACATCACGATGTTACAGTAGAACTGGAAACATTCTGTATGCCATTGCAGCAGATAAAATGAACATAGAACAAACCAAAACACATTTATATATGTATGTTACTTTGTATCAGCTATTTCTGAAGCAGATTTCACAGCTAGATCATTATGAAAAAATATGGATTTAATCTGTTTTCAAACATATCTAAACTTTCTGATCTGATGAAAATATCATTCATTAAAGATTTTCACAACTGTGTTATCATTATATTAGTAATATAACCCGGCATAAAATTTCAGTGATTCTCCATTCAAGCCAAAGAAACCCTATGCATCCTTTAAATTAGGTATTGTTAAATTTTATTCAACTGTCAGAGGTGAATAAATTAACCCTACTAATCGAAATACTTACTACAGTATTTCTGTACTCACTATCAATAATCAAGTATTTAAATCAGAGATAAATACACAGGCACTGACTGACAGTGAAATAAAAAATAAGAATTATAGGTCCAACAACCCATAGTGTTCGCTAACATGTCACTAAGATAGCACAATAAAGCCTGACATTAAAAGCTACATAGTTTATTTGAGTCATTTCTAAGAGAAGGCAATCTAGCTGTGGCTGAAAGAGTCAGAAAATCAAGAAAATTATAACAAAGTAATTACCTTGTCATTTACACTAAATATACCAATGTTAGGGTCACCAAATTATTAACCTGTGGTAACATTTCCTACAGAAATCATGAACCGTATAACCTGCATTAATGGTCACCTTGGTATCAGTGGCCACCTTCTGTAGGCAGTCAGTCCAGCAACTTCCTATTACTGACTGCCTTATGCGGATTAGACTGTTTATTATGAATAACATGAATGGAAGTTGATTTTTTTTAAAATACTAAAATCCTACTAGACAGGTTTCATATTAATTACATAACAGTAATTTATTCTCAAAATATTAAAATCAGTATGAATACTGAAAACTTTACAGCCATGTAATAAGAGATTTTTTTTCATGAAAATGTCTCAAGTTGCACTTCATGAATTTAAAAAAAATGAATTATTCATGAACAGCTAAAGAATTCTTAATGAACACAAACTTAACAGAGTCTGGTTAATGTTTGTTTTCACATTATTATTTTTCTCTGACTCAAAAAGTATTAAAAGACACACTTATTATACAACCAGCAACACAGAAGGTATATACCAACTTTGAGACTATCTACAGTTAAAGCTGCTCATACCCAGATTTCAACTAGAATATAAACTTTTCTAGAAACATTTTGGAAAGCAGAATTTTGCTATATTTTGTTGTATAATATTAATTAAACATAGACACAAGTTTTGATGTGCCTATTTAATAATCCGTGCTAAAGCACTCTGAATATTTAATTATAGTTCACAAAAATCATGCCTATATATTTTTATACAAAATAATATAGCGACAGTTTTCTGTATGTTATTTCTTTAATCCCACACAGTTAGTAAGAGTAAAGATAATTTGCTGCATGTTTGTGACTGTTATTTTTAATTTCTTGCATCTATAGGTCAGTTTACATTAAACCATCAAGAATTTATTTTTCAACCAGAAATGTAATGAGGAAACCACATTAAAACTGGATTTAAAAAACTTTAATGCAAAAAAACCAAAGGGCAATAATCCATAATAAAGCCAGGTAGAGTTGTGGTTACTGTCTTATTCTGTTAATCGCATGGTATGTTATCATTGTATGAAGTTTCATAAAGATCTGACAATAAATGGCAGAGATATATGATAAAGTGACACCGGACGCCAGCCCGCCCAACTGGCAGTTGGACGGGCGTCCGGTGTTGTTTACAATTGCACTAAAGTTTTCAATTTAGCATATATTATCCGAATTTTTTTCGTTGAACAATCCGGCTAAAAACATTATCATATACCAACAGGTCATTTTAAAACATCTAACAAATTTAACTAAATGTGTGAACAAGTAGCTTTAAGTAAATTCAGAATCAAGGATGACCAAGTGTTAGAAAACTTAATCAAACATACTTTAAACAAGAAGCATTAAGAGAAAAAAGGATGGCCGAGTGTTAGAAAGCTATCAAACTTCTTATAATCTATATTAATGTAGGAAAACACAGACATAGTGTCAGGACAGTTAAATCACAAATACCACATTAAGATCAAAGCCAGACACCCAAGACACTTCGTATAAAAATCTCAGTTAAGATGGTAATCTACTAAATAAGTAAAATAAATTGTAGGAACTTAATTTCTACTTTTCTACAGTCATCTGTCTTGCTAGCCAGTAGCCATAGAATTACATCTGGGACTTATCTTACATACTATGATAAAATTAAATGAAGAAAAATAAAAAAAATACAAATTGTTTAGTCACAGTCTCATACCAAGGCCCTGTGTTAACTGCTATTGTTATATAACAATGCAATAATACATTGCTGTGTTTGCCTTTATGCTACAGTCCCATAATCATAAAAATAGCCGTGAGGGCACCGTACGGGCTCCATGTGATCAAGCTCCGCAAGGACTCGTACGAACTCTTGCGTACCCGTACGAACTTTTACGTTTTTACCATGGTCCTTAAGATGAGCCGTGGATACAAGTATCAGTTTCAAAGTCAAATCGTGAACAAAATCATGAACAAGTATGTATCAAACTTGCATATCTTCCAGCTACGGCTCCGTAGGGGTGTGTTGTTTTTTGCTATGTGCCTACCGTCACATTAATACGCAAGGCTTCCCATAGTCTACGGCTGTCTGCACATATTGGTCCGCAACAAGTCACGATTTTATGGGACTGAGGCATTAGCATATTTAATCCACTGACTTTTTATTGCATACTTGATATGTTAAATATCAATAACTTTAATAAAATTATCTATAGACCCAAGAAATTCTCTTAGTATAAATTAATAAACCATTTCCCTTATGAGAAAAAAAACAAACTGAATTTCGGACACAGCAAAAAGCGTCCTCATCTAAAACAATCTGATTAAAACCCGATCTAAAATTTTACACTCGCATTCTCGCTAATTTAGATCTGGCCTTTTCCAAACGAAGGTCACGTTCAGGTGACCTTTTCTCATCATAATATTCATGACGAAATTGTTATGGTACGTAACCTGTTTACATCGTCTACGTCACTCAATTTGAAATGAGCTGCCCAATCGCAGACTGTGAATAATACTGCTGTTAAATAAGCAAGCAAACCTTGGTATAAAAATAGACATTACGAAATGTGTTTAATAGTGTTTTCGTCTAGATGAAAGCTACGCATTGATTGGTCGACACAAAGTTCATCTTGACGTGACCTTCCACGGAGAAAGTAGAGAGCCTGTACGACAATGCTCTACAGAATATCTGTTTACGGAGAGTGCGTCTAAAACCAAGACAAGTCATTGAACCTTAGATAATGCATCATAGACAGACATATTGCATCTAGAGACCAACAAACCAACTGGTATCAGTAATATAGTTTTATTATTCAACAAATATCATATGTGAGATTTCCTATACAAGTGTAAAACAATAGTAAGCACATTGCAATTGCCAGACAGTCATAGAACATTGCTGGTAAGATATTGTACAGACATAGATATTGTGCAGACATATACTTGTATAAACAAAATACAAATTATCTAATTTAAATAATATACACTATTTTGGGTTTAACACCATAGCAACACATTGCATGGGTAATATAATGGCAGTCAGTCTACCTCCTCACCAATCCTGAAAAGGCTAAATCTCGGAATTTAGCTATTAACCAGTTACTAGGTGCATACTTCCCTCAGTGACTGACAACTGCCCAACATAATAAAGAATAAGAGGTGGATGGGAAAATGACCATGGAAATTATTTCATAACCAAACTCCATGAAAGTATGCCGCACCCAGGAATCAAACCTAAGTTACCTCGATCAGTAGCCTTGTGTGCTACCAACTGTGCTAGCCAGACGGCTTTCACACAAATGAAACAAATGAAGCAGGGAGCTAAGGTGAGGGGAAATTTCTTTTTCAAACGGGTCAAGAAAAGACTGTTAACAGAGGTTTTACATCAACATTTTTATTAGAATTCCCATCTAATTTAGCAGTGTTCTGTCCAGATCTTGGTTCCCTTTGCTAAATCTGCTCAAGAAATGTATCTTTTTAAAGTAAATAATACTGAGATAACGACTTGAAACCAATATATTTGGGATTTTTTATATTAGTTACTAAGTCAGTGTATATAATAGACCTAATCGGGAATTCAAATTTATGTTTTTTTCCGTCTGTGCACAGGCGGTACAAACAAAGTTTTCTACACATTATTGCTAAACAGCACTAACAATGGATTAAATTCTATTGTTCTTTGTACACATGTTTTCATTGTAACGGTGAAAGTTTGTTTGTACCGAAGGGGAAAACCCAAATATTTGAATTCCAGATATAGTCTATTGTGCTAAGATAATGAATTCTTATTATTTTAAGGCAAACTAACCAACAGATTGTTAAAAACAAAAAAGTAATCAAAAACACTAAAATCATTATAAATGTAACTAACTCAGGTATGCTTCAAAATACATAAAATCACCATCCTTACATTTTTAACTTAATTTATGTCAAATTGAGCTTATTTTGTCACAACTAGAACTTTGGTTAAATGTTATCAAAATGTTTCAATACAATTTTGAGTGTTTTAGAAAAGTTGATATCCAAGTTGAAATTTGTACAGAAGCAGCTGGGATAAAACTCTAAAAGTTGGCAGAGTGTTCAAATATTCAACAGGAAGATCCATGATTCCACAAATACATGACAATTACTTACTTGGTAAACTAGCAATTATAAACGTAATTATCTCAGAGAGAACATACAGGATTGTCTTTATTCAATATAAAAACCAGAGCTAAGATTCTACAGCAAACATTGTAATCTTCAAGCTTAAGATTGGGAGGCAATACATCAAACATTGGAAGCAGATTCTTTTTTAGAATTACAAAATTTTACTGAACTTTACGTAAGTTGAAGTTGTTTTAATTTTAAGCATTTTTAAAGAAAACAAGTCAGTACGATTTTAGATATATCTTTCCTGTATTACAGTAAGTGTTGTTTTTTTCATTTTCTTGAAGGTTAAGTACTTTTATCAAGCAGCCATTTTTTCTTGATGTTTATCAAAAATGGCCAATAAAGCACTGATGTGGAACCCCTTGCTTTCCAAATGGGAAGTATTCCCTACTGCTAAAGGAGTTGTTTTTTGTTTGACTCCTATTTGAAAGTCTTTTCTTAGTATTATCAATGAAGTTGTTCCCTTAGAAGTGAAAAAAGACTGCATTGACCTTGACCATTCATCATTAGAGACAGACCCACTGAATAAAATAAACTGAAATTGTACAATATATTGTAAAACATGCACATTGATGCATTAGGCACACCACAAAAATACTACAAATGAACAGCCTGCAATTTATGAGATTCCAATCTCATCATCATAATCTCATGTCTTTACAACCTGTACATTAAACAGTTTACAAATCTAACCTCTTTCTAGCCCCCCTGCTAGCTCAGTTGTTATCACACAAGTCTACCGATCAAGGGGTAGTGTGTTTGATTCCCAGGCAGGGCATACTTTCGTGGAGCTTGGTCATGAAATTATTTCTATGGCAATTCTCCCTCCTACCAATGATTCTTAATTATGTAGGGCAGTTGTCAGTCATTGACAAAAGAATGCACTTGGTAATTGGTTAACAGCTAAATCCAGAAATTTAGCCTTTCCAGTAACAGTTAGTAGGTTGACTGACCATCGTTATATTACTAAAAAAATGTGTTGCTATGGCGTTAAACCAAACAAAAACAAACAAAAAACTTACCTCTTTCTGATTTTCTTTGTTTGAAAACATAGTTAATTCTTCACCATAGATTTGTTGTTGATTTAGAACTTCTTGATAGTCAATTTCTTTCATTAAACCTGGATCTTCAATTCCATTAGCTTTCAGGAATTCCATATAAGCCACCTGGAATGCTTGTCCAATAGACTGAGCAATGAGCTGAGCCTGAAATAAATAATGATTTAACAATTATTATGTGTTGATTATTTGTACATTGTATATGAACATAATGTAGAAGATTTTTTAATCCGAGATTTTCACTCGGAGTGAAAGAAAGATAACTCCATGTATGAGAACAGCTTCGTACTGGCCACAATCATTCTCTTGAATCACCTACCCAAACAGATTGTTCATGAACCAACCTTGAAGGGCTTCATTTTGGCCCTGATGAAAACATTCAACAACCCACTATATACATTGACATATTAATCAATATTTGAAAATGATGTATATAGACTACTTTTTATTGAGCAAAGTTACCCAATTGCAGCTATGTATGTAGAGTAAGTTTCACCAACATTATATTCTATAAAAAGTGAGGCAGTTACTTAAGATGATAATGATAAACAATCTAGGAAAGAGAAACATCTTTGAACTGATATTTGAGATATATCTGCATATCAAATTTTACATTGTCACCCAAACTCAGGATTCATACAGATAAGTCATAAATAAAATTCAAACCAAAATTCAGAATGTTCCAGGTTTAAAATAATGTCATGGGTTTATTTTTGTCATAAGGGTAAGTGAAAACATTCTACACAAAATTTTACATTTTGTAATTTTTAGTTGCAGGAAATCAAGCAAGCAAATGAACAAATTGTTGTGGCCTAAATGAACAAGTTCTCATGAATCTTTCAACAAGAAGAGACAAAAGTTCAATTCTTGGAGCATTGAACTCCTTTGATCTCTCATGATATAATGATATAACACCATACAAGATAATGTAACATGAAACAATATTACTTATACCTAAATTAGTTAGTCTTTCATGGTATTGAATTGGTTAAATGGATATCTCCCGAGTCAATGAAATAATACAACAGAAAAACCTTTATGCTATCTTTAACAATAACAATTGCAACAGTCACAGAGAATCATAATGAAATCTATATTTCTCGGTCATTTAATCAGAAAACTTCAATCAACTCCAACACAAATACTAAACATTTGGCGACTAAAAACCGTTACAGTACACAGTTAGGGCAAGAAAAAAAGAAAGAAACAAAAATCACAATAGAAAGTAATACAAAGACCAGACAAATCCCCTCAGTGTTTTTATAGATAAACATTCTAACATTATGAGAGCCAATATCTTCCATAAAAGACACAAATATACAAGAATAGCTAAATAAATGGGCTAATATTGGATCAGGAGTCTAAACACTCATTTCTGCAGATGCAGAATACAGGCTGCTTCCCCAAACAAAACTAACACGTTTCCATAAAAAATTGTTGAACCATAATTCACATAGAAAGGGAAAAATATTCAAGATTTCTTTACAATGCAGTCTATGTTGTTTCTTTTACCATATAATTTACATGATTAAATATCTAATTGCTTTTGTAACACCTATGATTTAATACATCTATTCCTATTTTACTGGCAATGAAGTCACAGGTCCATTTTCCCCAATTAAGTAAAAAGCATGCTTTTTTCCCCAAAAAAGGCTGAGGCCCCTTCCCTAAAAATGGTGTTTTGACCCTGTGGAGTCTATTATACGTATTGTCATTCTTTCTGAAAGTTTTCATTTAGACCAAATCACTGTACCACGGCTCAGAGAGAGGGCGCCGGGAGAGGCAGTTAACAAAAATGTATCATGACTTTAATGGCCAATATAAATACACCCTAGGATGCATTCAACTTCAAAACTCTATTTTGACCAAAACAATTCTCTCGAAACTTTGCATATCCTAAATAACCTTGTAGATTCCAACAAAAACAAGATATGATTATACAAAGAGGTTTTCATACAGACTTAATATAAACACCAGACCTGAGTCTGGTTATCAGATTTTATTTAACATTATTAAACACAGACTGGTGTAATAAATTTCACTTAAAAACTCACTAACCATATAGACATGGTCACGTCAGAGATATAAAATAATAGTTAAACATAATGAATATAATTGTTTGGAATATGTCCAATCCATCAAAATACAATAAAATACCAGACAAATACAACAGTTTTAAGAGAGAAAACTTTATACTTTATAACACTATATGTTACTTTAACAACATAAATTGTCTATTATAATGAATCAACAGAAAACAATCAGAAATAATCAACTTGTAATATTTTATGATTATGGAAGTACAGCACAAACCAAAAGTTTGAAGACATTTTTATTTTGTAAGCCTACTAAATAACTTGAAGTTTGCCCGCAAGACTGTAGTAACTCACTCTATTATGAAATGCACTTACTACAGTCTTATGGGCAACTCTCAAACTTTAATTCGAAAATTTGATACTATTAGTTAATGCTTTATTTTGTATATTTATAGTTGAAACTAAAAATAAGTCTACTAAATACCTTTTCTCCAAATTTGATAATTTTTCATTATGAAATAATCTTTAGGTTTAACTTTTTGTAATGGTTCTATTTGTAGTTGAAACAAACAATAAGTTTTAAAAGCTATGTAACAGAGAAGATTCACATTGATCCTCAGGTTTTGGGGGCTTTTTTGGTTTTATTTGTTGGGATTAACGCCATAGCAACACATTGAATAGGTCATATAACGGCGGTCAATCAACGTACTCACATCTGCCCTACAAAATTAAAAATCATTGGTAGAAGGAAGAATGGCAGTAGAAATAATTTCATGACCAAGCTCCAAGAAAGTATGCCCCGCCCAGGAATCCAACCCAAGACCCCTTGATCAGTAGACTTGCGTGCTACCAACTGAGCTAGCCGGGCCGCTTTTTGGAGGCTTTGTAACTATCAGATGATGAATCTTTTAAATGTAATGTTTTCATGAAAGTTGTTTTCATTTTATCACAAACCATACTACAAATATTAAAAATAATGGTTGTAAATTCACAGCAAATTTTGAAATTCAAGAAATTTAGTAAATTTCCTTCTTTTTTCTTTTAACTTTTGGCAAGCACTTTATATAACCACAAGCATAAAATTACAATAATAACTTATATAATGAAATACAGTCTAATTAAAATTTCTCAATATTAAAGGATTATAAATAATTGTAACAAGCTGACTTGAGAAATTATAATGGTAAATCAAGACATACATCAAAGATTTAATTTCTAAGATAGTTTTTCCAATATGTTTATCAGAAACTTATTTCTTTTATATAAATTTGCAGAAGTCTGTTTTATAGAAATATTATGTCATTGTTAGGTAATAGAAGTGAAAGGAGTAGGCGTGGCCAAGCGGTTACAATGTTGGACTGGAAATCATTGAATAGCCAGCTCTCATGTGTTGGTTCAAATTCCATACAACACTTACCCCATTGTTTCCTTGAGCAAGAAACTTTATCTTACTAGCTCAGTACTGGGGGACCAGGAAGCGGACTTAATAGTAATAGATCTAAGTTGTAAGAACTTGTAACACTATCTAGTTAAAACAAGTAAATCTGTGAGCTAATGCTCACTAGTGATACCCCCGCTAAAATCTAAAAATATGCTACAAACAGGAAGTAGATGAGCAAGGAGCATGAAATCGCTTTACACCACATGGGGCTATAGGATGAAGCAATATGCAAAGTATTAGGCTGCTGCATGTTATAGTTGCTGAGAAAACTGTAATTTTGTAACGGACGGACGCACGCACGAACAAGGGTAAAACAGTATACCCCCCTCTTCTTCGAAGCGGGGGTATAATAAATGGTATACCATAGATGTGGAAATGTTATAATGTTGTTGTATTGTGGAGTCTCAGGATGAGGTATATATAACATTAAGACATGTAGGGAATATGTTAAGAATTGCAGATGAGATTTGTATTCATGAAATTGTTTAGACTTTTGACAATATGAAAATATTGAAATATTGAAACATTCTGCTTTTCTTTTACAAAGGTACATATCACCTAATTCATTATGGCAAATAAAGAACATCAGACAATAAGTGAAACCTAGCTTTGATTTTCATTAGTTAACACACCAAATTGAAAACATTCTTGGATAGCAGTACAAGTGAGCTTGCTGTTCTCTTCATGTACAATTCTTACTGTAATCTGAATACACCTGTATTTTTGGTTTAGGGGCCTTAAATCAGCCCCAAAAGCTATACCTATTCATTATTTAGCAGTAGAAGCAGTAGTTCAGTGGTACAACACATGCTTTAGGATCCAGTGGTTTAATCCCCACAAGGGGCACTGCTAATTTCCATGAGCAAAAAATTATTAACTTACGTTTGCTTCACTCCACACAATATATTGGTGGCATTTAGCATAGTAAAATTCACCACAGGTAACTCTACAGATAGATACCAGTAGCCCATTGACAAGGGGAAATAGCTATATTGTCACTGAACAAGAGCATGAAACTTAGACTATAAAATGCAATATTACTTTTATATATACATGTATATTTCTGTAAGACGCCATCGGTAACCATGGTATATATCATTCATCATCAAGTTATAATGTTCATACAAAATGATAGACACTGTCAATAATACTGAAAATAATTTCATACTAGACTGGTTTTTATCGTTATAACAGTTAGATAGGCGATCATCTGAAATACCAGAAAACCAGTCCATGATTTCCAATAAGCAGAAAGAGCACTTCAACAATAAATCTGTGATAGACATTCAATGTCATAGAAAGTAAAATAACTAGTTCAACTAATAATAAAGAAACATTATTGAACTAGTGATACCCCCGCCAAAATCTAAAAATATGCGACAAACAGGAAGTAGATGAGCAAGGAGCATGAAATCGCTTTACACCACATGGGACTATGGGATGAAGCAATATGCAAAGTATTAGGCTGCTGCATGTTATAGTTGCTGAGAAAACTGCGACGGAAATTTTGTAACGGATGGACGGACGAACGGACGCACGGACAAGGGTAAAACAGTATACCCCCCCTCTTCTTCGAAGCGGGGGTATAATAAGACAGTTGAATGAATGAATTTAAGTCAGCATGTTAACTGAAAGCAAAGTTAGCAAACACTCAAAAACCATGGGCATATCCATGATTACTGAATGGGGCCAACTAGATGATTACCCATGCAGGATTGACAGAGATTGTCTCCTCAGAAATTGCATCCGCCATTTGCATCAATTTCTTAGATAGTTCTAAGTTTGAACCATTTAGAATTATAATTTACATATATCTTCTAAATTTTTGGAGCGACTTGATAAAACCCCACAAACCACTTCTGATGTGCATCCGCCAGTGAAATAAACAAACCAATTACTAAAAGTCATTATTTATCAACAACTTAAGGAGGACAGATAAAACTAATAAAGGAAGAGCAGAACAAATTGGAGAGAAAAATACAAAGCAATCATTTGCATCAGCAACAATGCAATCAAATAAAATGAGAAAAATCAATAAGTGACTCAAATTACAGCCATTTGATTTTCATGTTTCATCAATTATTTCAATACATCAAAGACAAATAAAAAAAAATCATGCCAATAAGATTAAACGACCAACAATGTCATTAACTGACAGAAATTTCAGAATCAAAGGCACAATAAAGACATTAACACACCATCACAAGAAAAGAGTATTTTTTATGATAACAAATAACAATGTCATAATTCATCTCAAATAATTGTCTTAAAATAAAGCACCATGTCACATTCCTGAATCAATCATTAGAAACATGGGAGAGTAAAGAAGTTTCTGTCACTAACAAGAGAAATTTGCAACAAAAACTGATCTTCATAATATTATTGTATATTTTGTAAAACCTGAAAGCAGAGTTACGCTAAAAAATAACACATTATCATAGGACAGCAATGCTTTATTCAAAGGAACTGGCTGATGGCCCAAAAGTTACAATATTAACCCTTTACTGGTTGCTACATGTGGGAAAAGTACCCGCTATTTCAGAATGCTCTAATTTCATTACTAATTAACAGACAGATATGCAACTAATGGTAAAGTTATTCCCTGGGTGACTGCTTTTCAGAAAAAACAAATTGAGCCCCGATCCCAGTTACCATGGCAACACTGAAGTGGAGCAAAAAGGGCCAAAAATGCAATTTGCTCTTTTTCTACCCAAACTTTGCCATTAATTAAGTAATATTTTCCAAAATTGAGGTCTGAAGTGCTAGTTCTTTTCAGAGACTGAAAACATGTTTTTCTTAGCAGCATTTCTCTGCACTCAATGACCCTGATTTTTTTCTGGCAATGAGGGCTTTTTTTGGACAACTTTCCTAAAGTGAATTCACTAAATCCAGTTAAAAACACCAATTTCAAGGCTGTGACGTCCATTTTGAAGGAGGGGGGGGTCCAGACATGAAAAAATGCAGGATTGACCAGTTTAGGGTTAAAGAGCATTCATGACAGTAATATTTCTAAGTATTATTGATAATCATAACAAATACCATTTATACCAAGAGAAAAGACTAAACAACTGAAATCAAGCAAATAGATCATTGTTTAAGATAAGAAATGACACACCAGGCAAAGAATGCCTCACCAAATTATATTATTTATTCATCATGGTTTTGTTACCATTGTTCCAATGGGAAACACAAAACTCATACAATTGTCTTTCTTAAATTACATGAAATAATCAACAGACCACAAGAGGGAATATCTACAGTAATTCAATACAACAAATCATACATATCAAAGATAAGATGTAATCCAATCCAAATTACAAGAGCTATCCACAGACAACATGCTTGACCATACTGGCAACTTGATACCAAAACTCAGACTTTCAAAGCGCTTACAGACAAAATAATATAAAAAAAATGCTGAGAGGTTACAACAGCAATAGAATTAATATACATAAAAGTCATCACCAGAGACCTTCTATATTTGCCTAGATAAATAAACTAAATATAGCAAGCCTTAAAAAACACATAAATTATTAAGTCTGAAATGTTATTTTTCTTACACAATAAAGACAGTTTATGGATTCAAAAGCTTGAAATCAGGCCGACATGCCTACATGCCTGAAAATTAGACAAAATGCTTAAAGCAAAAAAAAAAAATACCTTAATCCATGCTATTGAGTTATGACACTTGGCGGGTTTTTTTGAATATCTTTCCCTACAACCATTGCCTTTCAAATGAAGAATTTTAGTGTGGGAATCTTAAAATATTGTGAAACAAGATATACAGAACTTTTTTTCCAAAAATTTCAAGAAACATTCTAATCTTAATACAAGCAGAAGATATTCAGTGACATACACTTAGGCTCTAAAACTCTAGCTATACTAAATTTTTTTGCTTCAGGAAATTAGCGGTGCACCTAGTATGTAGTGGATTTTGAACCCAGAACCTCTCACTCCCAAGTGTGTGTCCTACTCATAGACCTGAGCTCTAATAAGAAGCTAATAAAGTTGCTTTCCATCATCATTCCTTATATTGCAGAATTTACTGTAGTTCACTCAAGATGCTTCTAATGCATGTTCAAGCAAGATGTACTATCACTATGACAACTAAACCTTATTGACAACCAAAGAAAAACATTAAAATGGAATCAAACAAAAAGCAGGCCATTCTTAAATACACTGTCTATTTTTCCATAGCAAAAATCTTATAAAGACAAAGTTTCAAGTTAGACGTGTTGACATTATAAGTGGTGGAAGAGATGTGACAAGAAATTAAATGTAGTAGAAAAACATGCAGGAATTTCTTTGAGATCCACTTTCAGTAAAAAAGCAGCTACTGTATTTCTAACTTGGAATAATCTGATATATTTGTTGTCAGTAAATGTATTTAGACTAGATGATGCTGGTACACAGAGTTGAAATAAATAGATTAACTATTGATATGACTTGTATTGTAGACTTAAATGTTGGTTCAATATCCATGGTGCCTACATCATGTGACATGTGATCAGTGTGGGTCAAAATAGGAATAACAAGTAAATCTGTGAGCTAATGCTCACTAGTGATACCCCCGCAAAAATCTAAAAATATGCGACAAACAGGAAGTAGATGAGCAAGGAGCATGAAATTGCTTTACACCACATGGGACTATGGGATGAAGCAATATGCAAAGTATTAGGCTGCTGCATGTTATAGTTGCTCAGAAAACTACGACGGAAATTTTGTAACGGACGGACAAGGGTAAAACAGTATACCCCCCTCTTCTTCAAAGCGGGGGTATAACAAACAACTGTTAAGTTAGGGTTTTGTATGGGGTTTCCCCCGGCTAAGAAGCAGACAGTAGCAAATCTGCACATCCTCGTTATAATCTGCCATAGATGACATAATGCAGTGTATGCCCAATTACAGGGATAGGTTACTTATTACTGCAATCAAAATAGTCGGCTATTCCAGTTAACATACAGACAATGCAATTTGTGCAATTGAATTACATCTGATCAGGTTCAGTGTTCTTATGATCCGTAAATGTAAGGAATTTAATTTCTCTAGTATTATTTCTGTTAGATGTATAATTCTGTGTTCATATACTCCATCAAAACCAATGTCTTGACAGCTCTATTAGCACTTTGATTTTGTTGAGTAACTTTTATATTATGTCACCCCTTATACATGTATAATACTAGGGCTGTGGCAAGTATCCGTGTACTCGGATATTCGCGATCTCAACCAGAAAATCGAGTAGGAATATACGTCATGTCAGATATCGTCGGATTGCGATCTAATTTTGGAAAAAATAAATAACATTTTTAGCTTAATTACCATTGAAAAAAAGCCGCACTACTTATGAAAACTTTAATTTATGTAGGGAACAAAATATCTTGTGTCCAAATTTCGATTGATACACATTTAAACAATAATTTAATCACTGAAAATGACATCAAACGTCTGTGTTTGGAGTACATGGTTTTCCATGTAGTAAAACTTCTGTAATTCTTCACATATTTTTGTTATTACATGAATTCCTGATTGCTTCTCCTTTTACGAGTGATTTGTGGTTCAATTCGTGAATCGCTACACTTGAATCGTGATTCAGATCGGATTGCAACTAGCTCAACGATCCACAGCCCTATATAATACTCATAAGTAAGAACTTCTATCCTGACCTAGTTAAAGAGCTAGAACTAAACAAGGAACTAGAGACTTATAAGTAAATTTGAAATGTAATTGCATGTTTAATTTAAAATCAAGCTATATTAAATTAGTATAAATTTTTTATTAAAAATTGTAACCCGGTGGCAAAACTGGAATGTTCTTCATACATAACATTATAAGGAACAAATTCAGCTAAACAATGCTCTTTAAGTTGTAATATATGGTAGAATCATTAATATACAATGTCCTCTAAAAGTCATTGGATAAAATCTACCTTTAAGAATTAATACATTTAATATACCCATGAAATAGAATCATCAGAGCAAACTCCAAAATTAGCATCATTTTTATGAATACATCAACATATGATTCAAATTGTGCTACATAAATATGCTTTAATTTAATAGTAAAATTAGTCGCAGTATGTATGAAATGGTCTTTATTTTTATCAAAATTTCATTTGTCCGTACATTTTTGGAGGATACTGTATAAAGGACTCATATATATAATTATATACCCCCCCCTCACTTAGTTTTCTGTACAAACATCAGCCTTTTACAGCTGACAAATAAATTACAGGAACTAGAACCATCAAGACTGCAATGCCATTGACTAAGTATAGAGTAGATACCAGCAGACCTAAAATAATGATTAGTTTTCTAACCTTACATAATTTATGTGTAATCTCTAAGAGGAATTCTCACAGAATGATGGCTACTACCACTAGCAGTATGGTACAATTTTAACCTTTTACCAAGAAAGTAGAAAGTGTTCCAACATGATAATTTTCCACAAGGAAGAGTAATTCTAGCATTGGGCAATAATTATCTACCCTTAGACCATAGACATCCAGTAATCTTGGCATAATAAGAACAGTACAGTTGAAATAGGAAAGCTTTTACAATATAGTATTCTTAGGCTAATTGATCTAACAACTAAATAGAATCTATCCTTAGTAACTATAGTCTTGTCTATGACGGCTTTTAGGTATATAAGTAAATAAATACAAAAATTACGGGTCTGCAGGCAGTTGATGCATTACAATTAGAAATAATCAAAGAGGAAATAATAGAACTACAGACAAATTGTTAAGTCTGAGAGATGGTTCCAGACATTCTAAGAATGGTTACCGTGGTGACATATTACAATAGCATTAGTCTTCTCTATAAGATATAGTTAATTAAGAAGAAGGATTACTCGACACTCCTAATCTCTCAATTAAATTAAACCAAGTAACAAACTTAATGAAGTGTATATAAAGACAGAATAATAAAAGTCCTATAGCCCAATAATAGAGTTTACAAATAGGGTGCTCCAAATATAGGAGTACAAATAAAGGTTATTATAAGATTTCCCTTCTAAGATAGTACAGAGATTTCCTCCATTTCCTCTTTAAATTTCAAATAACAGACATAGACATTTTAATACTGATAATGATTACATTTCTTACATTCTTTCATTCTCAAGCTATAATTCTTCCGTTTTCAAGAACTCAGAACACTTATAATAAAAATTTTTGCGCGAGGAAATTAGCAAAGCCCCTCTAGGGTTTACAACCCTATACATCTAAATCCCTCCGTGTGTGTCCTACAGTAACCACTGCACCACTGCTCCAGCATTGATTGTTAAGATTTATGTGTTCCAGTATTTCAATGGACAACAATTTCAAACTAGAGCTATCACAGAAATGATTCATACCCCCACCTGGCAGCATGTCAAAGGGGAAGGACATTTGATCCAAATTATTAGCCACACTCTTTGAAGAATCAACAAGGTTAAAGGGATATATAGGCAAATGACTGTGCCAAAAGTATAGAACCAAGTTTAGTCTTTAAAACAGTATTAAGAACGTAAATAACATTTGTCACTTATAACATTCAACCGAACAAATAAAACATGTGGCATACACATTTTTGAAAATGAAAGTAGGATACTGAGGGAATCACCAATCTATTTGCTGAAATTAAACATTTTCATTCGTCGCTTTATGTCTTTTCAACATTGTTAGGCGGTGAGGATATCTTAATAGAATTATACTAATGTTGCACAATAACAAGCTCTTGTATAATCTTCTCATCAGTAAATGCATATTTTAACTTTATTTTATTTTAAGCTAACCTTACCCATGTGCGTCAAATATTACAAGAAAATAAAGAAATATTTTGCCAAGTAATATAACGGTGAGTCTGTAGCATTTACAGTTATGAAAAGTATAATTCAAAATCAGGAAATATGAAGTTGAACTTTTGCCTTTCAATTCCTTTAATGCATGAGACAGATCATCTCATCACCGTTAACATTTGTTCCAAGTAATTTTAAATCGATGGGAAGATGCAGGATTTATTGCCCCGACAAACCAGATTTCAACAATATTTGACCTCTGACCTCATTTATTGGCTTCGCCCTTTTAAGTATGGATACGGTTTTAGCATGCAACACACTGACTTGTCATGGTAAACATTTGTGCCAAGTGATTTTAAAATCAATGGGTAGATGGAGGATTAATTGCCCGGACAAACCAGATTTCGATAATATTTGACCTTTAAACTCATTTATTGGCCACATCATTTGAGGTTTGGAGGTGGTTCTTGCACATGACACACCGACTCATCACAGTTAACATGTATGCTGAGTAATTTCAAAAGCCATCAATTCACTGTTGAGTTATTGCCAGGACAAAATTAGGGACAGACGAACAGATGGTAGGACAAAGGGACTCCAACATAGCCCCCACCATATAGTGGTGGTAGTTTAATAATATATATGTCACATGTTAAATTGCCATTGACTCTAAAATTCTAAGCATAAATCTAAAACAAGTTGCAAAAAGCATTCACAAGAAAACTAAATAAGAAAGAGAAGATATCTTGTTTCAAAATTAAAATCTGCACTTCAATTTCTACCACTAATCCAATAGAGATACAAACACAATGATTTGTTACATGTAGATGATAGTTTTTGTTAGTTGTAATCAAATATGAGAGAGGAAAATAAGAGGAAAACTAGGAGAGACAGAAAACATGGATTAAAATTTAGGACAATGGTATTACTTATCCTACATCAATTACCTTAGTATCAAAATAAAACTATGGTTTTATGGTCATAGTAAGACATAGTTCCCATGGAATGTCTCGTATTTCTTTTTTTTTTTAACACCGTATTCAACACATATATAGGTCATATATACGACGACCAGCTCTACCTACTATAAGTTTCCTGGACACTTTTCTATCACCAGTACTAACTTACCCTACCACGAGGCTGACAACTTATGTATCGGGTATGACCTGCCATGACCAAGTTTCGAATCCGCAATCTCTGGATTCGAAGTCAGACATGCTTACCATTACGCCACGGCGGCAGCTACCCATGGAATGTTAATAAATAAACATGGAGTTACCATGAATACACTAATCCAAAATTCAATTATTTGGGGTTTCCTTGCCTAATACCTACATAGGAAATAATGATGCATTTATGCAACTCACGGGTAGAATGACTTAAAACTCAAGTAAGATACATTAAACAGTTACTCCTTTAAAATTAAGACACAATATTATGGTATATCATAATCTAAGTCTCTCAACAAGACATAAAATATAACATAAATTATGCCAGATAGAAATAAAAGAAGAAATATATTAATGAAGTTGGCATACAATATCAATTAATGTACCACTTTGTTAATATTGAAATTGGCAACACTAAATCGAGGGTTGCCCGCAAAACTAAAGTACCTTTCTCTCTAATGCAATGCACTTACTACAGTCTTACAAGCAACCCTCGAAATATAAGTGTAACAAAATTTTGAAGATAGCTGCCAACATTATAGGAATTGTAGATTAAAGGAAGTCAGATGGAACCAAACAAAGAAGACTTGCTTTATACAAATAGACAACCCAGTGAGTTGAAAGATGGATTATTTGCATGTTTAATCATTCAGGGAACAATGTAGATTTTAACATGAAGAAGGCAGTCTCATACTGAACCATGAAATATTTACTTTTTTTTGTGATTGTTAGTATTTTTTTATTTTTGTGACAATGTTCATAACAAACATGAGTAATGGAATCTTGTCACGTTTTAGCCAAGTTAAAAGCAACAGACTGAAGTACATTTGTAGCAGAAACATGTAGTACAAACAAATAGAATAAAGATTAAGACAAAGAAAATATTGAAGGAGTCCTCAATAATACATTTAGAAAAAGAAAGTTTTAATTCTTTTTGGAAATGTTTCAAGAGGTTAATATTTATTAACTTGAGCAAGATTGAGACACACGTTCTTACAACTTGAATTTATCACTAATGAATCTGCTGGCTGCCCCCACCCCTCCAATATTGAGCAGTAAATTAAGAATAAAGTTTCTTGATCAAGGAGGTAATTTAGTTTGTTTGTTTTTGTTGGGTTTAACGCCATAGTAATACATTGTATAGGTCATATAATGGCTGTCAGTCAACCTACTCACTGTTTCTGGAAAGGCTAAATCTCTGGATTTAGCTGTTAACTAACTATACAAAGCACATACTTCTGTCAGTGACTAAAAACTGCCCTACATAATTAGGTATCATTGGTAGGAGGGAAAATGGCCGTAGAAAGTATGTCCCACCCGGGAATTGAACCCGTCCCCTCGATCAGTAGACTTGCCTGCTACCTGAACTGAGCTAGCCGGGCGGCTAAGTAGGTAAAAATAAAAGAAATGATGAAACTACCAATCAAATGACTGTTTCAATACAGTATAAACACAACAATGCATTGAAAGTAATGCTAACTCAAAAACTAAAATTCAAAAGCCGATCGTTTCCAGACTAACAGCTACAAATGATCACCATCAACAATGTATGACAACCCATTTATCAGTTTTACCCATAATTCTAAAGTGACAAGCTTTTACCTAACACAGATTAATCATTAACAATCAACAAGCTTTCATATGATCATGATTAATATTCCCTAAGAAACATTCAATGTTTTGTCCCTAGACAGCAAATACTGACCTCTATTGTTGTATAAAAATGTTTGGCATTTTGCCTTTCTTTTTCTTGACTTCTTGGAATGCTTTCCAGGCAGGATTTAATTTTGTGATCCTAATAACAATGGCAACAAGTCTGAATGATATAAAAGATCAATTTGTCCCACCAGAGGTATGCAATTCATCGTTTTTATGAATTGGAGACACTCTTGTAAACTATTCTCTCGGGAAATTTCTTCCAATAAGCAAATAATACATCTAATGAATAATGTATGTTGGTTAAATGGTTTCTCTCCGCCTCAACTATGACATAACAATACATCACACACCTTTAACCTAAACAACTTAATAATTTGACTTTACATACACAACAACATTAACAAATATCTTAATAGCTTAAGTGCCAATTCAACTTACACCGTTTTTTATCATTACACTCATAAAAATTAAAGGGTTGTTTTTATGAAACATATTTATGGCCTCCTAAAAGTCTTTCAACTAAACACAAACAAGCATTCTTCTGAATGACCAGAAACAAGAGAGACATAAGTTACAGAGCTATAACATAAGACAGCACATACCTTTATGTCATTTGATCACTCGTGCTCTGTTCAAGAGCATTTCCAAAGTGATGCAAAAGACTTCAAACAAACAAGCTTTTAGAACAATGCAAAATTGCAAATGTTCAAGGTCTTATTTCACTAATAGGTCTATAAATGTTCTTCTAAATCATGTTAGAACAAAATTAATATTCTATGTAGTTTTCACAATTACTTTCGGAAATTAAGTTAAAATTTTCTACTAACCACATTTGATCAATTTACTGATACAAATTTTACCCTGAATAAAGAGGGTAATATAACGACATGACAGCAACATCTCCTAAATTGTGGCCTTCCAACAATATTATAACATTACAACTAATTGAATGTAACAAACATTTCCTCAGATGGAAACAAGGAAACAAGAACAAATTGCTGAGTTTGAAAAACATTTGAAAACATGACAGCCTTCGTATCGAATTTTCTAAAGACAGGGTTCTGCACCATGTCTTTTTCTCTCCTTCCTTTTCTTCCCAGCCCTTTTTGCTTCTTTCTATGCATGCAAAGTTATGCCTCAGTCCCATAAAATCGTAGCTTCTTGCGGACCTGTACGTGCAGACTGTCATAGGCTGTGGGAAGCCTTGTGACAGTACGCAAATGGTACAAAACAACACACCCGTACAGAGCCGTAGCTGGAAGATATGCATGTTTAATCTATACTCGGCCATGATTTTGTTCACGATTTGACTTAGAAACTGATGCCTGTATCCTGGGCTCATCTCATGGACCATGGTAAAAACGAAACAATCCGTACGGGTATGCAAGAATTCGTACAGGTCCTTGCGGAGCTTGATCGCACGGCAACCGTACGGTGCCCTCACGGCAATTTTTGTTTATGGGACTGTAGCATTAGTTTGATTAATTTTTCTGCCTCCCTGTCTTTTTCTTTGGTTATTATCTCCTTAATGGTGTTTCAATTATATTACCACCACTTCTTTTCAATCATTTGTGTGGAAGTTAAACATTCTTCAAAATGTGTCTTTAAATTTTTTATTCAAGCATGGCAAAATGGCAACCACTGGCAATACAACATGATGCATCAAGTATTTATTTTCATCAAAGTCAAATGTAATGATTGAGTTCACTAATGGTAGAAGAAAGAAAAAAACAAATGAAGTTTACTCCTTTATCAAAACCCTAACAATAAGCAATCTGCTATAAACATCAAAGAACGAAATAAATGGATAGAAAAGGTCATCATTATTAAATATCTTAAAGATAACAAGACAAATGGTAAGAGTTGTCAATATTAATAAGCAAATACCATATATAGATATAATATAGATTATATCGGAACCCTACAGAGAAATGTCAGCTCTATGTTTCCTACAAAATATCATACATTAATAATTGAATAACAAACTATAGACAAACTTTGACATGTTTCACTATCTATTGGGAATAATACCATGACGAGGGATAGGGTATACAAATGGATCAGAAACCAAGGTGAAAGACCACACTAGATGTAAAGTCAATCTGTCTGGGTATAATAACAAGCTAGCTATACACATTGCTTAAAGAGAAACCAGCCGAGACAATCGTCTAAAATCTGATAGAGAAAAAATATCTGATGTGGCGCTTTACTATCGTAGACACAAACAGCACTTTACTATCACACATAGCTTTATATGTCTAATAGCCTGCAGGTCACAATCTAAATATTTCAAGACACTTTACTGCCAATTATACTATAATCAAACAAAACTAGTTTTGACATGACTGTCTTGTTTTAGACAACAAAAACTTAAGCTCTTCCCAATAGGGAAACCAATAAACAATTTATTTTTTATCTATTTACGGAACAACATGAAGCAGCAAAGAACACCTCATACTTATATTTACTTTATACAAATCATTTATACAGACTATCTTTCTGGACATTCTGGACAGAATCAAACATTTTCACAAGGTGCCTTTAACATCTCCCTGTTCATTGGACTCTTGAAGTTATTATCAAATTTTCAAGGAACTCAGTATGGCCTATCTTTTCGAGAACAACCAAGGACTTAATTTCATTATATAACAGGGCTCAAATTTAACAAAAAATTAGACTCGCAAATTTTTGCGAGTTGATTTCAACTCGCAAAATGAAAATTATTGCTTACATTTTTTCTTCAAATTTTAATAGCATACATAGTAACTATTAATATATACAATATAAAAACAGCATAGTGCTACATTTAACTAGGTAGATCAAGGGCGTTATGATGGGATAGACAAAAATAGCTATCCCAAATATTGACCTATCTGGCCATTTCAATGCTGATTTGAGCCCTATTATAGTTTAGACAGTAAAATGTTTGCGGCGATTTCAACTCGCTAAGATTTGCAAGTTAAAATAAAAGTTACTCTTAATTTTCAAAACCCACTCGCATTTTGCGAGTATGCGAGCTTAAATTCGAGCCCTGTTATATAAATTGATTAAATTAAAATTTGAAAAAATAGTTGTAACAAACAGATTACTAATCCACTTTCTACATTGTCATGTCTATTGTAATTTTACTTTACATATATATGTACTGGTGCAATTCTCCTAGAACATGTTCTTTACTGGGGCTAATAATGACCTTCATCCTGTACTAAAACTTGGATGAGGGACCTGATTTCTTGACTGTTTAACTTGGAATAATTATTGAGATGACAAACAGAAAACTGAGAGTCTAGAGCAATGCTTGTAATAACTTGCTACATAAATTGCTTATTTCTCAGAATAATAACAATTATTATTAAACACTAATGACTTTATTTATCTAAAGCTGTAGAATATTGGCTTCATCTAGTCTTTCATGTTGGTCTCAAAAGTAAACATAAAGATTAATACAGCAGTTCCAAGATAAAGGCTCTTAATTATAAAAAAATCACATCATTAATATTGTTTCACAATGTAGGCTCTCAAATAAAACTTTCAGTGTTTATTTTTACTTTAAGGGAAAATGTGGCAAGGTCGTATCTGATGTGAAAAAGTGACAAAATAGAAACTGGGGGTGGAGGATTCCTTCATTTTCAATATTTTCATTTTACGTTCCAACTGGCCTGAAAAAAAACCAACTATAATAAAAGATAGATATAAAGAATGAAATATATAAGACAATACCTCTTCCTGGGCCTCCAATATAAGTCCCAACGGTTCATACTTGGTATCTTTGTATGCAGATAAATGAAGATTTCCTCCTATAGAAAACATGTTTTTCGTGATTTATATAACATTCCAAATTATACACAAATCATGTTTTTGTTGCATCAACTGTTTCTGCCAATAAATTATCACAAAATCTTGCAGGATGATCTTTGTGTAAACATAGTTTACAATATATTATACATAAATCCAGAATTTAATGGCATTAACATAGTTTCACGATGTACTCCTGCAATCTCCATTTTTTAGTCAGTTTAGTATCAATTCATTCAGTTCTATATTTTAATAACTCCCTGAGGTATTAAAGTGTAACTTCTTACTTCACTAAGAATTAGACAAGACATTTTCAGATATCAGGTACATCATTTCACATACATTAAGGTATATTATATCATTATTTAAATTTCATGCAATTAAGGGATAAGTAAGTATTTGGTCTCTTCAGAGTGAAATGACTTAAGTATCGTATGGTTAATAGGCCGTAACACTGTAATTTTAAGTGTGTTTCACGACAGAGTATAATTTTACAATCTTTGCAACTTTCCATTTGGCTGATAAAATCGGCCTAATTTTTCTTTAGAATTTCAACAAAAATTTGCCAAAAATTTTTTTTCTACAGATTTTGGTCAATTTTTGTTTTTTAGTGTGTGTTATACACGAGCGCGTATTTTATATGTCAAAATACCGTAGTAAATTTTGATTTTGTATTCTCATTGCCTTAAAACAATTGTTCTAATCTAAATGCATCGCTTGATAAAATTTAATTTTATTTTCAATTTTATTTAAACTCAAGATGCCACTTTAGTCAATTTATCAATAAGATAGCAGCAATATTTTTAACAGTGCATATTATAAATATAATAAACTGTCATTGACTTGAATTATCATATTATCAAGTTATTGTATTATAGAAACATTAACCTTTCCTTCACACAGAATTAAGTCAAGAACTTAATCAGTGAGTATGTACAATACATATTCATCACTAATTAGATTTACATCTGATATGAAAGTGGACTTGGTCACCTCTCTCTCACCTTTTACAATATCAACATTCTAGAAATAATAGCTGACATGTTATTGATAATTAACTAGCCAATTATAAAAATTGATTAAAATCAATGTCCTGTCCTAATATAGGCATAGAAGCTAAATGGAGTAAACTTGTACAGGTTATTAAGTCAAGAAGATTTTATAGTATAGTTTATTCATCTTTCATATTGGAAAATAAAGTAATTTCTGACGTCAATCAGCCATTGGCTCCAATTCATGTAAACAATCAACAATAATCCCATTAACCCCTTCAGTCTTAAACTTGGAACTAGTGAAAAATAATTTAGGCAAGTGAAACTCAGACTAATAATATTTAGGCTAGTTGACAATTTTACCCTTTACAAATTCAGGCTAGTGCTCAAGAAACTAACAAGTAAATCTGTGAGCTAATGCTCACTAGTGATACCCCCGCAAAAATCTAAAAATATGCGACAAACAGGAAGTAGATGAGCAAGGAGCATGAAATCGCTTTACACCACATGGGACTATGGGATGAAGCAATATGCAAAGTATTAGGCTGCTGCATGTTATAGTTGCTGAGAAAACTGCGACGGAAATTTTGTTACGGACGGACGCACGCACGGACAAGGGTAAACAGTATACCCCCCTCTTCTTTGAAGTGGGGGTATAATAATAATTAGGCTAGTTGACAATTTTACCCTTTACAAAATCAGGCTAGTGCTCAAGAAACTATTTAAGGCTTAATTCCTGAATTAAAATGTATAACTTTGTTTTATTATTGGTTAAACTTTTGTCTGATTGTTGATTAAGCTAACTTCAGCCATAAAAAGTAACCTAACACTAATAATTCCAAAATATTCACAGTGATTACTCAAATGTCAGTAAAATCATGCAGATGTCCACAGTTTCATTATTCAACTCCAGATCTGTGTGAATTAACACTTCCACTATTTCCTGCATTTGTCATGATTTATCATTTTCACTAACAACAAAAAACTCATATTTGACATTTTCTCACACCAGTTTAATGAAATTCACTCATTCAATAAATCAACCAAGGGAGAAAACTAAATTCTGATTTTGATATGTTGACATAATGGAAACTTGTTTCCTTAAAAAAACTGATATTATGTGGGTTGGAAAGTTAAATTGAGAATTTGTTAAATAAAGCAATACACCAGTAAATTAGCATGTACAATTTAATTGCAATCTAGTAGAAAATGTACATAAAATATAGCAATATTAACTGAAAGTCTTGAAACCAGCATTTTACACTATTATTTAAATATCAGGGGTCCAATGGATGCAGGATTTATGAAGCAGGGTTCATGTTGAAATTTTGGGGGTCCAATTTTATGGAAAACTTGAAATAGCTGAGTGTTTTAGAAAAATTTACATACATAATATGCAAACATGTACATTTATAGATCAAGCAGAAATGATATCATCTTTGAAATTAAGATTCGACTATGAAGAGGTAAAAAGGATATAGAGTGGACAGCGTACCACAAGGTCAAAATGAAGCAATGCCGACAACTTTCTATGCCAAAAAAATAACTGTGGTCAAATTTTGTTCTTCCTTATGGATGCAGAATAAATCTTTAAGTGCATACAAGTTGTGACTTATGAGTAAATACACCCAGGATTCAGTGTTCAGTAAATTCTTGCGTAGCAGTTCATCAAATCAAAATGCTCTTAACATTATTCTATAGAAAACTATCTTTCCTTCAGCAGTACTTAAATAAAGTCTCAAAAGTTATATATAGTAAATATAATTTCAAATTAGATATATCTGGTAATATTAAAGCTAAATTTAATCAGAAAGAATCAATAATTAATTTAAGAATCAATCAATCAACATATTCTCTAAAATTAATTCCCTTGAGGTTTTACAGAATCATATTTTCAGTTTTATAATTAAAACTAGAAATATAATAGCAAGTATAACGTTTAACTCCATATCCATATCTTATATAAAAGTCTTAACTTCAATAAACTATAAATCAAACTATTTCTAATAATTCCAGATTTTAACGTAACCAGTAGTTTACCACTTTTATACTTTTCCAACAAGAAACACAGCTTGCTTACTTTAAATGTTGCCTTACTTTAAAATTCTAACACTCAGAAATTCAATTATTTCCAGTAAAATTTAATAGTTCTTTTAAATTAAAACAATATTAAAGTAAACACATTTTACTACAATGATACATATATAATACATACATGTATCAATGTTTCAAATTTCATTAAAAACTATATCAAATTTATTATATTAAACATATCATATTTAAATATTTACATTTAAATCATTATTAAATTACGCAAAAAAAATGTCATTTAATTCAACATTGAAGTAATTCCTACAATACACACTTGGCAATAATATTATTTAATCCAATTGCTGCTGAAGATTTTCAAGTCCAAAATTGAAGCACAAATATTTCTATTTTTAAAACATAATTACATTTACATTATTAACTCAAAGAAATGTTTGATATCTGTTAGAAACATTTCATTCAAATCCAACTATTTTAACAAGTCAGTTTAAAATCCAAACCTGTACAAAAATATATACCATCTTTTTCTACTATCATTAAAATACTACAATAAATGTTTACTTAGAATTATACAACTAATATCAGCTAGTTATTTCGTCCATCCAAAATGTAAGTAAACACATCCAAAAATAATTGTACAAATATTTTCAATGAAATTTTTTTCGAAACAAACATTTTCTTAAAACTTTTCACACAACAAAAAGTAGATAGGAAGTATAGAATATAACATTGCATAGACTATAAGAGCACAATCAGTATCACTCTACACTAGGAAACATAATCAGTATTTCTCAATGATAGTTTTCTCTGTACACATGGTACATAATGCATCCAGAGTCTAACATCGTAGGAATATCAAATACTTGTACAAACAGAACGTTCTATTTGATGGTAAAGTAACAAATTGTTAATAAATAACTTATTTCTAAAATCAATGAAAACCCTTGCACTGATCTATCAGTTAAAAAATGAATGCATTTCCTTGCACTGACCTATTGGTTAAAAAAATGGTCACACTAATTCTATACATATATTTTATGATGTACGCAGACACAGTGTTCGCAGAGGCAATTGTTAAAATAAACATTTTACACTTAGTTTTTTTTTGGGGGGATGGCATTTTTCTGGATGGCTTTAACGTTATATTGGAGATTGCAATGTTATAGGTGATAACTTACGCACTTTGTTCAAAGCAATTAGGTCAATTAACATTAGAAATGTGAGTCTAATTAAAATTTCATAACTAATTCCACACGCTTCACATCACAACGTCAATTTATAGATTAGTGTCAACCTGACAAGACTAATTATTCTTTACTACCACATAATAACATATACAATGGTGGAGTCAGCAATGGGGATAATAAGAGGCATCATGTTGCCTGGTTCCCCAGTACAATTTTCTGATTTCAAGATTCTATTACAAAAAGTTAAATATCTGAAAAATCTCAATGTTTGCTTTTTGATTTATTCTATTCCTGATATGTTTGCTGTCACACATTTTCTTTCTAATTAAAAAAAAGGATAAAGATGACATTCAAATGTTACTTTTAAGATTCTGGCCCAATTTGTATAAAAATTGGTGAAAAGCTGTATTGATCTATATTTTCAAAACTGTGCCAGCATGATATTTACAACCAACATTAATTTCTAAAACACTTTAACAATAACTTTACTGCTATAATCTCACTAAGTATTACAGCTTTTATATATAACTTGATATTAAGACAATACCTATTGAGTTTTATTTGCCGATTTTAAAATGTGATCTACATGAACATTGAAAAATCTTGCCTTGTATTTCTTAACCTAAATGAAGTTATACTGAGTTTAATTTTACACATACCTAAACAAATGCAATTATTAAATCATAAAGACAGAAACTGTGTAGCTTTGTTTTAAGTAGAAACTTCCCTCGTGGACTTTCAACCAAACTGCAATACCAAATGCAATACAAACAAATGCAATAGACTTGTTATCATTCATAAAGAAATATCAATAATTACATTAATAATTAATAATCCACTACAGTCTTGTATTAATTAAAAATGTAATTACAATGTAATACTTGAATTGGTAAACAGTTTTGTTTAAACAGAAATAACTCAACTGTTAGCTCTATATAGTTAGGGAAAATTGGTTTAAGACAAAACAATATATCATTACATACATATTATTTGCATCAGGGCTTGAATTTAACAAAAAATTGAACTTGCAGTTTTTGCGAGTTGATTTTGAAAAAATCACTCGCAAATTTTTTCTCAAATTTTAATAGCATACATAGTTATTAATCATGTATGCAATATAAAAACAAAATAGCTCTATATTAACTATGGATATAACATGGACGTTATTGTGGAATTGGCAAAGAATGACGAACATGTTTTTCGGTGAATCTTGAATTAATACTACTCATACTAAGTCTATCAATCTATCTGACCATTTCAATGCTGACTTGAGCCTCATTAGTTTTGACAGTAATATTTTTGCGTAGATTTCAACTCGAAAATTTGCAAGTTAAAATAAAAGTTACTCACAATTTTCGAAATCTATTCGCATTTTGCGAGCATGGGAGCTTAAATTCGAGCCCTGCTTTGCATACATTAATTCAGACAAAAGTATAGTAACTTATCAAACCATACAATGCATCTGTCTCAGGTAAATTTGCACTAACTAAATATATAAATTTCTAAAGTGCATCATACTAACCCCTACAGTTCACATTAGGGCTGTAACGATTCACCGATGCATCGTGAGATCGTATTCGCGACTGTCCGATACGGGTGTATCGAATCGCGTCCTAAAAAATCGCGATTCAAAAGGCCCTTTACAAGAAATCAGTTAAAACATAATATACTATATATCTATAGCATTTAACTTGCAATTGCAATCTTTATTTACTTCTTATTCTCAATAGTCATTAAACAAAGATAACATTTGTTTTGTTGGTTTTATTTGTGCCAAGTAAGGGTAATTAATAACTTTGTTAATTTTATGACTGTTTGATAAAAATATCATTATTTGTCAATGCATTCATACCAAATTTACAATTTACATTGAATCATGATTAATATCGTAATCGCGAGGCATATATTGTGATACGTATCGTATCGCGACCTTAGCCAAGATACGCAGCCCTAGTCCACATGCACTTCCTATTGAATCAATTTAACATTGTTCAAAGATAAAAAAAAATCATAATTTAGACCAGACACATAAAACTTAAAATTTCCCCATAAAATTGGAAAACAATTATTACTTCACAGAGATTGCAGACATCTTATAAAATAAGACAGATTAGTACCATAACAGACACATTTACTTTTATTTAGTGAACTAATTATAAACAATGTGAATATATTTTGGGATCCATTACATTATATCTGAGTCAAACAATCCTGGTTCCCATTAGTTCTTGTTGAAGTGATCTGTGGAACCAGGCAGCAGACTACAGATTGATAAGTACAAGTTGAAATAACTTGTTTCACTTTTGAGATTGAATAAATTTGTACTACTAGACTACATAAATGGTCCCAAGTATAGAAAGTAATTTCTACAACATGATGTCACAGACTCAGGTTGTAAAATCAAACAATTACATGTTTTACTGCTATTTAGGGAACTTGGAAAACAGCAGCAGTTTCAAAAATTTGAGATTTTTTTTAATTCAAAGATAAAATAGAGCTGCTTTCAACATTGTAACAGCTCTAAGAGACTTTTGAGCAAATCTGTGGATATTATTAATCAATAATTTTACTGACTTCATGTATTGAATGTGTTTTATTTTTTTCCTTTAAATAGGAAAAAATGTATCTATAAGAGATGGTTTTAAGTTAGTATTGTACTGTTGCAGTGCACACAGTACCATAAATAATTTTCCTCATCGAGGTGTTACCAGAAAGTTCTAAATGTACAGTCTGACTTTTATATAACTCAATGTAAACACTGAGTCTTGACTATTCCATAATAAATATAACAAGTAAATCTGTGAGCTAATGCTCACTAGTGATAGCCCCGCCAAAATCTAAAAATATGCGACAAACAGGAAGTAGATGAGCAAGGAGCATGAAATCGCTTTACACCACATGGGACTATAGGATGAAGCAATATGCAAAGTTTTAGGCTGCTGCATGTTATAGTTGCTGAGAAAACTGCGACGGAAATTTTGTAACGGACGCACGGACGCACGGACAAGGGTAAAACAGTATACCCCCCTCTTCTTCGAAGCGGGGGTATAATAAGTTGGATTATGATGTGTACAGGGTAACAAACACAATTCTATGAGTACATGTATGTAACATATCCTGACAACAATTAGAGAAAAGGAAATAAGAAATGTAATAAAGACGGGAAAAACTTATAATGTCATTACAATAACAGGAAGTAATGTCCAGACTGGAACTAGATATTTGTAGAGTTTGTCTCAATGTAGATCAATGTGTGTACTTATATAACATTAGTACAAAATGCAGCAAAAGATTTTGGAAAGAGGGGTTGGGGGGTCTGTCTGAGTGCTAGTAGATGTGATTGCATGTATATTAATGAGAAAATATTCAATCACTGATTTTTTTAAGATAATTATCATCATCACTACCACAACGATCATTATCATCATCATCATCGCCATCACCAATATCATTACCACCACAACCATCATCATCATCACAACCATTATTATCATCATCATCACCATCATCACCACCGCAACCATCATAACCATCATTATCATGTAGTGATCACTCATCTACCACTATTATTACCATACCACCTCCCACATAAAGATAAACATAATCCTCTCTTTGATGACACTCAAGTATCATTCTGATTGATTTGTCTTCAACTAATATTCTAAAGACAATCCTTCAATCTGATTGGCTATTAGTGTCCTATCACTATAGCGTTCATAGAATACAAAAATACATTGACATAGATAACTAAAACCAAACCTATCCCATAATACAACAGTTACAGGAAATCAGATGAACCATCAATTCTGCAATGATGATTAAAAGAGAAAATCAGGATTTATTTTGTCCTATAAAATATTGGATACTGTTTATCAATCGTAATACAATTATAAATACAGCATTATATGGTAGCCAATTTACCTCATCTCAGTAATAATATCATACTTGTTTTACCAAAAATAGTGAAGCTTATATATAAACTAGTTAACTTTTTTAATGCAAAAGTAAACTAAACCATAAAAAATATTGATTAACATGCACTTTTTTTTTCTTTTTTTATTTGATCAGTTAATTTTATTAGACACTGTATGGCAACCTGCTCACCTTGCAAGTTTCTCTGGACACTTTTCTTTTACTAGTTCTTTGTTACCCTTCAACAAGCAGCTGACAACTTGGTTATAAACCCACTGGATAAGGTGATTAACACATAATAGAGGCCAGCAGTGTGTTCAGTAACGACTGTTAGCGAACGTTACAGGTACAGGACAACTCAACCCAAAGACAAATCAATCCATGGATAACTCAACTCAAAGTTGGGACAACTCAAACCATTAGTAGCGGATTGAGTAGTCTCGGGTTGAGTTGTCTGTGGGTTGAGTTGTTCCGACATTATGGAATATTCAGGGTAATTGAACAGGCTACTGGTCTGAAGACAATAACAAGCTATCTAACTTTTACAGAAATGAATGGCATTTTGAGGTCAATTAATATTTCATTCCAAAGATGTTGACAGAAGCTTTTATATAATTCTTCTTAACAAATTCAGAAACAAAAAAAGAAAACTACATCAATGAACAGTACCACAAGTGAAACACAATCACACCCCCACAACTCTTAATTCATAAACCAATTTACCTCTAAACATTAAATGTATAGAATCTAATTTGAACAAATTCTGCATCAGAATGCAAGTAATTCAATAAAACAAAAAAGTTGACATGGAGGTGATGTGTCAGAAACTACTGTAATAAACAAAGGCTTTTGATTCATGAAGTAAAACTTACAGTAAAATCTCACAATAAAGATCACTTAGAGTGCTCTATTGAAAATGAAACATACTTAAACATGGGTGAAAGTTCAACATTTTTAAAATCCTGAAATTTCCAAATTTCATGTTTTTAAAGCCACATTACCATATGGAAAGAACCCTTTCTCTGTTCCAACAATCCTGAACTTCAGGATCAGTCCTGAAAACTTTCACCCATGCTTTAATGAAAGAAGTGTCCTTGGCATCTTAGTCAATTTGATTGCAAAAATGTTGCAAGTCTGGCAATAAGTATTCAAAGTTAATATAAACTTTGATAAAAAAACGCTTAACTTTTACTACAAACTAAATGAAAATTTGGAGAGACAGCATAATTATCTCTATGATATCATTGCATCGTCTTCAGTATTTAAAGCATTACCATGTTTAGTTCTTAGTCATGTCGGATTTTGCCACCATATAAGCTTCAAGAATTATACTTATAACAATTACTTGTTTGAAATGGACAAGGCTTATAGCCAAGCCTACGTTCTCAACATGTGGATTATGTATGATCCAGTAACCAGGAGGACATTTATAAACTAGGTTGCCTGGTTTGACTTCCTGCCAACTAATCATGTTTTACTTACATAAGCCAAATGCAACTAGAAGTGACATTAGTTACCTAAACCCAAATATAGGTCGTCCAGGGCAATAGGATGACTTTTAACATCGACCACTGAGTAACACAGTAACTTAACTGAATAAGAAAGTTAATTGTTTTCAATGTTAATTCTTTGGCCAAAAAGGAGCTGAGTAAAAAACTTTCAAAATCAATTTTTATTATCTAAATATACAAACATGTACAGATTATAACTTAGAATCATTCCATTATGATACCAAGCTCCTTTTCTGAATTGAGATTACAGCAGGAATTAAGTTTGTCTGTCTCACAGAACTAGAGTTCTACAGTAGATTCTATCATATTGAATCTAATCTCTCATCACCTAGGAGATTTGCTGCAGAAAATTAACATCACATTGCATATAACAACAGGCTAATCTCTCTTCTGAGGAAATTTTCTCAACTTTTTTATACTGGATCTTTAATAGAAACAATTTGCAGTCAATTCAAAGCCAGCCATATCAATGACAGAAAATGGCAATAACATAAAAACATTGTTCAAAGAGAAACAATGTTTTTCTCCCAACAATTATGAGTCTAGGTTTTTTTTGAGATTAAGATCAGCAAAATAATGTTTTTGAACAATTTAATAAAACAAAACATCACAAACATATATCTCGTTCTAAATAAAATTTATAACACTGGCTTGATTAAATTGTAACTGTCAATTTGATCAATATAACTACATACATGTATAAGATTCTACATAAAGCAGTCTATAAAATCAGTGGGTGCCTAGTTGCTAAGGACAACCATTTTATAATTTGGGGCAACCAAATATATTTTTTGTGCAGCCAAACTTCTACAAAAATAGGTAATTGTTGCAAAAATGACATGTTTGGACAACCACTTTCTTATTTTATCATCAAAGCTGTTTTAATATACAGTTCTAAATAAACAAAAAGTTACTTGGGAAGTCTTGAGCAGAAGCAGAATTCAAGAATATTTTTAAAAAACTTTTAATAAACTATAACTTAAACACATAACAAACTTAGACCTTTAACCTCAATAATGTACCTTTCATCAGCTAAGCCAACACAGCTCAAAAACTTCAGGAGAGACCTAAAACATGCATCAAAACAAAACTAGATTTTTTCAATTTTGTCCCTAACACAGTCAAATCTTTTTTACTTTTGTATGCATAAAAATGCAAAAAAGTGATTTTGAAAAATGAACAATATAAGCATTAATGCATTAAGCTGACAAATTAGTACACTGTATTTTTAATTTATACATAAAATATAGGCTAGCATGTCAACATGTATACTAAACTTATTTAAAAAACAAATTTAATGTAAAATCAAATCCTTGCAATGTCACATAATGTGATAAATACATAGAAAATTCACCACATAGTCTTCAACCTTGGTGCATTACCATAAAGAAACATTGAGATACATGAAAGAAAATAAATAGTGTCATGGTTACATTGTATTTCTTGGCATTCCATCAATGGAGATGTAAATGTAACAAGTGATCGGGAAATATAGGAGAACATAGCTACAGACAAGTGGGGACAAAATGGTGTTTTACAACACATCAATCAAACCGGTAGAGAAAAGAAAACCCTCCGACAGATCTATCTATGACTGTTTAACTTAGACATATAAAAATGATACATCAATAACCATTAACTAAATAGCCAAAAGTTTTCTACATGAAATCATTGAAGAGAATAGGCTATATCTGGAGTTCAAATATTTGGGTTTTCCCCTGCAGTACAAACAAACTTTCACTGTTATGATTAAAATTTTGTACAAAGAACAAAAGGATTTAATCTGTGTTTTGAGATTTTCAGCAATAATGTGTACTAAACTTTGTTTGTACCGTCTGAGCATGGACGGAAGAACGAACAAATTCAAATTCTAAATTAAGTGTTATAAAGACCATATACATAACTTACAAATCAAACTATCATTACTGAAATATATGGTTCAAAATACAGAGTTTACAGAGTTATTGTACAATATGCAGAGTATACTAAGTATTCCATACATCAGTCTAATTAAGAACCCAATCAAAAAAATCTTCTATCACATATTGGCTTAAATCTTACATTGCAGTACTACAGGTCACATTTATCTGACCTTAGCTATTATAATATTCATGATGCAACTAGTTTAAGAATCATCCAATCACAACCCCTGAAAACTTCCACAGTGAAAATAGCACTGAATCCTGATACAATTATTGAAATTACGATGCTATTAAAGGTGTTCCATTTAGATAAAAGCTATCCATTGATTGGTCGACACTAACGTCACCTGAACGTGACTCCCTGTGCAATGTCTAGAGATCCTATGACAGAGGTCATAGATATTTGTTTACGGAGATTGACCCTACAATATACAGGTTTTACTGAGTGATTGAACAATATATGGGGTATATAGAACATCTTCATTATGTTACACTTAATGATGAAAGACATACATATACAAGAAAATAGGGTATTTTAATGTTAAAGTAGTGTCTTTATACATTGTAAGTATTTACTGACAGTGTAAGGAGATAATAAGAAGTGATTATACTCGATTTATGTTTTAGACAAACCAACTTTTAACCTTATACAAGACAACAAAATAAGATAGTCATGGTTTATCTATAAATGAATGACTGACACCAACATCTTAGGATTCATACAATAAACAAGTTATGGTATATACTGGAACATAAATAAGTGATCATTCTGAAGCAGAATAGCAAGTGCTGCAACCCACCCTCTTTCTCTCCCCCATGCTCCTTTTTTGCTTCTCCCTATGCTAAAATAGTTACTTTGATTGATTTGTTTGGGTTTTATGGGGCATCAACACAGAAAGGTTTTATCGCATGAATTTCTTTGAAACATCAACTCTTTGATGCACCCTGTCCCTTTTTTGTTTCTCTCTGCCCTTTTCTGAGTTTTACAATAATCACTATAAATAAATAAATCCAACATTTTTTGGTATATGACATACATCGTTTCATGGGGTAACTATTCAAATAAATCATTATCATATAATTATGATACAATCAGACTCAACCTAGAAAAAAGATAAGCTAGTCAAAGATGGACCTAGCAAAAAGTAAAGACTCTTTACCTCAAGAAAGATTAACTTATCCAATACAATGAAAATACTAAATACAAAAAAAGTTTAAATTGAGCTTAAAATATGATCCTTCATGCCAGAAAAAAACTTTGCATTAATCATTACTGTAATATTTTTGACAGCTCACAGATGCTATTGAAAAACACATAACCACTTTCATACTCATTTTAACTTTTAAAGCTAAGAATGAGAAATAAAGAGAACATTCTCACAATATCTAAGAAAACTATGATAATGTCATGAAATGTATTACATTGTCTATGACTCAAGGAAAATCTCCTCAAATTTGCCTCAAAATTACAATCACAAAAATTCATTATCATTCCTCCGTGGAGAAGTAAAGATATAAAAATGAAATGTTATGTCCTGTCCTTGAATTCCTCTTATAATGGCAACCAAATAAATACAATATTACCAGCATAGTTCAAGGATTGACATACGACTACAGTTTTAACAAAAACAAAAATAATGTCATTGTAGACTAAAATAGCGCCCTCCAGAAGTTCTTGGATGGAAAAATGAAATTATAGAATAAACTGATGATGCAAGTAATGATATTATAATAAAATTTATTGCACTCCTGGTGCTGGATACTGGCAGAGCTAGTATATTGGGTAAGAAATTGCCTGACACAGTTATAGAATTAGGGAGAAAATGATAGCTATAGATATAATGAGATATATGGGCTTCTTTTATTAAGCAATAATACGTTTCAAGTTTTTATTTCAACCTAGGCATGTAATAATGAGGTTATAACAAGAACAAACAAACAAACAAACAAACATGGCAACATGGAAAGTGAAAATTCAAGATGATCCAACCATCACTGTGTATCACTAACTGCCAAAATTATAAACCAAGCAAGTCCTTAACAAAATAGACAACAATGTTTATAAGCATACAAGTCATATTTATTTTCTAGTAAAATGTATATACACTATTCTATAAACTAAAATGCACCTATCATAGGCTTCATAGCTGTATTTATGGAACTTAGTTCGAATCATAATTAAGTTAATGTAATAATTACTTTAGAATTTGCTCAGATAACTCTCGCTTTCCCTTTGCAAGGGTAAATGAGAACTAGTTTGATACTCTCAAAACAGGACTATGTTCTCGGACTTTTGAAGGGCACTAATAACACTGATTTGTCACTTGCCTTAGGGAATAAAAAGTTGGAAAAAAAGAGTAAAGACTTAGACATGGTAAGACTCTGATTTATCACACCTATATAACCAACTTAACATTTCTGTAACCATTTTCTTATCAACTCTGATGGTTTGAAGTAAAGTAAGCCTAACATTGTACCAAGGGAGGAATCAATCAAACAAGATTCACAACATTATCAAGCTACATGTAGGCTAACACATAAATCTTACATACAATTTGATTACAAGTGTAATACAGATCACCACAAAGTAGATGAGCCAAATGTTCATGTCTGAGATTTTTTACACCACTGAAGATCATGTGAGGCTCATGTGCTCACCGGAGATTTTTTTAAATATTGAGACCCCCCAAATAATGTCACATTCAAGCTAGACACAATGTTTGTTGACCATTAAGACTACTGAATGAATGTTCATTTTTTCACAATCCTAAAATTCTTATTTTTTATGTTTTTTGTAGCTTTTACATTGAGGACCAAACCTTTGTCAAAACACAAAAAAATCCTCAAAATCATATATACAATAAAGTTCTGTTATTGGGACCATTAAATTGATGGGCTAAATAGCAGAACGGTCTTACTATAGTGACCTTTTTCTTCTCAAAGTAAGTATTTGAGACCTAAAAACTTTGTCAAAAATAGCATGATCTCGCAATAACCATGGCATTATTATTCCCACAATATTAAACAAGGTTGAACAAGTAAATCTGTGAGCTAATGCTCACTAGTGATACCCCCGCAAAAATCTAAAAACATGCGACAAACAGGAAGTAGATGAGCAAGGAGCATGAAATCACTTTACACCACATGGGACTATGGGATGAAGCAGTATGCAAAGTATTAGGCTGCTGCATGTTAAAGTTGCTGAGAAAACTGCGACGGAAATTTTGTAACGGACGGACGCACGGACGGACAAGGGTAAAACAGTATACCCCCCCTCTTCTTCGAAGCGGGGGTATAAAAAGAATTCCTACATAGTTATATTGTACTTTGTCTTAGCCTCTGATGTTCAATGTGACATACTGTATTTCCAAGTCATGGCCTTAAACCACTAGCTCAAAGCCCAGGACTGGTGAAAATTGATTTGGGCTAGTGAAAATTACTTATCTTATATACAATAGTCAGGCTAGTTAATAATTTGTTGTTAACTATATAAAATAATGAATTGGGCTAGGGCTTAAGAAAACCTATTATTTTTTTATTTATACTGGGTTTAAGCGCACCTAACCTAGCTTAACTGGACCCTTGTCTATAACCAGTATTCACCTACCCTTCCACAAGAGCTGAAAACTTCTCCATATACTTTATTAATGAAGGAAAATTGTTATTATTGTCGAATTTTCATGGAAGGGTCCCTGGGGGACGCTAGATTTGAAATCCAGGTGCACTACCAACTGTGCTACCAACCTGGGTTAGAGAGAAAAGCTAAGACATTGACTGATTATAATGACATTTAAACAACATCATATCACCTACCTCATCACTCTCAAACACATGACATATAATCTTGGCTTGTTTTCTCAATCTCATAGAATCTGTATCACCTGGACTACCAATCAAACGTCTCCTTGCCATGATTACTAATATTTCACCAATATCTGCTATATATGATATCGTTCTTAAAGAATGGTCCATCATAATCTCCTACAACAAAAACAGAAATAATATTCATAAAAAAAAACATTAATATCATTTAATTTATATGAACATGTGCTTTTATAATTTACTTGCATTAATAGTCATCTTAATGCTTTTGGTGCTATATAACCTTCCTGTGTTGATGTGCCATTATTTATCAATTTATATACCTCCTAATCAGTGTTCAATCTAGAGCAGGCCATTGCTTCATTGGCCCCTTATGAACCCAAATGGCACAATATCAACCGTCTATTGGGTCTGTCAGGCGCACTCCCTATATCGCGCATTTGACAACTTTTCATTTAATCAGTGTCTTTCCATTTCTAAACACTCAACCAATGAGACAGGTATTTTAAATAATGACAATAAACACACATCAAGGAAATGCACACATGGAAATCAAGACTGACCAAGACATACACAATGGGCTAATTTGCATCTGGTCAACATCAATCAACTATATTCCAGTCAGACTGCCTCCCCTCTAATTATATTCTATCTCAGTTTAAATCAAATTGTAAGAGACAGAAAAAGTCATAAGAAGTCAATGATTTAAGCCATTGACCATACAGATGCCAAGAAAACCACAGTAAACATAGTAAAATATGTGATTTGTTAGTATTATGGCTTATCTTTGGGAACTTGATTTCTGGTATTTTATGCATCTATACAGCTGGGTGTTTAAACCATAGTCAACCTGACATTATTAGTTCATGATCTTGACTGACTTGCCTGGGTGCACAGTTTCTGCCAACATATGCAGTGCCTTACAAACAATATTACTTTTTCTGTACATATTAATTTTAGCTCTCTTGTAAAAGGAGTTCTAACAACTATGATTAATCACTCTCAAGTCTGGTCACCCAGTGCTAAGCAACTAGCATAAAGTTCCTAGCTCATGAAAATAATGATGTGAATTTTGAATGAGATTTGAACAAAACAAATCTTAAGTTCATAGAGGACCATGAAGTGATGCCACATGCCAACTATGGAAGCTCTTGTCTCCTAATGGTGCTGCTAAGGTGAGCTACAGAACACTAGTTTATATATACCTGAAGATCAGTGTTAAGAACCATGATTTTCTCTGTTGATACAAATAAATCCACTTCAGTACTCGGTTGATTCTCGCCTTCAGGTGCCTGTAATATTATAATTAATATTAACACAATATTAGTAATAATCATATCGAGGGTTGCCCGCAAGACTGTCGTAACTGCATTTTTGAAAATTTTACAGGAGAAGCAAAAAACTGTTTAATTTATTATTGTATGAATTTTACACCAAACTTTTTTGTTTTATTATTAGAAAATATGTTTAAAAACAAATAGTTCTAATGAAATGCATAAATTTGAAATAAAACTAGATATTTGATGATTTTGTTGAGTTACTACAGTATTGCGCTTAAATCTGTCTGTTTTGTGTTATTATATTCCCAGCAATACTGTAGTAAGTCAACTTACTACAGTATTGCAGAAATTTTTAACACATGATTTTTGATAAAATTTCTGCAATACAATAGTAACTGAAAATTAATATCAAGCACAAAAAAGAAAACAAATCAAATGTTTTATTTTCCGATATATATCAACCCTTTACTGGCTGTGGCATGTGCAAAAGTCATTTTTTCATCATAACAAGCAAAAGCTATTTCAAGACGCTCTAATTTCATTACTAATTATCAGGCAGATATGCAACTTAGCCAAGTTATTTCCTTAACTGCATTTCAGAAAACCCAATTTGAGCCCTGATCCTAGTTACCATGGCAATGCTGGGGTGGAGCAAAATGTGAAAAAAATGCAATTTTTGCTCTTTTTCAACCCCAACTTAACATTTCATTCAATATTATTTTCCAAAATTGAGGTTTAAAGTCCCAGTTCTTTTCAGAAACTGAAAACATGTTTTCTTATATGCTTTTGCTCCATTTCTTTGCACTCAACAACCTGATTTTTGCTGATGAGAGGCGCTGTGCATCCTTCAAACTCCAGCTACAAAGGGGGGGCACATCCTCTCTTCAGAACCCCCCTGAGACCCCTTTTGATGGGGAGAGGTGCACAAAAGAAATACCTTCTTTTGGGGACAACCTTCTTAAAGTGAAATTTTCTAAATCTAGTTTAAAACATACATTTCAAGTATTTGGAAGCCAATTGAAGGGGGGGGGGTCTAGACATGTAAAATTGCAATATAGACCCGTTAAAAAATAAAGACCTTATTTTAAGTTAATGCACACAAAACACGTTCTTAGTTCCAGATTAACTATTATTTGCCTTTTTTTAAAAATTCTACAGATAAGTAATTTATAGTTATAGTTTACATTATGATGATAATGTTGAAGTTATATTGCATTTAAATGAATTATCATAAATCATACAAATTATGAATGCAAGACATGCCTAAACGTTTGTTGTTTTAAAATAAATAATTTTATAATTATCAAATTTGTTTATCTATCATTCAGTTATATAGACACAATACAGTATGTATTTTATTTGTTTGAACAATGTATTATTTTGAACATATTAAACATATATGAGTATTGAAAATATTTTTTTCCTAAGCCCATAATTTAAGACTTGTGCAGAACATTAAGACCACAGTTTACATACCACAAATGGCAGCTCGAAGCTTTACTGTTTAAAAGAAAAAAATCAATCAAGGAAAACATAACAATTACAGTTCACGTTTATTTTTATAAAATTTGTAAGCTGTAACATTTATGCATTGAGTGTTTTTGAATGGCTGTTGGGTGTAAGTATTCCTGTTTGAGAAACAATTTGCTTACAATGTTGTTAAGACTAGGCAAGGGGGGTCCAAACATTACTAGGGGGTCCGAACTTTTCAAGGGGGTCTGAACTTTTCTAGGGGGGGGTCTGAACCTCGAACCACAACCACATTATACACATTTTGCAGAAAAATGCAACATATTGATTATGAAAACAGCATAACCATTAAATCTATGTTAAGCTATGAGAAAAATTGCTTTATGCTACTTAAAATGAATTACAGGCAAGAAATACACTAATGGACAGGTACATTTTTGAAATTTCCAATGCCAAAACATGTACAGTATAATAGCTTCCTTACAGGTCCTCATTTCACTTGAGTGAAATCAAGCAATTGCTGGCACATTAATGATGATTTCTTTCTCAAAGAAGTTAGTAGCTATTTTTGTGGGATTAAAAACCATTTGGACCCCTCCAAAGAAGTTAGTAGCTATTCTTGTGGGATTAAAAACCATTTGGACCCTTCCAAAGAAGTTAGTAGCTATTCTTGTGGGATTAAAAACCATTTGGACCCTTCCAAAGAAGTTAGTAGCTATTCTTGTGGGATTAAAAACCATTTGGACCCCTCCAAAGAAGTTAGTAGCTATTTTTGTGGGATTAAAAACCATTTGGACCCCTCCAAAGAAGTTAGTAGCTATTCTTGTGGGATTAAAAACCATTTGGACCCCTCCAAAGAAGTTAGTAGCTATTCTTGTGGGATTAAAAAACATTTGGACCCTTCCAAAGAAGTTAGTAGCTATTCTTGTGGGATTAAAAACCATTTGGACCCCTCCAAAGAAGTTAGTAGCTATTTTTGTGGGATTAAAAACCATTTGGACCCCTCCAAAGAAGTTAGTAGCTATTCTTGTGGGATTAAAAACCATTTGGACCCTTCCAAAGAAGTTAGTAGCTATTCTTGTGGGATTAAAAACCATTTGGACCCCTCATTCACTGCCAATACAACCTTCTACTGCTTCTAAAATTAATTTCATCCAAACTGTATGTACTAAAGCAACAGACAAGAAATATTATTTAAAAAGTCTGCTTTTCAAAATTTGACATGTCCAGAGGTAAAATAATAACCAATAAATATTGTCTCTGCCCACAATTTTCAAATTTAAGCCTGAAGATCAAAGTTTGTGTTTTTCTTGTTTTTTCTTGTTTCTTATCTACTCATGAAGTACATTTTTAATCAGAATTTTCAACAATGCAATTTGGCTTGTAGTTTAAAACCCAGGTGCTTGGCCAGGTACTAGTGGCCGCTGGTGTCTCTTTACAATTTCAAATATGTGGCATTCAAATGTCTTCTAGAAAATTTGTTCACATACCTTACACTTTAAGGCCTAGAGCTATGATATTATGCATTGGCTAGTGTTTATCAACCAAGTTTGTACAATTTGTGATCTTAGAGTGTTAGAAATGGAACAGTTAAAAAGTTCTTTGGTTTCAAATTATTATTTACTTATATCACAGCGGTCAGTCAATCTATTTACTGTACCTGGTAAGGCTAAATCTCTGAATTTAGCTGTAAACCAGTTGCTAGGTACATATTTCCATCAGTGACTGACAACTGCCCTACATGATTAAGAATCAGGGATAGAAGGGAGAATGACCTAACAAAAGAAAGTATGCCCCATCTGGGAAGCGAACCCTGTTCCCTGAATCAGTAGACCAGCATGCTACCAACTGAACTAGAGAGCAACCTAGGAGTATGTTACACTTTCTCTTCAGCTACATAGATGAGTAGCTATCACTGTGGGGCTTCTATTTGTTTGGTATGACACATTACCTAGGGATACATACTGATATTTGCTGGATTGGATAACTAAAGGTTATCATTCATAAGACAATGATGATACCTCAGTGGTTGCTTTAAAGCATGACAGTCAATATTTTTTTTTAATTTTGGTAAACACTAGTTACTAGGCTCTGATGTATCAAAAATATGTTTACTCAATAATTCAAAGTGAAACTTATTAAAATACAAATACTGAGAATTTGAAATGTATGACACCATTAATGAAGTCATCAATGATGAAGTCAACAAAGCACTTTGCTAAACATGTATTAATTATTATCTTTTTTCTGGTAAATCCCGCATTTTTATGTGTCAGGACCCCCTTCAAATTGCCTGCCACAGGACTTTTTTGAATGGATTTAGTTAATTTCACTCAAGGGTATTTGCCCTCCCCCACCACTTGACTTTTTCATGAAAATACCACAATCAAAAGAAACCCCACAAGGTCTCTGAGGGGGGATATGCCTCCCTCTGGAGCTGGGGTTTAAAGGCACACAGTCTCTCTTATGCCTGAAAAAAAATTGGTTTGTGAGTGCAGAAAAATGCAACAAGATGACAATAAGGTAACATGCTTTCAGTCTTTGAAAAGTAATAGCAGTTTAGACATCATTTTGAGGAAATATAACTGAATGAAATGCTTAACTTGGAGTTAAAAACCCCAGCCAAAATTGCATTTTCCCCCTTTTTTGCTCCGGTCCAGTGTTGCCATGGTTACTGGGATCGGAGTGCAAATGGCTTTATTTGAAAGCCAATCACCATGTGAATAACTTCACTTAGTTGCATATCTGCCAGTCAGTTACTAATGAGAAAGAGCACCTTAAAATCTTAAAATAGCCATATTGCTTAGAGATGAAAAATGACCAATTTCGCCCATGTCACAATTATATAAAGGGTCTTGTATACAATAAATACCTTATTAGTAGCATAAATAAATAAATTAAACTGAATTGGTGATTTAATGAGTGACCTGATTTAAGTATGATGTGATTTATTTTGATTTACTACAGTATTGCAGGAAAAAGTTGAAGAAAGTTTTATAGATAAGTTTGCGCAATACTGTCGTAAGTTGACTTACGACAGTATTGCGCTAACTTTTTATTCAGTTGTCAGTTACGACTATATTGCATTTTTGATATAAATCACTTTCTAGAGAGAAGTGTGCCAAACTTTTTTTATCAGTGATGTAAAACATAAAAATAAGTATAAAAATTCAAAAAAGTCCATTTCGTAAAAAAGTGTAGTTACGACAGTCTTGCGGGCAACCCTCGATATATAATATATCAATATACTCCTATGTTTATCTACATCATAAATATATGCAATGGAACCTCGGAAAATGAGACCCAAAGAATACAGGAATCTCGACAATATCAAATCAATCTCATTGTCTCATTTTGTCTCAAATATTGTTCCTTATTAAACAGTGAGTAGTAAATAACCAAGAATTTCGGAATTCCAAAAACTGAACATAATCATCAACAAAATTAGCATACAGTAAAACTCGGATATAACATACTCGCTGGGCCATAGAAAAAAGGTATGTTATAACCGAGGTATGTTATATCCATGTAGCATACTAAGTATGTTATATATAAGGATGAAAAATGGGCCAGAAAAAATGTTATGTTGTAACCGAGTGTATGTTTTAACCGAGTATGTTATATCCGAGTTTTACTGTATTCACATTATAATGTGAGTATAATATGAGTGCAACTATACATTGTTAACCAATTTATTAACCATGATAATCTGTATTTGTTTAGTTTTCTGAGGTTCCACTGTATCAAGATAATGGAAACAGCAACTACATCAAAACTCTAGGACATTATTTAAGAACCTGCAAGAAAACATTCTATTTCAATTTGTACAACTATTAATTTTGATCTCTATTTAACAATTTGCTCACTGCTAAATTAAATGACTATATTAATTCAATTTTGAACTATCAACAAAAATGGAAATAAACAAAATGTATGTATGCATTGTCTAAGATACATCTTCAAATCCTTATTCCTTCTTCATAAGTAAACAAAAGTGTTCAGTAAAATCAATATTGAAAAAACATAGGTTGAAAATTATAAATTTATGATCATTTTAATTTATAATAAAAATGGTTTAACCATTTTCTTAAGAGTTTAAAATGTAATAACAAGTAAATCTGTGAGCTAATGCTCACTAGTGATACCCCCGCTGTGAGAAATATGACTATCATAATGTAACTTTCATTTAACAAAATCTAAAAATATGCGACAAACAGGAAGTAGATGAGCAAGGAGCATGAAATCGCTTTACACCACATGGGACTATGGGATGAAGCAATATGCAAAGTATTAGGCTGCTGCATGTTATAGCTGCTGAGAAAACTGCGGCGGAAATTTTGTAACGGACGGACGCACGCACGCACGGACAAGGGTAAAACAGTATACCCCCCTCTTCTTTGAAGTGGGGGTATAATAATATACAATATAAATAAAACAAATTATTTAATACATGTAGACATAATTACAACACAGACACAAAATCAAAGAATAAATTGAGACAGAAATTGCTCTTCATAACAAAAAACACAGGAATCAGCAAATAATCAATTACTGTACATGTAAGCATAATTACATCAAGAATGTTTTGATAAAAACAGTAAGTACAGAATAATCAAAGCATGCAAGAAAAAAAACAATTTCTATTTTTCCAAAAACAGACTTCAAATTTTAGAATTATCCACATTCATAGAAAAAAGCATTGAAATTTTCAATTGAAAACAAAATAAGGGGCAAGATTTTCTATACCACGGTGCATTTTTCAAGACTGATGTATCTTTAACCTTAACAAGAAAAAAACAAATGGTTTCTTAAGACTCAAAAAGCATTTGGGTGTCAGAAACAACAAAAAGAGAGATGAGGTGCCTCATGATAACAGCTAAAACATCAAGGTCAGCTTTATATTAAAGCTACAACTGCAACCTTATAACTTATCTTTTAAAAATCACATGAAATAATTCAACAATGAAAATATTTTTTATGTTCATAAATTACAAAAAATCAAATTTGGCAAATGATCATGTTAATTTTTTTTATATACATTGATTATAAAATAAAAATAAAATCAACGTTTGTTAATTATTAAATTAGACAAAACTAAGACTTGCCAATTAAGAAATAATTAAGAACAATAATACGAAATTACTTCCTTGATATAGTTTTGTAAGTCATTACCAGTAAAGCAAAAAGAAACATTAATTAGAACTGTCTATGACTTGACTATGACTTTTACATTATAGTGGGAATGAAAAAAACTCATAATCTAAATTCATAAAAAAAGCTTATCAACTAATCATAAATATTATGAGCATTTAATTTTCATGCAAGTAAAATATTGCACTCATAAACAGTGCCAGCGAAATCTTAAAATTGTTTCCTTGTCCGTGCTTGCCAACTGGTCAAAGTAACTTGTCCGTACGAACATTATGGAATAAAATTATTGAAAAAATTCTCTAGTCCATACTTGCCTTGGGACAACAGACAATTGACTTTGCCAGCCCTGATAAGTTGTGGCCTACTTTGATCATCAAATTCATGAAGTAACTTGGCGCAGGTCTTTTCACACCACAATAGTACACTAAAAATCAAGTTAAAAACCCAAAAAACTTAAAGTCAAGCTGAAAAGCTTTTAAACCAACTACTAGTAAATGACTAAAAGGCCAAGTTTTTACTCTAAAAAGGAAAGCAAGTGGAAATAATTCAAACAAAAAACACTCATCTGATTGCAAGAAGCCATGTTAAATCTTTCTAACCTTTGAATAAATTGCATTGAACATGGCAAGTTAAATGTTTTTGGAAAGGATGTATGAGACAATTAAGTAAAAGTCATTTCCTTGAAAACTTGCTACAATACCGATTAGAAACAAAAAGAACATTGTGATTATACTTAAAATAGAACCAGTACTAATAGATTTAGTAATAGATTTAGGCAATATATACAAAAAACCTAACAAATTTCATTTGACATGATCTGCCACCAACAAATATAATAAATACTTATTTAAACACCCCTAACAAGGAAGCAAATATAGATAGCAGACAGATATATGTGAACTAAACAGACTAGTTCAATTCTCTGCAGAATTTCTATCAATTCCCATGTTAAGTATCAAAACATATCAAGTCAGTCAGACTTGAAATATCTGCACATTGAAGCTATAAAACAGACAAAAATCAATTATATGATTTTTTCTGCAAGGCTACATATCAAAGATTTACTTTAATTCTGACATGTAATTTCTGATGCAAAATGGACAAAAAAAATGCAACAAAAAAGTTGATGCTCAGTAACCAAATACTAGTCTTTGCAATAAGAAATACTTAACAAAGAAAAAAACATGTGCATGTTAAATGGTCACAAAAAAGGTTTACCTAGCTCTGTTTATTTTCAAAAATAATCTTTGTCATTTTAACAAAATAACGCTTTGTATTTTTTTCTGGCCTGCTTTACATGCCAATTTATAATAATCTATGGTCAGTTGTTTTAAAACCATTATTATTCATAGCTTAATTTTATCAAAACATTCCTTAACAAAATAAGTTGATGTCAAAAAATTGAACATTATGAAAATGACAACCACTATGATGTATTTCTGCATGAAACCATCAGCCTTCTCAAATGTAAATTAAAGTAAAAAACAAACATAACCATATTACAGTGATACAATACAACATGCAAAATGTACAAAAAAACAACAACATTTTGAATCTTAAATATTAAACAATATATTCCTTAGAGACGCAGAGTCTACAAGAAAAAAATATTAAATCAGATTTAGGCAGCGAGGCATTTCTATATTGGCATCTTAAATCAAAAATCTAGAATACAATATTCTAAAATTGTAAATTTAGTATAAACATTATGAAGATATAATACATAGTAACAGAGAAACTACAAAACTTTGGGTCTTATGTTTATAACTGACATCAAACTTGAATAAGAAAAAAAGAAAATTGAATTCTAATATTGTTTAACAACATGCTATATTGTAACATCCTAGATGTAGGGTTCACTATATGTATATCTTTAAATATTGACCTAGATATACATGTATGTTACATGCTGAATAGAAAATTCTATGTTAAGTTCTCAACACATTATTTGTACTGGTGGGAGCCATCTATTCTGCTTCTGCCACATTCTAATCTCTCACTATTGTTGAATTTCATTCAATTGTCAGTGGAGCAAACATAAACTCTGCTGATTTAAATACTCACTATAATACTTCTGTATTCATGATCAATAAAAATATTCTTACATATCTATGTATTGTGCATAAAGTTCGACCCCGATCTGACCTTTCACATTTGCATCTAATAATTATCTACACATATCCCGATGAAAATCAGTACCACCCCTATTCTACACTACAGCAGCGATTGTAAAATTATATAAGTATGTTTATGTGTTAAATTTCAACACATAATCCTCACAAACATGGTGTAATCGGGAATTAATACTACATTCGTATTCAAAGTAATGAATATTCTTGCATAAAGGTCAGGTTGGGGTCAAACTTTACGCACCATACTAGGATTTTAAACAAATATTGAGGATTTAAATCAGTAGGGTTAGAGAATGCACCACTGACAGTTGAATATATTTTACCAATAGTCAATCAACCTTTAAACTCATGTGAATCTTAAATGATGTCAGTCCTCTCAGCACAAAACGCAATACAGAGTATGTCACAAAACATGTTTCAAAACCTTGGGTAAAAATCCTGTACATTATTGCATTTTTTGAAGAACCAAGACACCTACATATTTAAAAGCCTACTCTAACCAAAACATTTATAGTTACTTTTATTTCTATGTTATTTATATGCCAAGTTTATTTGTCCCTTTCATTTCATGTAGGGACTCACTTCAAAAGTGTTACAGTCTCAAACCAAATTCATTAAATATAAAAAATACCAAAAAACTATAAGCTAGTATGTTGATCACAAAGATAGTGTATCACAATATTACATTATCATAGCATGCCAGGACCAACGATACAAAAAAGCTCAATATCAGGAAAATCTTCCAGCATAAAAAAACAAGCGATAAAATCATATCAATTTTAGCCTTAATTGAAACATAAATCAAATGTGAAGATTACTATAGCAGCAAAAAATGAAAAACTGAAACAAAAAAATGACGCAAAATTTTGCAGCATTAAATAATGTCCATATTACGAACGTTTCTACGTTTTTAAAAAGCCGACAAAAACTGTTGATAAAGACAAAAGCAGACAAAAATGAAGCATATTTTTTCACATGGTGAAAATTGAATTAATGTCTAACCACATTGCTCTCTTCTTCAATAATGCCTTCATTCTCTTGTGATTTTGAGGCCAACTACAAACAAAATAATAATCCAATTAAATCTTATAGTTCATCATTTTATATTAGAAGTACCATATTTACTATAATATAATGTATATAAACAATATAGATTATAAATATAATATACAAAACAACATGTACACAAGATTTTCACAACAAAAACAAGTAAATCTGTGAGCTAATGCTCACTAGTGATACCCCCGCTGTGAGAAATATGACTACAAACAGGAAGTAGATGAGCAAGGAGCATGAAATCACTTTACACCACATGGGACTATGGGATGAAGCAATATGCAAAGTATTAGGCCGCTGCATGTTATAGTTGCTGAGAAAACTGCGACGGAAATTTTGTAACGGACGCACACACGGACAAGGGTAAAACAGTATACCCCCCTCTTCTTCGAAGCAGGGGTATAATTAAACAAACATTGCTCACTGTGAGTCAATGTCTAAACCCAACAAAGCAATTAATGAGATCAAATTATGAGATTCTGTAACAATTTGATAGGAATCAGTTAGTATAAATAAACTTAATGCTCTGTAGTTTATGGAGAAAATAATCCTAATTTAAGAATTTGAAATTTGTGTTTTATTTTATCTTGGGGTTCACACTTAAACAATCATTCTAACAATTATGGTCATCCGGAAACTTGGACATTTTTTATTCCTGGCCTAACATAAATACAAACCAAGTTTACGAATGATTACAGCATAAGTAGAAGGCAAGCTTGCCACTATCACACTGCCAAACTGCCAAACATTAAGACATTCGATTGATCATGAGAATAAATATCCTGGCAGTTTCTATACAGAATTCATAAACCATTGAACAATTCTAGTGAATAATTACCTTGTTATCACAGAAAACAAAAGAGAGCTTAATCCTAGAAAAAAAGTAGGGTGTTTCATCAACCAGAAATTATCAATGTGAACTCTAATGACATATAGACTGATTAATGCGAAAATAAAACATTTCTGCCACATAATTCATTGTTTAAGTACATAAAAATAAGATGGAAAATTTCAGCAGAAGAAAACTTATTATTCTCTTAAATGGTAATTATAGCATTGTTCAGCGTACTGTGTGTTAAATGTGAGTTTAACATTCAAATATATTACACAGAAGTTCAGTTTGTACCGCAACAATTGCAAGTTCAGTCTTGAATTTCTTAAAATTTTGTGATTTGCTATGTAAGTTTGGTCATTTTTAAGGTACCAGAACTATAATTATTGTGAGTCAAGTCTTGAATTTCTTGACATTTTGTGATTTGCTAAGTAAGTTAGATAATTTTTCAGAAAAAGGCAATATTATCAAAGAACACTGAAGATTTGGCGTCACTCTTACGTGATATGTGAACAATATTCTCTTGACAATAGAAAACATTATGAAGAGTTGATACTAGTGTATGCTAAACAGGAAGAATAAATGCAACACATTGTGTAGGTCATACAACAGGGGTCAACTTACTGTTCCAGGAAAGGAGCTGTAAACCAGTAACTAGGAGCATACTTCTGTGAGGGACTGACAACTGCCTTAATTGATTAAAAGTCAGTGGTAGCAATAAGGAATATGGTCGTATAAATTATTTTCTGACAAACTCCAGGAAAGTATATCCGGAACTGAACTCATTACCCTTTGATCTAGCTACCATGCTACCAAATGAGCTCGCTAGACGGGTAGCTGATGCTAGGTAAAAATCAGCTCAGCCAAGAACTTGCAACATGAGCAGGGAAGACATCAGTTCAATATACACACAAAACTAGATAAAGCTTGCAACAACTCATGTTTCAATCTTAGCACAGTGTGACACAATCATAAGTATTGAATAAAGATCCAAACGATGCAAGTTTTAAATTTTCAAAATTCTGAAGTTAAAGCCATAGCTGCAACATGCTCTCAGACAATCTCTGAAAACATTAAAAGCCTTATTAGACCAGTTTAAATCAGCAAGAATGCTAGCGTGAATTTTCGATCAGTTTTAATCAAATTGACTAGACTCATTCAACCTGTTAACATTATTGTCAAGAATTGTTAAGCCTGTATGGTGAGATTTAGAGATTATTTGACATCTCAGTTTTAAAATGCTACACAAGCATGAATGATTGAAGTAAAATTGTGGCAATCTGAGCTAATCTGCAATGTGGGATTCCAAAATGTGCTAATTATCAAATAAGAGATGCATTTTGAGCATTGAAACATGCAACTTCTCAAGAATATAGTGACATTCTGAGTTGTTCTGCAAGACTAGATTTAAAGTAATAACTGAACTTGAACCATTCCTGAACTAATACATAACAATGGGTTAGTGCAAAACTGCTCTATATCCTTCTTTTTACATGTCATTAGACTAGTCTAGCACCAACCTATTGATATATCTAGCAATGATTATGAGTTCAAACAAGTATTTAATAATGACAGCCTCTGTGTACATTCCCATGGTGAGATTCTTAAGACATCAAAGAAGTTGAGTATTAAAAGAGTGGTATAAAATCAGTGCTGTAACATGAACACTTTTAAAGTCTTGAATTGTTGGTTTCAACAATAGAAATATAAAATGTATATAAGTATAAAAAGTATAAAAGCCACAATATATATATATACACAACAACAAAACATATGTCACCAAAACAATATAAAATAAATAAAAATATTTAATAAAGGTGTAAAAATGTATATGAGTTGATGAAAAACTGGATAATGGATTGAAAAAAATGAACAAAAACTCACTATTTAGTTAAATCTTTTCACTGGGAAATAGGTATTCGCAACATTTGAAATGTTGCAAGCTTGGATAAAAACAACCAAACATGAACTAATTCAAATTGTAATAATGTTAAGGGTATTGTAATAGTGTAGAGTGTTTGTCTATATTTGAATCCATTATGATACAATGAGATGTAATACCTTGTAATGATGACCAAAATGTATATGACCAACAGTCTGTCAAACATAGAAATATATAAACAACATCTACCTAATTAAAACATATTACATAATATACTGTACATGCTTATAATAAAGAGTCGGCAGCTAGGGAAGTTTATCCTCCCAAATAATTTCAAGTACTTATGAAATTCCAGTCAAACAAGACTTAAAAAACACTGATTTTGTGACCAGGTAAAACTGGCTTCACTCAAATCTTACAAATATATTTGACCTACCAGTGAGAACCAGGAGATGGACCATTGTCTTTCAAAGTATTTTAACAACAAATTGCATTGGTATTAAACTTATAGTTAATGCATTCAATAGTGATAATTCTAATGCAGAATAGCACAGGAGCTGCACCCTGCCTATTTTCTTTCCTCCTTTTTCCAATGCCCTTTTTGGCTTCTCCCTATGTCGTTAATATAGTTACTCTGAAAAAGACAACCCTCTGATATGCCATGTTCCTTTTTTTCTGCCTTCCTGTCCTATCATAAGCTCAAAACTAATCACTATATTAAATGTATAGTTGAGATCAGATTTGAAGCTAACTAGACTATGACAGCTTGTCAGTCAAATGAGAACTGTTTGTTTGTTTGTTGGGTTTAACGCCGTAGCAACACATTATATAGGTCATATAACGGCGGTCAGTCAACCTCACAGTCCTCCTGGAAAGGCTAAATCTCTGGATTTAGCTGTAAACCAACTACTAAGCGCATACTTTCGTCAGTGACTGACAACTGCCCTACATAATTAAAATCATTGGTAGGAGGGAGAATGGCCATAGAAATAATTTCATGACCAAGCTCCACGAAAGTATGCCCCGCCCGGGAATCGAACCCACGACCCCTCAATCAGTAGACTTGCGTGCTACCAACTGAGCTAGCCGGGCAGCTCTCAAATGAGAACAACAACAAAAACACACAATGTCATTCAAGAGAAGCATCACTGGTTTATTTGTTTTTCTAACACTATGTATCATCTACATAATTTGTTATGATAATATTTGTACCAAATATAGGAAATATTCTCAGAAATACAGAGATCCATGTCAGACATTGATCATATCATAGACAAAATATTCTTAATATCTCATACAAACAAGACAATATCAACTGTTGATACTGTCTACAAACAACAGTCAATTTTCAATAAAATATGACAACTTGTCTAACTGATTAACAATATTATATATTATATGTAATAATACATTGTATATATTACCAAAACAAGAAATATTAACATCCAATCAAGTCTCACAAGATCATGAACCGACTCTTTGGTTGACGAAAAAAATTCTGATACTGAAATAAGCTGCCGTCTGCATACAATATAGCCAATGCCTAAAAAACAACTGAGTTCAGTGACTACTTGTTAAAAATGACCAGGTTTAGATTACCACCCAAATGTTTCTATAATTTTACATTAACTGAATTATATGACCACAAGATAAAATGACCTTAGACTAATAGAAGGACTGAACCTGAACCCTTTACTGGTAAATCTAGAGACCAATTCAGGTCTTAAAACAAAGGGTTTTTAATTGATTTAATGAAATTTATTTCAAGAAATTTGCCTTGATTTTTTGGCCAAGTTGGATATTTGTCAGCCAATTAGTAAAGAAATAAGAGCATCTAGAAATGGCCCAATCAGGCTACTGTGAAAAAATAATCAATGTTTGCCCATGTCCTAACCAGTAAAGTGTAAACTGATAGTTCAAGCAAACATTTTGGAAGATAAACAACAAAAAGAAAACAAAACTCATCAGCTTTAACAATCATCTGCTCAGAAATTGTCATGTAATATCAACAAGTATCATTGTATAATCTTACATATGGTTGCAACCTCACTAGAAAAAAGTACCATTGCCTTATATTCATGTTTCCCTTGAAAGTTAATATCACAAAAAAGTCAATTTCTTGCACTATTTTCACAAATGGCTTCAAGTAAGTGGTCTCTTCACACAGGTATGACTTTTATAAGTACAGACAGAATAAATGTCAATGGTTTTTTAATGCCTAGATGTTAGTTGCTATGGTATTCTCCAAAGTTCTTTTAAAGCAAATAGCTATAAGGTCAAGCATATGAGACTTACCATTAATAATCATTATAAGGTGATAAAAGCCTCATTAATTCTCCATCAACAGACAAACAGAGGCTGCCTAAAGTCATATTGATGAGTCAACACATAACTAGCCTAACTACATACATAAATAACCAAGGATATCAACTAGGTTTGGGCAGACCCATCAATATTACCTATGGAAATTAGTGTAAAAAATAATGAAATAGAGTTAAACCATAAATTGGAGTCTAGCCATCATTAAAGTTCCAAACAAATCTAATCTTTCAGACAGAAACAGATCTGAACAAAATAGAAGGTCCATCTAGATCTGCAGGTTTACAGAACTGGCTGTCTGGCAAAGAATTTGATCTCATTCACAGTTTTCAATTCATCAAAATATGAAAAAATCACCAAAATGTCTTCTGTCTTGTAAGACTTGGTTGAATGGTCCTGTAAAATTTTTATCTTCATCTGTCCAGTAATAATCTGTTGAGTTTCATGTTGACTGCCAGTGACAAGAAATTGTACAGAGTGGCTGTCCCCCTATACAGAGGATATTAAGTAATTAAAGGTCAAGACCCTTAATGAAATCCCATACTTCACAAGTCCATCAATCAAACAGTGTCTACATTCTAAAGACATTGCCCTCTTGTCCATAATGTAATATTACTTAAGGTTTCATCAAGTCTCTCTCACTTTAACACAATCAGCAGTCTGTCTGTCTTGCACTTAGTTTCTGCCTCTCACAGTCACACTTACGACCATCCTTGTTCCACAGAGTGCAAAATAATCCAAAAGAAACCAAGCTTTAAACAGTTATCCACAATTTTGCAGACATTATTTCATTGTTAAATTTATATGAAGCAATTTTTCAATTTTAGTTTAAATGGCAAATGTCTGACATTATCAGAAGTGTTATATTAAGAGTTTTATTTTGAAAGTATTCATCCACAAAAAGTCTTGTATCTATACTTTTAGAGATTGTCCTATTGTTCTACTGAAGGCCAGATACTAGATGTTTATAAATGGACTCAATAATTGTAATTAAAATATAATGTTACAACCAAATGAGTGGAGGCCCACATCTGGTTTGCATAGAAAATAAATCTACAAATAATGGATATGGGTAGATTTTATTCAACTGACAGTGGTGCATAATGCTAATTTAAATACTCATTTATTGAAGTGAGAACAGAAATACTATAGTGAGTATTTAAATCAGTGGAATTAATGTATACATTACAGACAGTTAAATGTTGTCAAATAGTAAAAAAAACAAGTTTGAAAGAGTTGTCCAAAATACAACTTCTTCAGCCACTTTGTCAATGAATTTTGGAAACCAAGCAGTTTTCTAAGCAATTTTGTAGACCAAGCAAAATGGGACAATGTGACAATCAATCTTCCAACTATATTATTATTGATTATATAATTATTCCTCGTTTATCAAAGAAAACTTATCATAGTTAACTTACATTTTCATCATATTATCAAACTATTGTCTCAGATCAATCAAATTAAAACTGACAAAATCATTTACATAACCATCAATCAATATAATATAACATACAGATCTCATACTGATCTCTGCAGTGAACTAGATTTTAACAGTTTGAAGGAGCATGCAGGAATGGTTGAGTGGTCACATTTTTTTACATACAGCCTTGGATTGGTAATCATTAAATAGCCAGCTTTACATGAGTACTAATCAATCTAAGAATTTATTTTCTTAACCTAATCACAGTATACAAAATTATATGAAGGAGCAGTAATAGTCAACTCTTTATGGCTTTGGACTAGTAACTTCAAAATAATATTAAAATAATCTAATCTGTGAGAGAGTAGCTATATGAAAGTTTAAAAAATGAGATACCAATTCTTTTAACCCTAGTTTCCATACTGATATACATGTATAGGGTCATATAAGTATTCATAAATCAAAATCTTACATGACATGAGGACTAACTGACCTCTCCACGACCTTACCTATTAGCATATTATCAAATCATATCTATCAAAGGTGTATAGTTTCTTTTTGTACCAAATACAAGATGTTAACAAGAAAACACAATGTTCAAGTAATCAAATGTTTTGTTATTCAAATTGGAAGGTCAGATAGGAAACGGTCAATATAATATGAAAGCAAACTTTATACAAAAGCACCTAAATACAGCAACGAACTAACAAATTTTACATGAAGATAACTTGATTACAGCTAATTCAATCTGAGAGCTAACTCAACATGAAAGCTAACTGGATATGAAAGCTAACATGAAATAAAAGCTAACAAACTGAGAGATATTTCCTGTATGAAGTTTTAGTCTAAACCTAATGAAGCAGACGTCAGTGTATAAAAAGCTGACTGGGGTACAATGATTGATTGGTCAACAGATTGTAAAGGTTTTCTATAACCACTGGACAAATTAACCAGACAACCTTTACAGTAAGATGTATGTTTGCTCTAATACAGCCATTGTGAATGTCTGGACTTCTTATATTATATAGATTTATACACAATCACTGTTTTGAACAATTTTGGTCAATCACTATGTAAAAGTACATGTGACCAAAGGCAAAATAAATGATCTTTTTATTACCAGGTATGTGAATAGAGATTATTCTTATTCAGAATATCAGAGCACTGCACTCTGTCTGTTTTCTCTCCTCCATGTCCCTTTGTGCTCCTCCCAAAGCATAAGTTGTTACTTTGAAAAATCAACCATCTGATGTACCCTTTACCCATTTTTATGTCTCACTGCCTATTATTGTGTTCCATTGCCTGACTAACCTGGGCATCTTTAGGAAATTATCAAAAACTATGAAGAAAACAATATGCTTATCTATGCCTGAACAGTGATTCAGTTCAGTCAGATTTTCAATGAAAAAAAAATAGCGGAAGCTTCCTTTTTCATCCTCTTTCTCTCTTTCATTCTCTATCGCTTTTTTTCTCTCACTCTATTTTTCCTCTCTAACTCACTCACAGAATGAGATCAATGTATAATGTATCTATCAATCAATTTAGCCACTTGTCACAAACCAAAACTGGCAAACACTGATTAAAAGATTTATTACTTTGAGAGTTTTTTCCTTCAAATGGTAACTGGTCTTTTGAATATCAATGATCCATTGAAAATAAATGCAAAACAAATATAACTATTCCCTATATATAGACATAGTGAACAGAATAAAAACTGGCAGAGGAATAAAAATTGATTCTATATTCCATAAACAATTTCAATTTTTCATGGAATATTTGGAATATTTAGGATTTGATCTGAAATTTCAGTTAAAACCAAGTCCAAGAAGAAGTTCTGATTTAAGACTCAAATAATCTTATTTTCATTTTTTTAACACTGTAGCAACACATTGTATAGGTTATATCACGGCGGTCAGTCCACCTACTCACTGTCCCTGGAAAGGCTAAATCTCTGGATTTAGCTGTTAACCAACTACTAGGCGCACGCTTCTGTCAGTGACTACTGCCTTACATGATTCAGAATCAGTGGTAGGACGGAGAATGACCATAGAAAATTATTTCATACCAGCTCCACGAAAGTATGCCCAGTGGTCCAGGACAACCACCATTTAGTTCAGGCAACCAACACTTAAAGACTTCCTTTTGGCATTCAAAATTCTGCAAATGAGATAAAGTGCTAACTCATAAAATGATCAGTTCAGACAACCCCTTTCATAGCCTAATTTCATAGACTGTATGACCATTACCCTCCTGCCAACATTGAACAAGACAATCAATTTCTCCAAATACCATATTAACTGAGGAAAATTAACATTATGGACAAGTTTTCATGAGAGGGTATAGCTGCCCTGAGTTGGATTCGAACCTGTAATCTTTTTGCAAAGCTAGATGCTTAACCAGCGGTGCTAAAGGCCTAGGTTACCACTAAACTCAAAGAAACCAAGAAAATTAGGAGAAAAAAATCTGACTCATCATATCTTTACATCAGAGTCTAGAATAGAATCCATTAATGTTCCATCAAAACAAGGAAACTAAAAACCTATTTTCTACATAGAGATAAAACAACTTAATGCTCACAATAACAGCTGCTGCATCGTTCATTGTTTTATACTAAGTAAAATATCAACACATAGACTAAAAGCTTTAACACATTACAGATAGAGCTTCAAAACAGAAAGTGTTAACAAAACAATTGGTATTTCACATAGATACACATTGGATCATACTAGTGATAGATTTTATGAACTTTTCTTGTCTGCATCGCAAGTCATATATTGAAATTTGTCCTGAAATAAGGACATTCAACACCATTGTTGCAAGTTAAACCTACACTAAATTGTGTATCAAGAACTTCATCCTTGGACCTGAATGACAGTTACATGAGAATTTTATTCATAATCAACAGTTCTAATAAGTCAAACATAGGATAAGGATTTTCAAAAATAGTGTATTCAGTTTGCACTAAGTGCCACATGTTCAAGAATATACAGTCAAATGAAATATTATCATTTCAATACAGAATATTGCAGAAAATTAATAATACTTGTGCATGAATTTCCTAGTACAGGGATTCTAAGTTGTAGAACATGTAAAAATTTGACATCATAAAAAACTGTAATAAAAACAGGCATGTACATTGAAAAGGGAGATAAATCAAAACAGTATGTTAACATAAAATCTTTGGATAGTCTCCCCTGAACTGAACAAAAAATCCTAACAGTAAATTTATGAAACTTATTATCTCAATGCTAAGATACTAAAAATGATGCAATGGAAATAAATATTATACACAAACTTTAATTATTCTATAAAACCATACAGTATTTTGACAACATGTATGATCTGAAAAAGAAATTCCAAAATTCATCCTCAGCGATAGAGCTGGATGTCATTCAGACAAGTTTTTTTTATATACAAAACATACAAGAAAATGAAGAAAAAATGCACAATATTTTGCGGTTGTTTTAAATCGTCAATCTAATTAAATTGTCTGCTTTATCCAACATGATTAATTCATAAAACACAAAATTTAAATAAACAAAACCTGCATAATTAAAAATTGTTTAAGATGTATTCTGTTGATGAAATGTTCTTAGTATTCAATACATCAATGATCTAAATTAAGAAAACAACATTGTACGACAATATACTTATTTACCTAGGCAGCATATTACCAAATATCTTACTATAATTTTACTAAAATTGGTCATAAGACACTTGATAATACAGGCCCCTGGAGCCCATAATATCAACAGTCTTATGACCAAAACTAGTCGAATCCCTCTATAGATATAGTATTGTTAAATAACCATAAAAGTCTTGATAATATGCTGTCCTGTAAATTAATCCAGTCCTATAAGCAATCTTCAAGAGTTCTAAATAAAACTACAATCATGCTAATATACATGTATAAAAACACTCTTCAAACTATAATTTTATATTCTTAATGCTATATATTTCTTTTAATTTTGATAAATCACACAATAAGAAAACTGAAATAATGAGATGTGATCATATAATACATGACAACACAACAGTAACACTTACCGAGGCCTAATAGTAGCAAACAAATAGATATCAAAAAAAAAGTCAAATCATTAGTACTACAAATCACAGAGATAAAACTAACTTGTACATGTTGTATATATATTCACAAAGATTGGTTACACACATAGGGAGAATACATTTGAAATATATACTATATATAGAAGTCTGTTTTTTCTCAACTGTCATAGATTGAATTATTTCAAGGTGACTGAAAATGTTCTCTATTTACATATACAAAGGTAATGTTGACTATACAAGCAAGCATTAAACCACTTAGCTCTTCATCTACTCAACCTGCAGTGTTTATTTTTGGGCAATTTTATAGCCGTTTATGGGCTATATTCCCAATCTAAAATCAAATCTTTTTTTCCCAAATTTCAATCCAAAATTCCCATTTTAACTTTAAATATTTTATTTTGAAAAACAGTTGTCGTAAGTACGTTTCAACTTAAATTTATATGTCCCAGCAATCTTTCTTTTTAATTTACTAACTAACTTAGTGAGGAATGAAACTAAAGACGTTATTAAATTTGCCATTTATATTTAATTTTCTTGACATTCTATCCCAATTTATATCAAAATGCCGATCAAATTCCCAATTCTAGGGGTATGGGTCATATTCCCAAATTTGGAGAAAAAAACATTGACCTGATCATGTTATTTCATGTTATTTCAATATATCAAATCGAGGGTTGAATGAAAGACTATTGTATCTTCCTTTATTTTTAAATAAAGTTGCAATAGTCTTTTGATCAGCCCTTGAAATGTTAGACTACAAACATTTTAAGTCACTGTGAAATAATTAATCTTTTGACAGTTGATAAAAAAACAATGACAGTTAAGAGGGTTGTCTAGTTGGTAATAAGAATAATGCTTTTTGATAAGCTAAAAACCATAGACACCTTCTCCATTCTATTGATATACATTACACCATAAACCTAAAGTACAAACAAACAATCTTCAAAACTTAAGATACAGGATTATCATACAAGATAAACAAAGTTTATTATGATAAACATTTACTTAATACAAAAAAAACCACAGCCTATGTGATACTCATTACCAGCTTTACATTGTCAGCCTTGTGCATTTCTACTCTCAGATTTTGTTGTTGTTTTTTTTTCAAGTAGCCTTAAAACTGACCTATACAGCATTAAAACAAAGCTTTTCAGTTTGAGTAAAAAACCATTTGAGTCCATACATTTCAAATATTGTAAAATCCAGTTATTTTCAAATGTATATCATGGAATGATAAAAAATGCAAAAATGTTTTTTAAATAAGTTAGACATATACATTTGTATATATATACATGTATATATATATATATATATATATATATATATATATAAAAATATTAGTTGAATCAAATGCAGTCATATAGTTCTTTAATATAATTATATTGATCATAAAAGCCATAACACCACAAAGGATGATGAGTATAGTTAAAGATCAAATACCAATATGAGATTAGAATGTACATGCCAAACTATCATTATGACCATCAATGAAAATATTCCATTTTTTTGTGTAAAACCGAAATAACATTCTTTAAATAGCTTTAACAGTACATGAAAGTATATTTTTTTCAAAAACTGTAATTCCTAAATTTATCATTTTTTTAAAAGGATTTTTTTCTTGGATCCCAAAAATGTTGAACCAAGTCAGAAAACTTTCAACAATACACAGTGTTAGTAAATTTCCATACAAATTACAACAACTTGTTTTCAGGCAAAAATCTTATCAAATCTCATTTGCCCTCAAAAAATATACTAATACCCACCCATACAATGAAACCAAGACATAGCCTATATTCATAGATGGTCATAACATTTAGTCTGTTATAAGTATATAAGCACTCTAGCTATGATTAAAATATTCATAAAACAAACCTTAATTCTTCCTACAGCTTCCTGTGCCTGCATCATCCTCATAGCTTTAGACGGTTGTCCCTCAGATATAAGTTGTGTAGATCCCAGATATCGTGCACGAAATAAAACACCCTCTATCAACACTGATGGATTATCAGGGTCATTAATTTGTACTGAAAAAAAAATGCAATATGAATTAATAGAATCATACATTCATCGTCAACTACTGTATTACCCATAATTAGCAAGAATGGTCTCCATATTAAAGTTCAGGAACACTGACAGCCAGGGTAAAACAATGTCAGTCATCTTTTAAAAGTAAGAACTAAGAACTAGTAAAAACTATCAGCATAAATATTAATCTTTCCATCAGTTAACCTATATAGCTTTAACTTAATCTACTCCAATCTGCTTCCGTGATAAATGCATTGAAATTACAATCTGACATATAATCTCAATCAAGGCAAGTCATATAGTTTCTTAAAAATTTGACAAAAATCAGTAATTTGAGAGTTGTAAAAACATAATGGAATAAAAATCTATGTAAGCATTCAAAAATAAGGTCACATTTCATACAAAACAAGTCATTGTTGTGGCATACCATGAGTGAAAATCAGAGACTTTTCTAGTCATTTCATTGACAGTTTAATAATGAAAATATACATCATTTGGACATCTGAAAATCCATAATTTAGAAGTAACCCAGTAAACTTTCACCCATGCAATCAGGATAATCTTCATTTCATACAAGTCATGTAATTACAAAAAGACAGAAATCTCAAATCTCTCATGTAGAAAAAGGTGAAAAGTAAGACATCTTACAACAAGTATAAACTAAATATAATATACTGACACATTGACACCATGTTCCTTACAAAAAACTAAAATATAGGATGCAGAAAATTATAAACTAACAGAACAGATGAGTTTACTGTTTCTAATCTATAAACTAAAATTGCTAATACCTAAATTGATATAAACATACATTTACAACAAGAGCAGTCCACGGACAGCTTGCTCAACTATTCAGGGTATTCGTGTAAACGACAGCAACAACTAATCAAAACTCATGCTGGAGTTATGCAACTTGGTATTTGACATCAATTAGAAACCCCATAGACATGTGTGAAGTTTCAAGTGAATCCCTTAATTAGATGTAAAGATAAAATGTTGCACCTAAAAACTTAACAAAGACATTTTAAGTATATAAGGGCCATAATTCAGTCCAAATTCATGCATGAGTTAGGGTATGTTAATTGGTATTTGACCTTCAATGGTAACCCTGTAGACATGTGCGAAATTCAAGTGAATCCCTTCAGTAGTTGCATAGAAAAAATGTTGCACCTAAAAACTTAACCAAGAAATTTCTAAGTATATAAGGGCCATAATTCAGTCCAAATTCATCCTAGAGTTATGTAACTTGGTATTTGAACTCCAATAGTAACCCCGTAAACACAAATACAGTTTTAAGTGAATCCCTCCAGTACTTGCAAAGATGTAAAAGATACAAAAATGTTTCCCCTAAAAACTTAACCAAGAAGTGTTACGCCGACGCCAACGCTGACGCACAGCTGAGTAGGATAGCCCCACTATTCTTCGAATAGTCGAGCTTAAAAGGTATAATAACACAATAAGAAATTAAACTTAAGAATCCTCACAGTAATAACAACGACAAGATATGGAGCAAACACAAAAGCTCAGGTGAGCTAAAATAAAAACAAGCAGTATAATAAAAACCTTCTATAAAATTTTATATAACTTAGAAGAACAGACTTGCTATGTTGGATAGGGTCAAATTTGGAAAGAAATGTTAAACAATATCAAGCAGGAATAGGAAATAAAATATAAGTTTCAAGTATTTTTTACTTAATTTCAAGTCTGATTTCATGACATCAACCCCATCATAACAATTTTTTTAAATATTTAAAAAAAACCACTATCAATTCACACAAAAAACAAGGTTTTCAAGGACATAAGTTACATGCAAAAATGAAGGTTCCCAACAAAAATCCAGGAAGTGGTACTGAAGAAAACAGGATAAAAAAAAATAAAGCAAGGGAACATTTAAAGCAAAAAAAAACCAAATTATAATACATGTACATTGTTACAGAAGACTTCACTTACCATGGTTATATGATAAGTTGTAATTGTTTATTATCCAATAGAGAGGTCACATGAAAGGTAAAAGTTTAAATAAAGGTTGAAAAAAAAACAAGGAGGAAAACATCTCTAGTCAAAAATAATACAGGTAAAATTCACTTAGTCAAATTAGGTCACTGCTATGTAGCTCATAACTAAGCAATCTCTACCTTCAATTTTCTTAGCAAAATTCAAACTTAACATCATTCAATCTAAATTAATAGTTAATTTTGTAATGCTACCTTAAATTAGCATTACCTACAAGTTTACTTCCTACCTTAAAATCAGCACGATCGCTAGTACTATCTCATTTAGGCCGGACAAGGGTGTTTGGACAAAATAGATTCAGCATGAACCTACTACCTCACTTAAACAAGCATTACTGAGTTTTAAATCTTTTTTTTTTCAAAATGTACAATTATCTATATCATAACCATTAAAGTTTTTTATGTAGACTACTTGATCTTCAATGGTGTAACCAGGCAACATCCACCATGTAGACAGCAACACTGATGTAAGTATCCTCAAGCATTCAAAAATTACTTAATATAAATTATCACTTATAAGCCATTTATTTTCACATGCTAACATTCAAGCATGTCACTGGCCACATTTCGAAAAAAGCATAAGGTTAATATACTTTTAAAGACTAAAATCACAAGTTTTCTTACACAATAATAAGAAAAATCAAGGATTCAATACATGAAATTGGGCTTAGACCTAAAACTTAGCAAGCCAGAGCAGGCAAATCTCAATAATTCAACAATAAAAAGGTTTACAAAGCGGGGTTAAGATTTTGTAGCTCTAAATGTAATAATGTCACTAATTCCACTAATATATTAAATACAGCTAATTGGATGATAAAATATTCTAAGACTCAGTGCAATCTAAAGCTTGTCTTGATATACTATCATACTATCATGGATATCAATTCTACATAAAATACAATTAGTGCGTTTGTTAAGGTCAAATAAGCTATCTAATGGATAGTTTGGAACATTAGTTAAACTATAAGGTATATATATTAGTTATCATCATCTAAATACAAACCTTCTTTTGCACGAGATTTCCTCTTTTCAGCCTGAAATAGAATGAAAATTATAAACAATTATAAAAGGAGCGTACTTCTAGTACATACATACTCAATTTTAACCTCTTTAAACAAAACGTATGCTAGAATGATTTGCAGTTGTATACATGCTCAGCCTCTGGCTTAACTCCAATAATGCCCTCCATCTATCACTAAAGCTTGGATGGGGGGGCCATAATTCACTTAAGCCATCAATCATAAACATAGGTCATAGGTAAAAGTTCACAATATTTAAAATCATTTAAGGTCATTACTGAAAAGCTCTATTCAAGAACATCCAACAAACCACTGATATATAGGTTTTTTACAGGATTTAAGGCTGTGTCAAGACATTCTGACAATTAAAGCTATTTTACGACAGTCAGCGCACCTAACCTAGCTGTCCTGGACCCTTATTTATAACCAGTACTCACCTATCCCTCCACGAGGCTGGCAACTTCTACATACCTCATTGATGGAGGAGAAAATTAGCACTATTGTCAAATTTGCATGGAAGGGTATAACCGCCCCAGGTTGGATTAGAACCCGTACCCCTCTAGGAGGCAAGTTTAAATGGAGTCAGGTTTAGCAGTAAAAATTCATTATATCATTTAGTCCCAGTAGTAGATCATTTTACCCTGCACCTTATAACATGATAAATCAAGCAAATGCTAAAGAAAGTTAAGGCAGCACCACATAACATAATATATTAGGCTAACGCCCAAATAATAAGGCTAAGATTGCATGGTATGAGTCACACAGCACTGAATTAAAAGATAGCTTCCCTACAATGATTTCCATGGGAAGTATAATTATAAGTTACAACAGAGAATGATCATACCAACACAAAAACCAACATTTTATCATTCAAGCTATATAATGTATCTTATAGTCTTCATTTAAGAGCAGAAAAAAAGACATTAAGACATTATTAATCAGAGTTAAGTAACTGTTCCAGCTTCAAGAACATAGTTGACTAATCATTAGGTTGTAGACTTTTTATGATCTGTTCAAATGAGTTCATACAAATTTAATGTAGACTGAGAAAATATCCAGTAACAAGAAATGTTCATCTAACATTAGTCTTCCATCACAATCACTAGCCTGATTATGTAACATAGCACAGGGTAAAATTACCAACTAGCCTGACTATATGAAATCAGTAAGGCCATGCCAGATAGGAATTTTGTTAAGCGTCCAAGTGCGCATAGGTTTTAGAGTCCTTAATCCAATAAAAAAAATTTTGATGGAATTTTCTTAAAATTAATAATTCTGTTGTTTTAGGATTCGATAACTGATTTTTCTCAGGGAATACTGATAGTTCCTTGTTTCTGTATATTTGATTAATGAAAATGTACATGTGTATGTTGCATATACTTTTTTATAGAACTACTTTAATCTCACATAAACGTCATAATCATTCATGTACTACCAAGTACATGTACTTATTTGTGTAAATACTAGCTAGGATGGATGTGTTTTCATTTTCGGTTCGTGCGTTTTTTTGAATAGGTACCTAGGTTTGTCAAACTTGAGTTGACGCTTAACAAAATTCCAATTTGGCATGGCCAAAATCTTAACTGTCACCTAAAGGCAATTTCTGATCTAGAGCCGTGAAACCTCTTTGGATGTAACACACTTGTGACATAAAATATTACCTGAGCACTACGGTTGACAGGAGGTTGACTTAACTCTGGTATATCAACATATTGATTACCCTGATACTGTTTCCCTAGCAACTGATCTGTCTCTTCATCAGTATCAAAATCTGTAATATAATAAAATATAATCTTTAAATAATCTATTAGATACATGTACATCATCTCTCTCTCTAGTAATCTAGCCATAGCCAGTCCAAAGCTTGGTTAAGAATAAAATGGGGCAACACTGTCTGGACACTTCGTAAAAACCAGCAGAGAAAGAATATTCTTCAAGTGAAATGCCTCTCCAGAGCTTATTTAAGAATGAAGTTTAGTTCTGGACAGGGTCTGCACATAATACATCCCTAGGAGCAGACGGACCCTGGTTAAGAAATAAACAACTACTACAACAACTGTTTCTAGTATAAGACACTGATTGCCAGAGTCCTTAGGGAATATAAGTTTTAATTTCTGATTGGTAAGGTCTTCACTCTCAGGAAGAGACAGCTTGTAAATCAGTTTTAAATCCTGGCTGATAGGCTGAGTTTAATGGTCATCAAATAAATAATATAGTGAAAAGGAAAATGATTACAGAAAAGACACATGGGATTCTTTATGATAACAACTATTTTTCAAACCCTAAGTTCAGACTGCATTATTTACAGGAAGGGTAGGAAGAATTCTTCTACAGGGTTTAAAGAGTATATTATATAATCACCATTAACAAATTAACATCATGATGCTAACAATGTTAACAGTTCCATACCTTTTTTTCTATAGATTAAAACAAATACACAAGTCATAGGACAATTTAAGACATTGACAACTTAGAGTGCTCAGTCATGATAAAACTGAAGTTTCCGAAGGTCAAGAACACAGCTGTATGAAAGACAACCACACTTTGCAACAGTGTTTTACATTCCATTAATTGATCAACAATAGAAGGCATGAAAGGAAATGACCTTGAGTCTTAAACTGTCTTTCTATAACAGTTACTCCACTAAATTTATACAAAGTGTACATGTATATGAAGTTTTACTGTTTCAAAACTTCTAAACCTAAGTAAGTAAAACAAAAATACATTCAAAATCAAATGCAATGCAGAGTGCTGAATTACACATGTATTCTATTGACAGCTAAATGCATGTTACCTGAATGATTCAAGCAAAAAACAATGCATGCAATGCATGAGCAAGATTCAAATATCGCATGCTAAAAAGACATTAAGTTTTATGACAAATTTTACAATATAATAATCATTAAATGAACACGCAGGCAAAACAGCAACAAGAATGAGAATGATTTCTATCAGTGAAGATACTGCTTTATATCATAATGTTAAAATGTGTCTTAGTCTCCTTGATCAACAAGAAGGTAAGATGGTTAAGTGGAGATAAAGGGCGCAACATTATAGGTCATCCATTTACCCAAGACAACCTATATTTGGGTTTGGGCCAACTGTTACTTTAAACTACCAGTTACCATTCAGTTTGGGCAAGTAAAATATATAGCTAGATGCCTAAAAATTATTGTCCACCACTGTGATGGGCTGATGAAAAGGTAAAAATGGTCAGATGTACAGGTAGAAATGTCTGAGGGCTTAGGGGAAATGATCAGATTTTTGGAAGAAAAACATAAGTTTGAAATGATCAGATCAGTTGGGTTTGTAAACTAGAACTTGATAAGTCAACCCAGACACATTTAACAAGTAGATACCATCAGACAGGGCAAATAGCTGTTAAGTACATGAACATATGTGTGGAAATAACTAGGTCTATCATTGCTCACTTTTTTATCTTTATTTGTTTGGATCACCATAGTAACTTTCTTATTTACAATGTCAATTGCACATAAGATAAGACACTTCATTCCTAATCAATTAGAAAATAGTTCCATACTTCGCAAGCTAGGCTCTAGACAGAGTGGCAAAAGAATGACAATATACTTCCATCATTATACTGTGACATTCATTTTACATTGTAGTATTACATCACATACGTTACAGACAATGTAACCCTATATCCATTATCAGTAACAGTGAACTACATCGTAAAATGTGGTAATATATAACATTTTATTCCACTAAAATATCAAACGATGAATTATTCATCATGGAAGATGAATTGTCTTCAAATGTATAGTAGAATTGCTGTACTACAATAAGTAAATTACACTTTTATGAATAGACAATTCACATTGAAAGATGTATCAATTAAGTCCTAAGGAAAATTACAGAAAATTTACTCTTAAAAATTAAAACTCCTAGAAAATGAACACATGTCTAAGTAATAATAGAAACGCTACTAGAAATTTCATATCAATAGTAAAAATAGTACAATATTTATGACATGCAAGAACTAGAAAAATGATCCAAAATGATTTTCAATATAAAATATCAATTTCTTCAAAATAGTTTATTTCCAATCAACAACATGTATGCCAAGATGCACAATTTTAAACTATTATGCTTTTACAGCCTAGCTAGCAAGAGAGCAGCAGCTATGTAGACAACATGTTACAACACTTAGGACAGAATGTATCCTATCCCCACCCACCATGGAACTATGTTTGAAATTAATTTTAATAATAAAGAAATGGCAGAATACTTCTGGCTTTCAGAACTTTATAAGCTGCTTTTTCAAAATTTGATTTCAACTGACACAGCATTAAAGAGCATAGACACAGACATGTTGAAGACCTTAAGCTAATGGCAGTATTTTTTGGGGGAAATTAGGCATTTTATATAGTTATTTTTTCCAACTGTCAAAGTTTGAATAATTTCACGGTAATTGGACAGCCATAATATCACGAGTGTAAGATAAAGAGCACAAAGTCAGCGTGTAATTATTCATGTTTTAACAGTTAAGAAAAAATTAACTATACTTAAAACTTATTATACACCATCAAGCAAACTCCCTTTACAGACAAAATTGACACGGAGTTCAGTCACAATAACTGCTTGAACTAAAACCTAAATATCTTTTCATTAGTTACACAACTATTCCAAAAGGACTTTGTAAAAGGATGAAAACCAAGTGAAATTCTATGAGCCCCAATCCTTATTAGTGGGGAGAGCACAAAAAACGACTCGTATACACTTAAGATACAGAGGTAGAGTATTTAATATTTAATAATGACAAGACAGGGACCTGAACGATTGAGAAATAACAACTACTTTGTAGACTGTTTTTAAAGAGGGGTTAACATTCATCATTAAGTCAACTGTATATGTAGCAGCTTACCAATCATAATATCCCCCAAATTTACAGAATACATAAAAGCATAAAGTGGAGAAAATGCAAACCTCCTTCCTTCCTTTGTACATAAATATGTTTGGTAGGTATCTCAGAGTCGCTATTAAAGTCCTCAGATGATGGTAGTGACTCTGAGTTTCTACGATCACTATGACTATCCTGTGTAAATGTGTATGAATTACTATCGCCATACATGCTCACACTATCTACACGTAACTGACTTGAGTCATAGGACTGATTATGACTCGTTGTTGTGTACTCTTGGGAGTCTTCTTTCGCTAGTTGCGTGTACTTCTTTCCATGATTTCTACGCGTGTAGTGTGGCTCGTCTTCATCATATTCGTCATCGCTGTCGTATCCTAGAACAGAGAAATCATGCAACCATGCAGCAAATAAGAGGCACACAATGTAAAAACAATGCAAATCATGCCAAACCTTCTATCTCAATCTACCAGCTATATCAAATAGTCTCACTATGATAAATTTACGTAAAAAATCTAATAAATCCCATAATGCACAAGGTCATCAATAGGGCACATAAAAATCAAAGTTTTGTACAAAAGTATACTTTAAAGAATCCATACATACGTTGACTTCAATAAAATTACATAATGTACCCAGAAAATTCAGGAATTTTTATTTCCTTTAATGCACAAGGATAGATAACCCCTTGCAATTCTTAAGTAATTATCAATCAGACTGGAAATGCAATGAAGATAGGGAAAAATAATTAACTTTGATGCATATTTTTTACATATGCATCAAAGTTGAAATCTCCATATAAAATTGGTGTGCCCTTTCGTAGTAACAAATATTTTACAACAATCAAATCTACTTTATATATTAATGAATGATAATAATAAAAAAACATTTACAACTAATATATTCAATAAGTATCAACTAAATAATTTATAAACAACAATAGACAACGAACAGCATCTACTACAAAAAATACAAAAAGCCTAAACAGAATAAAATGTTAAAATTGAAAGTTCTGTATGATTGAGATGATTTTATGACAATTATGAGGATACCCTAAAGTATTGACAATGAAAATATTAAGTACCACACCAAATGATTCTAGAAATAACAAGTAAATCTGTGAGCTAATGCTCACTAGTGATACCCCCGCCAAAATCTAAAAATATGCGACAAACAGGAAGTAGATGAGCAAGGAGCATGAAATCGCTTTACACCACATGGGACTATGGGATGAAGCAATATGCAAAGTATTAGGCTGCTGCATGACATAGTTGCTGAGAAAACTGCGACGGAAATTTTGTAATGGACGCACGCACGGACAAGGGTAAAACAGTATACCCCCCTCTTCTTCGAAACGGGGTTATAAAAATTCCATATCAATAATTAATGAATCGGTCCAAATAATATTACAATCAGTGCAAATTGACCAAAGACAAATTAATTCATTACACCCTTCAGTAACGACATTACTTTTACACATGAAACTGAATATACACAAAAGTTATGTAATTAGTATTTTTAGTCTCAGGTAAATTTTCACAAGCTATTAATTGTATTGAATTTTAACTTAGTTAATTTAAGTGTGTGAAAATATAATTAAAATCCTGAATTTAAAGCACACATTTTGTAAGCAAACGAAAGCTCAGCTTTTACTATCTAAAACATTTCTACCAAAAAAGTAATATGTCCAAAATTATCATATTTTTTTCATTTATATCAAAGCATTAACAGTGAAAATTACTCCTTGACAATAATTGACTTAAACTTAACCTTAAATAACTAACTCTTTGGCTTACATTGTTTTAAACTAAGTTCAGAGCTAGTTTATCATTACAGGGCTTTTTTGAGTATGTGGGGAAGGGGCCTGGGGCCTTACTTTGTATAGAACAATGAGGGAAATTTTATCGCTATTTCATTGATAGGGGAATGAAAAATCCAAGGTAACATCAAAATTTGGGGAAAACTGCATGATTTCAAAGAAATTTCAGAAGGGGAAGGTGCCTGTAAACGGCCCCTGTTATATAAGGAAAAAAAGCCCTGCATTATTTTCCTTTATTACCCCTTGCCAAGCCCCATTTAAGTAACCACAACTATGTTAAGAGTCAATGTTTATAACTTATTAACTATCAGCTGGTAAATCAAACATAGAGACTTGGCATGCATGTAAGTTACAAATAAACGAAACAAATAAAAAAAGACATTCAGAAAATAAGTAACAAACAATTATCGAGCCAGAGAAATAAGTAACTTCAGTAGTTGTTATAATCATTCAATGATTGAGTTATTGCATGACTACATGCTATTATTTTCAGTGTGATATATAAACGTAGGTAAGAACTGAAGAAAAAATGCATAAAAAACACAGAATTTCTTCATTTACAACAATCTTAAAGTTCATTCAACTATAGATTTAAAAAAAACAAGCATGCTTTATGATTAATGTAAGGTGTGACAATTCATGAACCAAAGTTTACATTCAAGTACCAATCATTCTATAAGCATATTGTATAAAATCATAAACAGTGTTTTATCTACAAGCAAAAGTCTTGCAGAAAAAACAGATTACAACTTTCAATTGGGACAGGCTCATATCAAAACACATCAATTATTCAAATGCAGTTAACAGAAATGATGGGCAATTGAAAGTTTCTAATTTGAAAGTATATTAGATAAGCATTAATAAGTATTTATTCATATTCTATGAAAATGAAATATAATATGAAAATGAATATTGATCATAATGAACTAACCTACAGTATTGAGGTTGAGCCCACATGCTAAACTTTATCTATAAAAGTCGGCCATTTACTTATAAGCTTAAAATTCTGCATATTTATATAGCTCTATTTCACCTTCTCTATTAGAATTTATATGCTTCACTCTTTTTTCTTAACATACCCCACCCGTCAACTTATCAGGACACCTAATGAATAATCTTCAAATTGAATAATTATGATATAAATGACATACCCCGCGCATCCAATCAAAAATCTATATATTTCATACAAAATTCCACACAAACTCCTCCCACCTAAATGACATATAAATAAATGATTGTACAACATCATATATTCATCATGATGATCTGACTTACCTCTAGGTGTTTGGTAGACTTTCCCATCATTTTTTGTATATTGTTTATCTAATAATCTATCATTCTCATTCTCCATATGGTATCCTAAAAATGATTAATTTAGTTAATGCATAAACATACACACATAATATAGCCTGTTTCTGTTGACTTGGTAATGTTAACCAATGGGGGTAATTTATATTGCTTTATGCTAATTTTCAACAATATCTCAGTCTTCAGACATACCCCACTGGACAGTAAACCTACACATCTATGGAAACGTTTAGATCTCTCTAAACCCTAACTTTGAACTTTTATGGGATGTAATCAACGGTTGCCTGCAAGACTGTAGTAAGTGCATTGCATTAAAGAGCGAGTTACTACATTCTTGTGGGCAACCCTCGTAATGTAAAATGTGATGTTAATGTCATAAAAAGGTCTACAAAGTTTGCAGCAGAATTCTCACTGTTGTAAAAAATGATACATTTACATTTAGTCAAAATACTCCCTAAATATGTTCATATTTCTCATATTTTAGTTGTGGGATTTATTTATTTTTTAAAAACACTATAAATACTAATGTTCGAATTTTCATGTTTAGAGCTCTCCCCATTTTTTTCATCAAAAACACTATATTGATTTTGACCATGTTTTTTTCCCCTAGTTTTCTATTTTCTTGCACAGAAGGATATGTATTCTTATTAAATTTTTTAGACAATATGTAAAATAGAATAATGACTTAAAATACATACGTAAATGTGTGTGTAAGTGTAGGTGTGTGCATGCATGTGTATGTATGTTAATATGAGTATATGTGAGTGTGCACATGTGTGTGAGGGTGGCCAAGAGGTAAGGGTATGTGTGTGACTATGAGTGCTTGGGTGTGTATTTACATAAATAAGTTAATTGTATTATCTAAAAATGAAACAATAATCAGTTTTCTTGATCACATGCCATTACAAATTGAACAATACACATCTATTGCCACTTGCATTATTTCACTTTTGTAAGTGCTAAGCAGCATATGCAGGTGGAAAATTACTTTTTTCTTCCTTATTTTTTATGCTTAAAACATGTTAATGAATAAAACGTTATACAAAAAAACACCTATTACCTTGTTCAGCCTCTGTTTTATTATGAACATCTGTATTATAAGTTCTTGTATCAGTCGTATTTGTTTGACCATTAACTATCTCATACGTGGAACCACCTTTAGGTATAACAATATTTTCTTCTCTGAAATAATGTACAAAAAATAAAATAGTTTAGAACTAACAGTGTTTGACACTTGATGTTTTTACAAGGGTTTTTATAGGAATTTTCCCTAAACATTAGGGACACTGTTAAAGTTGAACCCTGGTACAAAGGTGACAGGCACTGACCCTACATATCCTGGATACAATTTGTACATAAGGTATATGACTCCGCTTATCATAGTATTTTAACCCAAGTTCAGATGGTTACTAATATCTTCACCACAATTTTAACAAATTTAAAACAGCTAGTATACATATATATCATTGTCAGAACAATATACCTACTAAAATTAAATTATAGTGTTTTTGGTGGATCAGGACTGTGTCAACCATCTTTGGTTTTGTATTCTTGCATTAATAATTTTAACTTATTCAGTTAACTACATGTGTTTAATCTTGGTCCTTCTAATAATATCTACTATACTAACTTAAACAGCATGAGACTCATTTATTGATTGAGAGTTATCTACATCATTGATACAACAGGGCAAACAAGCCTTTTTAATAGTATACTAATTTATTTATTGGTTATCCAATGATTACCAGTTCATCGTCGTAATCGCTAGGCCACATCCGCTCCAAACAAGCCTTACTTCATAAGTCACAAATTTCCAAGTTTGAAACTATTTTTATAAACCAGCTCACAGCCTAAGTTGTGTCAAAATTTCACAAAGTACACAATTAAGTAAAAAAAAAACTACCCTCAATGGATTAGAAATTCATACCAGCAAAATTAATGCACCATAAAGTATTACCAGAAAATCTTATAAATTATTTCTAAAATTTACCAGAGAAAAATCATCAAGGTCATTCCTAGTGAGTAGATTAGTATCTTTCTAGAGGGAAATCGTTGGGAAGTTCAGACTATATAACAAGCAGAAATATGGACTTAATGAATAACCACATTGATTTTCTGACTCTATCACACCAAGAAAACAAATACTATAATAGATATATAGCAGATTGGTGAAAAGTCAGTGATTTAATCTACACTAATGGTCTATGGGTTTCCTGTTAAAATACTTCTACAAGCAATGCTGATAGACTATTACAGTAAATTTTAGATAATATAATAATGATAAGAGTATGCCTGCACTAATATGCAAGTAATCTTGTTAAAAGTCTGTGTCACAAAATTAATGAAACAAGTATGCCTAGTTAAATCTCCTGAGTAAGCCAGTCTAGCTGAGAGACAAATTAACTTTATTATTGAGGAATTATGGAGAAAATTGAAATTCATTAATTTTTAATAGAGACAGTATTTTGCTATGGCAACATGGTAATTTATTTCATTAGCTTGTGAATTAAACTATGACAGTAAACTTGAATTAAATTGATTATTTAAAGCTCTGCTAGTCAGACTGATCAGATTTGTCTGCCAAGGATAAAAAATTGAAATAAAAAGGTTTTAAATCACAAAATTCAAATAATCTATAGATAAATCATTGTTATTTAAACTTGCAGACTGTAAAATTAAAACTTGATAAGTGGTTGCATAAACAGGCCTAATAAATTTGTCAGTAAATTGATTTTTTGTACTAATAGTATAGTAATGCTTCAGTCCCATAAAATCATGGCCTGTTGCCGACATGTACATGCAGACAGCCGTAGACCATGGGAAGCCATGCATATTGAGGTGACAGTACGCACATGGCACAAAACAACACACACGTACTGAGCTGTAGCTGGAAAATATGCAAGTTAAATCCATACTTGGCCACGATTTTGTTCACGATTTGACTTTGAAACTGATACATGTATCCATGGCTCATCTCACTGACTCTGGTAAAAACGTAAGTCTGTATGGGTATGCAAGAGTGGGTACGAGTCCTTGCTGAGCTTGATCACACGGCACCCGTATGGTGCCCTTACGGCTATTTTTATCTTTATGGGACAGTAGCATAGAGAAAATATGTAGTTGTCTAAACTAAATTGGAGTTCCATATCAAATGAACTTAAAACACCTAATTTCAAAGACTGAATTTGAAAACAATGTACACATATTTTGAATTTGAATGAAAACCTGGAGCATATTTACAAATATGTCCAAAGGAAGCAAAGACTAGGGCTGCCACCGTTCACCAACCTTAAGGTTCTGTTGGAACAGCGTCATCACTAAGGACTAAACCATGAATCAAACAGTAAAATCTGAACCCACATATATAAACCATCACAAAATAAACCATGGCAGCCTTAACCAAAAGAACAGCTAAGATCTTCTTCTAACAGACAAAATGTATAACAAATACAAAATTACCTTTTAACCCACACAGGTTCTTCTTCAGCATCCGTAGATTTAGGTGCTTCCATTGACACACCTTTACTTTTCTGTATAGCACTTTTTATCTCTGATATAGCATGATCTAATGCTTCTCTTTTCATCTTTAAATCATCCATTATAGCTTCAGCATCCATCTCCTTGGGTTTCATAGAAGCACATTCTACTCCATATAACTTGCGTTCCACTTCATCTTGTTGTCTCTTCTGAAGAATTTTCTTAGGAGTATTATGTTCAGACTTTCCTCCATCTTCAGCGTCACTAGCTTGACTACTTGACAAACCATCTTCAACATTTGGCATTCCAGTAACACCATCATCACCATCGGATACAACACTCTCTATCTCTACACTATCACACTCTGTATTCTCAGGTGACAATGTAAATAGCTTACCATCTTCACCAATCACTGTTACACTGTCGGGACCATTTAGAGGTATTTCTGTCAGAAAATCTTCATTTATACAGTTCTGAACTGCATTAGAATCTGGGCTCTGTTGCCTATGGTAACCATCAGTGTCTATTAACTCTACACTGCGATTAGTCTCCCTTTCGTCAACCCCTTCTACAGATTTTTGACATTGGCTATCAGATTCGGAACTACTATAAGCTAATCTCATACCAATATAAGAATTACCCTCTTGTATTCTTGAATACTTCACATATTCATATTCATTAACAATATCGGCAGGTGGTTGAACAACCCCTCCCAGTCCATTTTGAGTAACTTCAACTGGAGTTGTCTCCTCTTTGACCTCTTTAACATTAGTTTTCTTATTAGCAGCATTTAGTGCAGCAGCGTTAGCTTTAGACACTTGTATTAGATCATTAATTATCTGGGTAGCGTTACTATCCATTCTCATAGATCCTTCAGAATTATTTATCTTTTCATCAACATTAGTTGTACTAGGAGAACCTTCCTCTACTCTACAAGCTAATCCAGGTGACTGTTTAGGAATTTTTGGCATAGCACCATGTCCATGTCCAGTATATGACAAGTGATCTATATGTATGTCTTTCTCATAGTTTTTAACTTCACCAGATACTGGAATATTATTACGGATTTCTAAACTATTTCTTTTCTTTTCTACTTGTTTAGCATCTTCATTAGGTGGTAAAGATTTACTCCTACTCTGATCTCTCATTGTAACCACTAATTCATGCTTTCTAAAGCTTTCCTGAACAGAATATGGCGGTGGGTTCATAGAGCTTGATGAGAAATGTTTAGGATGAAATTCTTTCTCTTTTATATTGGGACCGGGATCACTTTTAACACTTTGAGAACTTCTCATAAAGTCATAGTCTTCTTTTTTGAGACAGATTTCTTCTTCTGCTAACTGTACAGAGATTCTCTCTGATAACTTATCATTATAACTTCTAGTATCTTGACCGGGTAATGCTAAATCACCAGTACGAGGAATGTCATCACTATATTCATGAAGGTAAGAATCTATACTATCAGCGCTATCACGTCTTGATAAATCCGGGGCACATGTATCATCATCTAACAAATTCTGATACGAGACTGATGATATATCACTAGCATGATGGGAACTACCTTCACTGAATCTTACTTCCATACTCAAGTTATCACCTGAAATACATCACAACCAATACAGATCATTGTTTATAACTTAGCATAAAACAACAAAGTATATCTATGCTTAAAATTGTCTTATTAGATGAACTCACGAGTTTATCCAGTCACTTTTATATTATTACATTAAGTTTTGGGAATTATAAGTCTTACTATCAGCCTTTGAATTAACCCAGTTGATGGAAGACCAAGTCTACAGAAATTGCCGGTGGTCCAGCAACTTTTAAAATGTGAGTGGTCCGAAGCTCTGCCAACTTTTTACTCCCTCTGTTTTCTAAATTGGATAAAACCTTATTAGTCGTTACATTATTTATCTAATTTTAGAACTGCATATTTCAACATATTACATAGGTTTTTTGGTCAAGTAAACATTTATTTGGTCCGGTAAAACTTCAATTTTGAATTTTTCGCCAACAAATTTTTTTCTTGAAGACTGGTCTTACTATTTTGTCTATTAAATTGTCAAATGATATCAGGTCAATGTTTCAGTGAAAAACAATCTATTGTCAGACAGCATGAAACATGGTGGACAGACTGACAATCTTGTACACAAATAGATAGTCTGTTTAGATCTGAAGGTTTGTAAGACAGACTTCTGCAAAAATTTTGATCTCATCCACAGTTTTCAATTCATCAAAATATGTAAAATGTCTCCTGCCCTGTAAGAATAGGTTTGGTCCAGTAAAAAGTTTGATTTCCACAGAACCTACTGTCCAGCAAAAAATAGTTGAGTTTCTCAGTGTTTGTATAGCAAGAAAGACTTGTTGTCAGACTGTTAAGGGCAGTGGATACTTGTCTAAACAAAGCAGACTGATGAAAATTCTTCCTAATTACATGGAAGTATATGTCTACAAACAAGCTTTAGGTACAAATTGTCAATAATGCATTGTTTACATAAGGCCTAAGGGGAGTAACCGAGTAAGTAGTAATATCATGCAACACTTAAAATTTCGATAACCTTGTTTCTTTTAACATGAAACAATTGAGTTTGGAATCTATAAAGCACATAAGTATTACATCAAGATCTACTTATCAATAATTGAGACTTAAATGAACTGACATAAATAAATTTTAACTTATAGGTAGCCAAAGTGTAAGCAAATCCATAGGGTATTAGCTAAACTACCTTGCCTCAGTGTTGTTTTTTTATTACACAGACTTTTTTTATTCAAATGGCATTTCAAAACTTATCACAGCCACCACTTAAAATTTCTGCAGCCTGGTTCATTAAATGCATTACAATAATGGTCAAATGTATCAACTTGCCCGACTTAATAAAATATTAGGTCATGTTCACTAGTTCTGAGACTGCTATAAAAAAATGACTGCAAATTTTATTTACCAGACAGATAATAACAATTTACATTAATGTGTCAATTTTAGGATCAATACTTGTGTACGTAAAAAAGCTATCAGAATTGTAGTCAACAAAAAAGAACTCACCATTTTCACTGAATGGAGTACTTGGACGTAGTCCAGACTCTCCACCACACGCTCCTTCAACAATCTCAGTCAAACTGTTGTGCTCAGTATTCACACTATGTTGTCCTTCTTCAACGTCAGACATTCCTATCAGGTGATAAGTTGAAAGTATAGTCAGGGCCGTCAAGAAATTGTTCGGCCTAAGTGAATAAGGAAATCATCTGAAAATGAATAAAAATTTATCAATAACTAATCTCACTTGTAATTTCTACTATATACAAGATAAAGATATTACTATGCAGTTATCTTATTTCTGAACTAACCATCTATTAAGGAGAGCTACACTATATCCATTTACTAGTCATAATTGTACATGTAACTTCAACAATAGCTATTGTAAGCCTTTTTATACCCATGCAAAAAAATACCCCAGAACTTCCCCTAGATCTGCCGCCTATCCCTACCCCTAAGCAATTCAATGCTGCAATATCCTGTATCGAAGTTGCACAGATCTCACCCTAGCTATACAGTACATATTGTTTCAAAATAAGTTTTTTAAATAACCTCACTTGTACTCTTACAGTCTGCATCAAAAACTTTCAAGAACTGTAGTTCTTCAGACTATAACAGATGGAAAAAGTTATCTATATAGTCCAAAGGAATATTTTCTAGCCCAGTTATTCATTTTGAAGCTTTGAAACATAAGTTAATGGGACTCACATATTTGAAAATGTCAATACGTCTCTACCAAAAAACAATGAGTCTGGGTTTTTTATCACTAAACATGTAAAACATTATATTATATTCATTTTTTATAGTTCAATCGGACTATGCCCTGACAAAAAGTTATAGCCCAACCAATTTTTGTGTAGCCTTAGGCTCGAACTACACATTTATTTCGCAGACTGCTCTTATTTTACAGTTTTTATTTTTATTTTCAAATAATTCTGATGGCACAACAGACATTTACGCCTCTGTCGTGGGTAACAACATTAAAGTAAGATAGATAGAGTTGTACCACTGTGATGTGCAAGAAAGGTAAAAAAATAGGGACCATCTAAATGATGCCATACTCAATATTATTCCTAAAGTATTGGGAATGTTTCAAAAGATATGTCCATTTTACAACCAAAATAAACTGGTAACTAAGTCCCAATTTGGGTCCCTTACAAATAAATCTAAGTACCAGTGAAGTAGATCTTTTTATGATCTTATTTCAAATGAACCCAAATCTAAAAAATATCATTTTGAAAATTTGACCTCAAATAACTGATAAAATATAAATAATGAGCTAAATGGTCAGCAAATCTATTAAAGCTACTGAATCAGTAGGATGCATTGACTTAAAACAAGGAAAACACAGCAAGTCCCCCCCCATTCTCGATCCCATAGTGTAGTAGGATTCTCAATACTAGCCTCTGATGCCATATGGCTAATTTCAGGAATGAAACGTCATAATTTTGGCCGATATCGACCAATCAGAATGCTTTCGCAAAACAGTTCGCGACAAACGTCACCTGGCGCTTAAACTATCAACCAATCCAATGGTCGCTTACATAGCGCATTCGTCTAAAGTTTAAGATAATGTTAGTTACTTCTGTAATAACTTCAACATAATCTAGGGTCTATCTACATAAACATGACAGCAGTCCTGCTGTTTTATGGCTTTAATCCTCTGAAGGTCCAATGCAGTGGGCAGTAGCAATATACACCAATCAAGAAAATAGTTGTTTGCTTTAAGAGAGGATGTTAGACAAGCTATGATTAAATGTGTGAAACACTAGTTAATGATATCATCAGGCGATTATTATACAGGATGACACGCTTCATTCAACAGATTAACAGTGGCTGCACTGGTAAACTATGTCAGAACTGAAACTTTCAATTGACCAGTGCTAAATAGCAATTTATAATTATGATCTATGAAATTAGCTGACTTTGAGCTCGGGACATCAGACACATTGATTAGGGATGAGGGTTGGGAGAATATTGTGTACTGAAGTGCATAAAAATGTTTATTATATACAGATAAAATCTTTTTTTACAAAAATGAACAGAATGTAAAGTAAATACATTACTCAAAAACATTAAAATACATGTTTTATATTTTTGATGCATAATGCTTGTTGCAATCCTAAGAAACATTAACTCATATAAACCATATAAGATGAAAGGTATGTAAGTAAGATTTTGATAAAAAATATCTAATCTAAAAGTATTTCATTCGATATTTTGGAAAGTGACAAATGTCCTATTTTCAAATAAATGCATTGTAAATATGATGTTAAAAGTTTACGTAAGTTTAATTAGAAATTTTAAATGGTTTGACTTTTTTGGCATAGCAGTTTGAAATAATATAATATGAGCAGACTGTATGTAGATTATTTATTTAACTGCTGCTCAATCCACATTGCAATTAAGCTAGCTTTAAGACAAGAGAGTAAAATTTGTTGCTTTATATGTCTCTCCGACATTTTCTTTCAATTAAACATATCAAAAATCCATATACTGACTTCTTGACTCACAGCAGATTTTCAATAAAATTTTACACATGCAGTAGTAGTAGTATGATAGGCCTACTGTCAGCTTGTTTGTCAACAGCCTTTTTTAAAATGGCACTGTTTCGCATATTTTTGAGACGCATTTTTTTATTGGTGCAAAAAAAAATTTTGAATGCGCTTGTGCACACTCGAAATTAACCGTGTGGTGCCAGAGGTTAGTATTGAGAATCCTACAAGACTGGGAACAAGAATTGAGCCCCCATCCCTAGAGAATCATTTGAAGTCGAAATTGTTTCAGTTTCAGAAAAAAAACAGCCAACATGTTAAGTGTTAACATTTGTCATTCAATGCACAGTACCAGGCCTCGAAATTCAAGGTTGTCCTATTGCCCCTGATGATCTAACATTGAGTTCAGACAACTTGTCACTTCTACTAAACATTTGGTTCAGGCAATTATGAAATATATAAAGTGACATTACCTATGCTCGGTCTCTTTTATATCAAATTTGATTTGGATTAAAAGATTCCTGATAATTCTGGTAAAGTTCCTACTGTAAAAGCATTTCTATGTTTGCCAACTTCTGTTTAAAAAAAAACAAGCATCTAAAGAACCAGGATGCTGGATAAAATAAGCATGGAGCACCATAAGTAAAACATGGCATATTTAGAAAAAATCAGACCAGTGTTTGGTCACCTTATTTTAAGTCAAATAGAAGTAAATATGTTAAAAAAATTTGTAAACGGGTAAATTATAGGTTATTAATATTATGGATCCATGTGTTAGATGATATTTCTTTAGTTATTCAACAAATTATAAGAGAATAAAATGGAGCTGTTCAAAACACCATTTTCTAGTGATATCATCTGCAAAAACAATCAAGCATCTAGACGATCAAGATTGTGGGTTTTTCCAGTGCATTTGACAGATACCCCTTAATTAGACACAAGGTTTCCATTTTCATTTACTGAAATTTAGATGGGGTGATCAAGCATTGGTAGTGACAGATCATACGTAGTTGACTTTAGGCTATTTCTGGTTGTCCAACCAGATATACTCGAACCCCATTGTATCGATCTATCCATTGTATTGTGCTATTTATTGATCTCGCGATATTTTGATTGCAACGCCACCTGCCGATTGTTTACAACATTAACTAGGTCAAATTTACTGTTGCATGGCTTTTGATAGAATTTTACGATGGAAACATGTCTATAGTAGCATTTTTTGCATGATTTCTCCATTTATCCTCGTTTTTCTGCATGTTTCTGAAAGTTTCTTGTGTAAGATCCTATAAAACCCCCCTCTGATGTCTTAATCAGCTTCCCTTTAAATGATTAATAATATTTTAAGAGAGAGGGACTCTGTCAGTAAGTCAACAGTTGTAAGCACTAAAACAACTCTGGCCTTCCATATTTGTGAACTGTTTTCCCACAATGCATCGATACAATGGCGTGACGTAATATTTCCCTCAGACTTACCCCCCTTGTGTATATTGACAAGTTATTTGCCGAAATTAAAACTTATTGAAGAAACTTTGATATAACTGGATTAAATGGACATTAAAGACAATTGAAATGTAGAAATAACAAGATAAATGGTTTATTTTGTTTTGAAATTTGATGTTTACAATTAAGTAGATCGATACAATGGGGTTCCAGGCTAACTTACTTAAAAAAATAATGTCAAGCCCTGCACAGTACACAATCAAATATAATGCAATTAATGAAAATAAGACTATATAATCCTGATCACTTTGTATCAACTAACATGGAACACTGATCTAGTCAGGTCACCATCGTTACACAGCAAGTTCATAATAAACATGGACAAATCCACAGGTGACAGACTCAATTTTTCCTTATTATAGTATATATACTATAATAGGGAAAATTGAGTCTGTCACCTGTGGACAAATCATGTCAGAAAATGACATCACAGATGTGTAACAAGAAAATCAAGCTAGATAATTTAATACATATGAGATTACCATATACAAATATTAAACTTGATACATAATTTTAAGGTTAATCTTTAGACACAAAGCATGTTTAACAATGAATGATTCATCAACTGCAATTCATCGATTATTGATAAACAATTCTAGAGTTGAGAATTTCAACTACACACGTTGTACAAATTTTATACTCTATCAAACAAAATGGACGATACAAACGAATCTAAACTAAATAAACGATTAGGTTGACGACAAATAAATCATGCGATCAAAAATAAGATTACCAAATATCGTTGATTTTCACAAAAACTGGAAAATTGACAGTTTGCAGACATCGAATATCAATTTCTTGGAGTGCTGCCATCTACTGTTTCCGCAACCAAGATCGGTAACTCGAATTCCGATTCGTTACCAAATATTTTCATACTGAAGTATTCGCACCATGCTTCATTGATTTTAATGTATACGCACAGTAACTATAGCCTCTACAGTCTTTATTAGCTAGGATTACGGGCCTGTAACTCTAGCCTAACAGTACCTGTCTGGTTACGATTACGGGCCCGTAACTTTAGTCTAATCATACCCTTCAGGCTAGGATTACGGGCCCGTAACTGTAGCCTTAATGAATCTATAAGCTAGGGTTACGGGCCCGTAACTCTAGCCTATAAGTATCCTTCCGGTTAGGATTACGGGCCCGTAACTGTAGCCTTAATGAATCTATAAGCTAGAGTTACGGGCCCGTAACTGTAGTCTATTCATACTCTTTAAGCTAGGGTTACGGGCCCGTAACTCTAGCCTATAAGTACCCTTCCGGTTAGGATTACGGGCCCGTAACTGTAGCCTTAATGAATCTATAAGCTAGAGTTACGGGCCCGTAACTGTAGTCTATTTATACTCTTTAAGATAGGGTTACGGGCCCGTAACTCTAGCCTATAAGTACCCTTCCGGCTACCGTAACTGTAGCCTTGATAAATCTATAAGCTAGAGTTACGGGCCCGTAACCGTAGCCTCAACAGGCCTGATAAGCTAGGTTTACAGGCCCGTAACTCTAGCTTTAATTGCAATTTTTGGCTAGGATTACGGGCCCGTATTTCTAGCCTATGTAGGTTAGGATTACGTGACTACCGTAATTGTGTTAGGAAGTGTTTTTTCGTAAAGAGTTGGTTCAAGTTGACTGGTAAAAAGTTGACGTAAGCAAGTGGTCCGGCATTTAGCTCCGCCTACAATCCGTCTACTTTTCCAAACATACATGAACTCTACATGAGATAGACAGACCTAGCAAAATGCTAAAATGTGTATTCGGGTGGTAATTTAGTTAGAGCCGGGCCAGGCCCGGATTAATGGGGGGCATCAAAGCAATATCAACTCGACATTTAGATTAATTTTCATTCGAAAAATGATTTAAAAAGATAATGATCTAAATCGATACATTCAAGCATCTCAGGGTACCCAGATCGGACCTTATCAAGCGTTCCAATCATTGATCGTGCAAGTGCATATGGTCCCTTTATACATACATATAGATACCAATTGCTTTGTTTATTGTCTATATTACACATACCTCAACAGTATATTTAAGACCGTCACCAGTGAAATTACCATGGTAACTAGCTTACGAGGCCTAAATTTAGTTATTGTGCCTTCTCTAATCTTATTTTTAATGGAAATCATCGGCGTTTTCATAGCAAGTATGACAGAGACAAGACAAGGACAGCGAGTCAAGTGCATTTTATACGTCACTATTATGACACTCGAACTTAGTTAATTTCGAAAACATGCACGATCGTCTGATGATTTTTATGGTATTAAAATTTCGAATAACCTTTAAAAAGTGACCGAGCCTACAACAAGTTTTCCTACGAAAAACAAGACAAAAATTAATCAGTTGTTTAACATATTTTCATCCTAATATAATTTAATAGGCTTGTGTTTCGTTAATTTTTAAATCGTTGCTTTTACTTTATATCATTTTACGTGTTTAGAATTCTGGTATTCCTAATGATTTTTTCCAAAGGACTCAAAAAGTGTGATTCTTTGGCGGATTCTCTGAAATCCACTAAAACGTCCGAATAGCTCACAACAACGCTGAATTTAAACTAAATAAACTAAGCCTACTATAACCGACTCTAAAAAATGATTATCTTATCTTACCTTATCTTATCTTATCTTATCTTATCTTATCTTATCTTATCTTATCTTATCTTATCTTATCTTATCTTATCTTATCTTATCTTAAGCCTCTTATTAAAAAAAACACAACGTATTATAAATCGGCTTTTTGGGAGAATTTTGTCATTGCATTTGGTGATTTTACACAAGTTACCAAGTGTATTCTTAATAAATACTCCGCAATTACATGATGAAATTTGTGGGTTTTTTTGGTAAATCAAGATTTTATCCTTTCTCGTTCCTTCTCGTTTCCCCTCCCGTACCCACCCAAACCATGCTCCCCACTAACGACCCCTCTGCACCAGGCCCTGTGATCTAACCCACATGAACGCTATTCTGTATTTATGAATATTTATTAAAAGCTAATCAATCACATGAATCTGAATTGTTACGCATTGCATCACTTTCTACAGAAAAAAAGATGTACAATGTAATTAACCTAGTTTTAGCTTCATTCAATTTGTTTAAAAAGAGCATTTTAAAGTGCTCAATTTTGCACCTTTGACATGTGAAAAACTACCGTCGGGAGGATGTTATCTCTATGTCTCCGACCTTACATGTTATTTGTGAACTGTTCAACTACAGTCTACATATACTTTTATCAAGGACTGATTTCTATTTTTTTTTTAATAAAATTTGAAAATTGACTTTTTGTGTAAGGGCTTTAAAAATCTAATTTGCAAAGCGACCTTCCTCACACTGTTTCGCATTATTTTACAACAAGGGAAACAACCGCTGCGTTTAAACCGGTTTAGTACGGTATGATGAGTCTTTAGTTAAGAATTAAAACTTTCAAGTTGCCCAAAGTTCGGATGTAACTGGTAATGCTATTTTTCTTTCTTTTGATATATAAATTCTGTACGTAAATATAAATGTAAATTCTAGACTACATTGTATATATATTAGAACTATAGTACGAATTTTATCAGTGGTTTGATTTCATATTTTTTGTCTCTATCAGCTGTAAGTTGATTATCGAATTTCCCTCCCTTTAATTTATCATTGCCATGTTGTTCTTTTTGTAAATTGTTTCAGAGTTGTTTGTATGACTTGTGCCATTTATGTTTTTGTTTATTTCTTGTACATGTTTGTAAACTCTTATGCCTCTAGTAGGCCTTGAGATTTCTAATAAACTGTTAAACTGTTAATAAACTGTTAAAATCCCTAGAGTTATCTCCCCTCAACGAGAAATTGTAAATATTGTATTATTGATATACTTTCTGTTCATTTTGACGATTTTCACGGTAAAATGTAATTATTATGATTTAATTGAATGTTATGCCCCATGATTAATTACAAGATTTCCGTAATTCTAGACAACCATGAGTTGTGAGACTAGAGTTAGAATTTATATTCTTCAAGTTCAAGAATTTCTTGTCCCTGATTTCAAGCACATAAAAACTTAGTCCTGTGTATAAAACCCTGCATAACTTATTTTTCATTTGTACATTGAAATGAGTTACGGAGGGTCTTATATATAGGACTAACAATAACTGAACAAGTGATGTTGATTATCTTTATTCTGTTATGAAATTGTGTATTGAAGGCCCATTTATGACTGGCAGGGCTCGTTGTATTGTGGGAAACATGAACAGTGGTAGTTAATCATGTTTGTATAAACTTTCATATGTATAGATATAACAAAAGTTTTTTAACATATTTCTTATTCTGTTTTAATATTTTGATGAGGCAAGCAACATTTCCAAACCAACTAAAATCCCAATAACTAAATTAAGACCCTGTATAATTGCAAGATTCGGCTTAGTAATTTGGCAGATTTGCTAAAATTACAATGCCATTATGCTAGACAACTTTATGAGACAAGACAAGACTAGAGTTGTATGGGAGTTAAAAAAGTCGAGTCATGTTCGTACTTAATTATTCAAAAGAAAGACATGTTAATAATAGTGACTAACAAACTGTCATTAATCACACCGTTTTGAATATTGATTGTAAACTAACAAAATTGTTAACATGTCGTGGTGGTATACTGTTGTAGTCTTTGAAGTGTCACTTTCAAGTTGACTTTTATTGTGTAAAATCTGCAATTGCCTTCTAAGAATAAATTGTTATATGAATTGATGAAAATTTTGTTTGTAAAAATCGACTGATTTCTCTTGAACAAGAAAATGTGAGTTTAGTTATCAAAAAAGTGCTAAGCTTCTGTGGGAAAACAGCAAACTGGAATATCATAGAGATGATGTTTTTTTTTGTGAAAAACAAAACAGAACACAAATTCACATTTTATTACTATTTTTATGTTTTATTATATTTTAGGAAATGATGGCTTGTGACATAAGTCTATGTGATGGTATGTTAGATGATTGGGATGATGATGATGATGAAGACTGGAATGATACTAAATGGTCGGATCCTAATTTAAATGGTCATAGTAAATCTCATACTGATGCAGTAAGGATAACCAAATGTGCTACTGAACTGCGTGAACAAAATGATGCAGTAGGGATTACCAACGTTGTACATGAACCTCAGGTGACAATCAAAGAGACAGAAACAAATTCAAGTAAAGGTAATTCCACGGTCCAACCAATTGTGTCTTTTATATTTTCTATAACTCAATCAGTTGCAAGTCTACTGATTGAGGGATCATGTGTAAGGTTCCCGAGTTAGGCATGCTTTCATGCAGTTTGGTCATGAAATAATTTCTGCAGCCATTCTCCCTCCTACTACTGATTCTAAATAACTTGTAAGGCAGTTGTCAGTCACTGACTAGGAATTGATTAACAGCTTAATCCAGAGCTTTAGTCTCTCCAGAAAATTTATAGAATGTAGGTTGACTGACCACTGTGATATGATCTAAACAATGTGTTGCTACGGCATGAAACCCAGCTAAGAAACAACTTGTACAACAGAAATTTTTAAATATAAACATTTTTTTGTGTGAAATTATGATTGCAAAATTTGAGCTTCATGACTTAGCTATGGGTATTTAATTACAGGTGACCAAGATTATGTTAGAAGAATGTTACTTAATGATAATAAGGCTGGTATGACTGGATTAGATAAAGATAAAATAAACCAGGTTATTTTTGAGGCTTCTAAAGGTAAGGAATACTTGCTGTGAATACTCTTCACATTAAGGTAAAGTTATTCTAGTTTGACCATGAAAATCGTAATCATTGGGTTGCCAACTCTGCTTTAGTTTGAATCCTATCCAAAACCTACCTGTTTTTTCTTTGAGCAAGAAACTTTATCCTACTAGCTCAGTACTGGGGGAAAAGGAAGCTGACTTGAAAGTTATTAATGTAAGTTGTAAGGCCTTGTTTCACATTGAAGTTAAAATAAATTAGTATAAACACTCCATTCTACTACTTCTTAATGTTTACTTGTTTTAACAGTGTTTGTTTGTATGTTTTCACACAATCTGATTAAAACCCGATCTACAATTTTACTGCTTGCATACTCGCTAATTTAGATCTGGCCTTTTCCAAACGAAGGTCACGTTCAGGTGACCTTTTCTCATCAAAATATTCATGACGAAATTGTTATGATATGTAACTTGTTTACATCATCTATGTCACGGAATTTGAAATGAGCCGCCCAATCACAGACTGTGAATAATACCGCTGTTAAATTAGCATGCAAACATAGGTCTAAAAATAGAAATTACGAAAATCAAAATGTGATTAATAGTGTTTTCGTCTAGATGAAAGCTACGCATTGATTGGTCGACACAAAGTTCATCTCGACGTGACCTTGCATTGACTAAGTAGAGATCCAGTATGACAATGCTCTACAGGATCTCTGTTTACGGAGATTGGTTTTCACAGGATCTCTTGCGGCTCAATCAATCTAAAATGAATTGGTATAAACATTCCGTTCTGCAACTTCTTAATAGTTCTTATTTTAAAACTTTGTATGGTTTTACAGGATCTAAATATTTTGAGAATGAAAAAAAGAAAGAGGAGCAAATGAAGAAAAGAATTGAAGAACAGAAGAAAAAAATACAAATGATATCTGATGAACAATTGAATAAAGGAAAACTAGAGGTGCACTGATCATATCAGAAGTTTCATTACTATAATTGATTGTTCCTGTGATTTTTTCATAATTCTTAAAATCTCCCAGGGGGATGTTATGGTTTTCCAAGTACTTTTAGGGTCAATTCTAGAAATACCACCTTGGTTATTCCAAATTAATAGATTAAGACAATAGAAGTTCCTGTATTAAGACCATTGTTCTATTAAGACAATCTATTTTCGTGGTTGTAATCGGGGAACTTCACTGTAATATGTCAATAATAACTAAAACATGTTGATAAATAACATTATATGGACAATAGGACTGCCACAATTATTTAAATCTGACATAAGGTTAATCTGTTTGGTTGAAATCAATTAGAATCAGTTAATTGTCCGTTTCATTTGTCCTTATTATCTCAGATCAAACTGGTCAGGGTACCAAAATATGGTATTGAACTGAATGATATTGCCTGCTTAACCCAGTCATTCTTTTTCTCTCTTTTAAAGATGAAATAACCTTGAGGGCTAGATGGATGGCTTTTGTTACTCCTTTATTTTCAAATGGTGTTATAATAGTTTTTTGTTCAACCCTTGACCTGCTGTATCATCATAATTTGCACATGCATCTAAACCATAGAAAGTTTAAAAATTCTGGTATTTTGTGATCAAGTGATCATATATGTAAGAAGGATTAACTGATTCCAAGAATTGATAAAACAGATTATCATGACTGTTCTAATATCCAAACAAATACTTTGATTTTTATATTGGTATGTATTTAAAGGCTGATAGATTGCTAGAAGATTTTGAACAACAAAGAGATTTAACCAGATGTATTGTTCATATTGATATGGATGCATTTTATGCTGCAGTTGAGATGAGAGATGACCCATCATTGATTAACAAACCTATGGCTGTAGGTGGTAAAGATATGTTGGTGAGTTTTATGTAATTATTTTTTAAATGGTATAAATCTATTTCTGATGGGCATTTAAATTGTGTCATATTTTGGATAATTTTGATTTTCTAGAATTGACAGATTTCAGATTATAGGAAGCTGTTGATCTTTTTACATTTGTATTGACTAAACAACATCTGCATTAATTGAGGTATTTGAATTAAGTCTAAAATCCATTATTTGGTATATGCATAAGATGTATGTATGAATTTATTATTCTGTGAAATAGAATCATTTATTATAAAGAAACTTGCAGATTATTTAAGTAGGGTAAAAACTACCATTTTAGAATTCATGTACACTATAGTATACTGAGTAAAGTGCCAGCTGTAAACGCAGAGTCTTATAATGTTGCATGACAAAGAATAACTTTATGCTAAGTGCATTAAAGAAATCTTCATGAATTTTGTTTTACCAATATATACATAGTTTCAGTGAAAATGATATTATAGCTCTTGGCTATACCACTCTTGAAAATATTTTTCTCAATTTACTCGGTGAAAGAAAAAATGAGAACTTACACTATCATCAATATCTAAATTTTCAATTTTAACAAATTACCTCTGTATATTTACAGTCTACATCTAATTACCCTGCCAGAAAATTTGGTGTTAGAGCTGCAATGCCTGGATTTATTGCTAAGAAACTATGTCCAGATCTTGTTATTGTACCTGTTAACTTTGAAAAGTATACTGCTGTCAGTAAAGAAGTGAAGAGTATCTTGGGAGAATATGATCCTAACTTTTGTCCAATGTCCCTGGATGAAGCATATTTAGACTTGACTGAACATTTGATAAAAAGACAGAATATGAGTGATAAGGAAAGAACTGTGATATGTAGAGATGCTGATTATGCATTTTCTGTGGAACATTGTCATTGTGATTTGAATATTGTGTCACAAGCAGTTAATTTTGATGAATATTCAATGGAGAACTCCTCAGGGCATGAATATTCAAAAGATAATAATTTGAATAACGATGAATCTACTTCTACAGAGAATGAAAATTCAGCTAGTGAAGAAATGTCAAGTACTAGTCCAACAAATTCAACAAAGGGAGATAATTCAATGAATATGAAATTTTGTCCAACATGTGGTAAACAGTTACCTCCCTTTAAATTTGAAAGGTTTGGATTGACTGACGAGGAAGCTCTAAGGGAATTGAGGACAAAAATTCAACAAAGGACAAGGCTTACTGCTAGCGCTGGTAATTATATGTATTTAAACCATTTTACACAATTCTTCATTAAGTCCATGCTAGCCTTCAAAACACCTTGACCATCCACTGAATGAATCTCAGGGATTCGTGGGGGTGATCACCAAGAATATTTTTGCTTTATATGCAAGCCAAAGCATAAGTACATAACCTTATCCATGCTAGTTGATCAACCTTACCAGTTTAAACTGTGTTTAGACCTGTACACAGTAACTCTTCATTCATCTTTTCTTTTGATATTGTCAATCATTATTAAATCATTACAATCTACGAAATTAGGATATGAATGTGGTCATAGGAACAAATTTTAAGAGCAAGCACTATATCTCATTTACAGAATTTTGGTTGCCCAAAAGAAATTGTTGGTAGCCTGCCCTAAAATCTACTAATTTTGTAGACAGAATTATTATTGCTTTACAGGTATAGCTCCTAATATGATGTTAGCCAAGGTATGTTCTGATAAAAACAAACCAAATGGTCAATATAAAATACCATTTACCCGGAACGATGTCATGAACTTTATTAAAGATTTACCAATCAAAAAGGTATGTTTACTACATTTACTCAACAAATGTATTGTATGCTTGACTAGTTTTTTTTCTGTTATTTTGACAAACACATTTTTACTCTTAGAGACACGGTGTTGTTTTATATAAGAAGAACAGAATTTTATCCAGTGATTTAAAGTTGTTTGAACAAATGGTAAAGAAGTTTCAGAAGAAGATTGCACTGGAAATGAGGCTTGACAATCAGTTTAGTTTGTGCCCAGTTTGATATATTACATAGTACAGGACTAAAAATATCAACTAGTCCAAATTTATGAAGTAATAGATTTTCACTTTTTCCAATTAATTTCTGGGCTTTAATAACAAAAACAATGACCTCTGGCTAATGGGTTAAAAGGATAAATAGACAGATAATATCAACTAGGACTGTATGTGAATCAACCGTTGTCTATAAGAGGCATTATTGAAATGAAACAGGAATAAACCTTTTCTCTGAAAGGCAAGCCGTTAGGAGTTATTTTTACATGTTCATTGACGAATGGTCATATCATGTTCATCCATCATTGGTTAGAATAGATGTGTGCTTGCTTCTTAAGTCAAACAATTTTTCCCTAGTTCTGTTTGTAAGCAGAATAGCTCAGATAAGTTTGACGATTCTAGCCTATCTATTCATGGACACTAGAGTTATGTTCCTGGTAATGTTTCCTTGGTCTTATTTTGTCAGTCTGGATTACCTGCCCCTTACCACTATCATTATAGGGTCAGGCAAAGTACAATAAAGGGGCTGCCCACCATACTACATTTCTCTAAATTTTTCTCGAACATTTTCTAATGATGGTCAATTTGGTAGGAGTTTGGTACTATGTAGTTAGGTCTTTAGAAGTCGATTTTTGTTTTTGCATGTAAATGTAGCAAACAATTAGCCAAAACCATGTCTGCAATGTAGACAAAATTCCAATGCTGGATATTTTCCATAATTTTTTTTGATACTTTATTTAGCATGTTGATAAATATAACCTTATGACTAAAAATAAGGTATTCACTGTAATTCTTGTACTAGGTTCTGTTGATTTATGTCTATGTGAGAAATGTTCATTTGCAAACAAAATTATCCAATACACTGAACAATAAATCAGGTGCAGCTATTATTCTGCTTTGCCTTATATACTTTTACCTGTCAAGGTACAACTGTGAACCAGTTAATTACAGTCATTTCTCGTTATCTCGACTTCGTTGGGACCGTTGAAAAATAGTCGAGACAACGATAAGTCGAGATAAACAAGATAAACGAAATTGTCTAAGGGAGGTAATTCCGATGTCTTCGGTTAGTTTGTATATTTAAATGACATGTTAATTCAATCTTGACACGTTCTTTTAAACAGATTATCTATACAGTCGCTAATCGATAAACAATGGGCGTGTGCTATTTTTCGCACCTCAACAGATCGCCGATAAATCTTTGTCTAGTCGACTTAAACATTATAATTTTATAGTAAAAAACACTTTGGGACTTAAATTTATAGTCGAGAGAGCGAAAAAGTCGAGAGAAAAAGATCGAGTCAAACATATTTTTTTCATATAGATAAAGAAGGAAAAAAATCGGGACTTTTGATTTTTAATCAAGACAACGAAATGTGGACACAAGAGTAGTCGAGACAATGCGAATTGACTGTATATTATAACAAAAAAGAGTTATTTTTTTACTTTCAGATTGGTGGTATAGGTAAAGTTAGTGAAGCAATGTTAAATGCTATAGATGTATATACATGTACAGATCTATATAATCAACGTGGATTATTATATCATTTATATTCTAATATATCATTCAATTACTTCATGAGAATTTGTATAGGAATTGGTTCTACCACTGTTGAAAGGTATGTTTTATAACATTACATAACATAGCGCAACATAGTGTAACGTAGCTTAGCATAGCATATCATAGCATTGCATTACATAATATAACATAATATAAAGTAACATAACATACCATAACATGTTCTTTATTTGTCTTCAAATTTACAGTTTAGAGCCAGCAAAATATATTATTGTATAGTATAGTATGAGGCATGGTACCAGGCATGTATTTACTTCATACAAAACTAATGTCAGAGCAGTTCAAATACATCTTATACAATAATTAATATCTAATCAATTATACAATATCAATTTTACGCAGTCTGTTGTTTAAAAGTAAAATATAAATTTTTGATGCTTATACATTGTATGTTTAAAAAAAAATTTGTGGACATTAAATTTTCAAATTTTTGTAAAGTAGGCCAAAGGCAGTCACATTGTTACAACAATTTAAGTCTTAAGCTCATATATGTGGCATTGGAGGGGTTATTTGGCCTCAGTTGTGTGTTCATAATTTGTAATAAATGACGTCTATTGTTGTTGAGATCATCATTAAACTAGGCAGCTATATTCCCCTCTTTCAGATATTAATTCATATCCATTGCACATCTTAGTGAAAATGGTGAAAACTATCATCTAAATTAAGCAATCTTTAAAACAGTAGCCTGATGCTCAGGGGTTAAGCTGTAAAGTCAGCGAATGTGGATCAGCATGAAACTGAATTGTAAAACATAATTTTTCTTCATATACTTGCTGAGACTTTTAATGTTTGTAAAAATGTATAAAATGTCTACTTCTAATTAATGCCATGTAAATTCTATTCAAATGAAATTTAATATTTATATTTTAGGGACAGTGAAAGAAAAAGTATGAGTACTGAAAGGTTAGTCTACTGTATTAAAGAAATGGGATATGGGATTTAAAGTTATCTCATTTGTCCACAGACAAGTGATGGCTAAAAATGTATAGATTATTTGTTTGCTCGAAATTTATCAGGATCAGTAAATCCATGTCTTTTGATTCTTAATTACAGACACTGTTGTTGGTCCCTAATGGGTGCAAAAACATGTTTTATAATGCCTGCATATATGTTTAATTAACCCAATGATCCCTTTTCTATAATATTAACAACATGAAGATGAAACAACCCAATAATTACATGTAAAATGTCAATATATTTGTTTGATTCACATGCATTGAAAGCATATTGAGTATAAATCTCCAAGTCATACTGTATCCAGTGATCTTATATAAATCTCCAAGTCATACTGTATCCAGTGATCCTATATAAATCTCCAAGTCATACTGTATCCAGTGATCTTATATAAATCTCCAAGTCATACTGTATCCAGTGATCCTATATAAATCTCCAAGTCATACTGTATCCAGTGATCTTATATAAATCTCCAAGTCATACTGTATCCAGTGATCCTATATAAATCTCCAAGTCATACTGTATCCAGTGATCCTATATAAATCTCCAAGTCATACTGTATCCAGTGATCCTATATAAATCTCCAAGTCATACTGTATCCAGTGATCCTATATAAATCTCCAAGTCATACTGTATCCAGTGATCTTATATAAAATAAAAGAACTGTTATCCAAACCAGGAATTGAAATAGATTTCCTTTTTTTTTACCGTCGCATTCAACACATATATATGTCATATACACGACGGCCAGCTCTTCCTACTATAGGTTTCCTGGACACTTATCTATCACCAGTACTAACTTACCCTACCGCGAGGCCAACTACTCACGTATAGGGTTTGACCTGCCACGACAGGGTTTCGAACCAGCGATCTCCGGATTCGAAGTCAGACATGCTAACCACTACGCCATGGCCGTGGCTTAGATTTCCTATTAAAATTAAATAAGGTCAGTTAAATAGATAAATTTGTCAGTCCTTATTTTTATTTTCCAAAAGCTTTAATATAGAAAATAAAGGTCACTACATTTTGATAGATCAGTGCAAAACTAGTCTATATTCTTTACTTAATGCTTGAAGTTAGCTTAGTTTTGCATTGACCCATTGATTTGGACCATTACATTATAAAGACACTATCCATTTTTGTTGGTGCAAGTAAATAGTGGAGCTTTACTGTAAATTGTTTAAAAAAATTTCTACATCTTGTATTTTTTTGTTTGTAGAACATTTTCTGAGATTAATAAACCAAGTGATTTGTATAAGAAATTAGAAGAATTGAGTCAAAGTTTATCTGAAGATTTAAAATTAGATCAACTCAAGGTAGGACTTTTATATTTCAATTTATTGACCAATCACCATGCAATGAAAGTAAATCAAAAACTATACTGAGTTCAGTTTCAATGATGTGACAATATCATTTATAGCTGATTTCAGTTGGACCAATGAGTGTGTGCCTGACCAACATCTGAACATATGTTGATATCTGATAATCATTTAAGGGTTTGTTTCACTTTAGTTCAAGTCTTTTTTATCTTACTTTTGTTTCCTTGAGCAAGAAGCTTTTATAAAATGTGGTTATGCTTGGTGTCAAAAGAGAGTGTATGAAAATGTTATCAATAAATAATTCTTCTGTGCAAATTTAACTAGTTAATGAATAAACATTGATGTACAATTTGACCAAATAAGTCTTAATTTAGTGATGAGAATCATTTCAAAGACCAAAATTAAAAAAGAAAAATATCTTTATTCAAGCCTGTACTTCAACAATCTTAAGCATATTTTGTGTCATTCTATACACAGATCAAACACTGATTTTGTCCCAATCAAATGAGTCTTAGTATTAACTACAGACACATTTTTACAAAAAAGTCTTTATCGTGTGGTCATTTGAATGTGAGACTAATGAAGAATCTTACATTTTCAGATCTAAGCACCTTAATCATTTGTTAATAGATTTATACTTTTTAGTAGTTGGGCCACAGGAAGAATACTGCATAGTGATTAATATTAATGGATGCTTCTTGTGGTAACTTGTTCCAGATTCAAGCTAAAGTAAATTTGTATTACCTAATGCTACAAAAATTAAAAATAAAAGTAATGAAACTTGGGACATCTGGATCCTAGCTCATATCCTACCACTCAACTACCGGTCCTACTATGATGTTTTTTATTTCAATTTTATTTGCAGGGTAAAACAATCTCTATTAAAATAAAGACTGTAAATTTTCAAGTACGTACAAGAGCTCATACTGTGAAAGACTATACAAATACATATGAAGATATATATCAGTCTGCTTATGACTTATTGAAAACAGAGATAAAACAGTCTGCACCTCAACCTCTTAGACTAAGACTTATGGGTAATTATTTTTGTAATATTTTGACTTAAAAAATGATGTAATCAGATAATAATGCATGGTCCGATCTGAGATTTGAACCCACATCCTCCTAAGTTGTAAGCAGTCACTCTACCACATGACCATAAAAGCTAGCTTAGAGGCAAGAGAGTAGAAATGCCACATGATAACTCTACTACTATAATATGATCTCAAATATGTTATACAGTAAAACCTGTCATATGCGACTTTCTGGCGGAACATCCAAACACGGTCACATATGACAGTGGGTCTTTAAATCCAGGTTCAAGTCAATATAATAGCGTGTCACCAATATTGCACATTTCAGGCAAATAAGTGAAACCCCCATACTAAGTTGGGACATTAAACAGTTAAAAACATGATATTCATGATAAACATCAAATTTAAATTTGTGCTCTCGAAGAGTAATAAAAAAATTCTTAGACACTTTTTAATTTTATTACTCAATTAGATTAAAATTAATTAATTTAAAATTTGTCTTTGGTTTGATAATGGGCAATTCATATCAATTTCAATATTAAAAATAAATTTGTTTTACACATAAACAATGACATATGTTTGAGAACGAAACTCGCATGCAAGTTCCTTTGATGGCGAAAATACCGGTAATAACCGAAATACGGCTTTTAGCGATGCAAACAAAATTGGCCGAGTGTTTGCAATCACATTCGAATCGATTCATTCGCCAAATTTAAGTAATAACTGTCTATAAAAGCTATTTAATAATGTTTAAACAAACAATCAGTTGTGCTATGCCTTTTGTTCATCCGCATTGTCTGCAGCAGAACAGAACAGAACAGAACAGTTCTTCTGTTCTGCATTGTCTGCAGCATGTTTACATCGCTATTTTTTTGTATCACGCGTGTCGATTGATGGGCCAATTATACAATTCAATAGTAATTATCGAGGTGTGAAAAACATCTTTGGGTCAATTGAGGCCTGAAAAGTCGCTTAATTAAACCTAATTATCGGTATTGGACTGATAAAACAAGGTCGTTAGTCGCGTCAGACAGTGTGTCGCTTAATACAGGGACTTTATATAGGCATTTATGTTGGGCGGTCTCAAATACGGTCACATAAGACAGTGAGTCGTTTAATTCAGTGGGTCGCTAAGGCAGTTTTTACTGTAGTTATTTTTAGATAGGTAACAGAGCTCAACACAATCTGATTAAAACCCGATCTAAAATTTTACTGCTCGCATACTCGCTAATTTAGATCTGGCCTTTTCCAAACGAAGGTCATGTTCAGGTGACCTTTTCTTATCATAATATTCATGACGAAATTGTTATGATACATAACTTGTTTACATCGACTACGTCACGCATTTTGAAATGAGCCACCCAATCGCAGACTGTGAATAATACCACTGTTAAATTAGCATGCAAACCTTGGTCTAAAAATAGAAATTACGAAATCAAAATGTGATTTATAGTGTTTTGGTCTAGATGAAAGTTAAACATTCATTGGTCGACACAAAGTTCATCTCGACGTGACCATGCATTGACTAAGTAGAGATCCAGTACGACAACGCTCTACAGGATCTCTGTTTACGGAGATTGAGCTCAACAGTAATTTTAAAGAAGGTTGTATGGTTGATCAACTGCTGTTATAAGTTTTACTTGTCTGAAGCAAATGTTTATTAGCAGTAACAAGTTGCTGGAACCCAACTATAGTTTGTCAGGGGCAATAGACAACTTTTAGTGTAGAGCCTTGAAGTAATGAAAAAAGAGTCTATATGTTATATATGTCTGTCAATAATGTAGTTGTATTGTCTAAGCACTCACAGCAGGTATCTGGTGATATAATTGTCTTCATTCGTCTTTCACCAAACTTACAGTATTTTGTCAACACAATAGCTCAGATGCACATGCGCTTGTATAATTTAGTTTTATAGTGATCAGTCAAGATATCATGTAGCCTCATTACGTAAATAAGAATTTTTTTACTATTAAACCTCAATTTTCCCTTGTCTTGTGCTTTAAGCTTGAGGAGGAATGCAAAGGTTTGACATTCATTTTTGTGCATGTACTGGAAATTTAATAACTTTAAAAAGTAATTCAAAAAAGTACCAAAATGCATCAATTTCTTACAAAAACTTGATATGCTCTTATTAATCTTGTATTATTTTTTCAGGTGTCCGAATGTCCAACTTAATGCCTGAGAATTTATGTCAAAGAAAACAACAGAGTACAATTATTGGTGCTTTCAAAAAAATGAAGAAAACAAAATCTGAACCAGGAGAAATGAAGAGGAATGTTGGGGAAAGACCTTCAAATGTTAATTCATCTGAAAACTTGATCCAAGAAGCTAATAATTGCCATGGTTACAATGATACACATGATTTGGATGTACCTTCAGTGACTGAACAGCTTATGAAGTCAAGTGATACTGGAGTTAGTGTATTCAGTGGTAAAAAGAATAATCTTGGTATAGATTGTGTTTCTGGTAGCATTGACATTGAAAATAATGTAGCTGGCACTTTGAAAGATGGTTTGGAAAGTTGTTCAGTTGAGACTCAGGTTGCCAATTCAGAAAATAGTTCAGTTGATATTAAGATTACTAGTTCAGATTATTGTTTAGTTGAGACTGAAGTCAGTAAGGTTGCCATAGAAACTGATTGTGCTGGTGTTAATGACATTGTAAAACAAAACAATACAGGTTCATCAACATATGTGGTTAAAGAATCTGATAGTGACATAAAAGGGACTGAGGGACAGAAACAAGTTGGTTTTAATATAGTTGATGAGGCTGAATGTGCAAGAGATGGGAAAAAATTTAAGAACATGAGCATGAATGAAAATGACAATGTTAGGTTAAAGAATGAAACTGGTGATGATTCTATCAGTGAAATGGAATCATTTAAAGTTGAATCAAATATAGACAATACAATTATTATACATGATGATGTTAAAAGAGTGACAAGAAGTGGTTTATCTAGCACACCAAGGTCTAATAAGAAAACAAGAAAAAGATCAGGGAAAACTAAAGAGTTCATTCAACATGAATGTCCAATTTGTTGTAAGATGGTAGTATGTAAGACATTGCAAGGTTTCAATGAACATGTTGATACATGTTTAGAAGCAGCTGGTACTCCATTTACCAATAGTAATCAATCAGAAAGACAGGTAACTTGTGAACCACCATTGAAGCTTACTAGAACTATTGCTGATGATGCAAATAAATGTTTAAAAGAGACTGAAAACATGGAAGATAAGCCTATAAACAAAGGCAATAAAACCATGGAATTTAAGGATAACTTGAATGATTTGAACATTGATAAAAAAGATAATATTGAAAGAAAATGGGATAATTCTAAATTGAGGGGAGATCACTCTGAGAAAATGACCGATAACTCTGTTGAACATGAAAATTGTAAACAAAATTTGATAGAAATATCTATGAACACTCATGATAAGTTACCTGTTACTAATGGACAAACAGACTTAGAGAATGTAGTCGAAGTAGCTCATAAACAAACAGGCTCTAAGGAAGTAGTTGAAGTGGAAACATTACCTAATGTAGTGAATTTTGAGACTGAAAAAGTTGCTACTTCAAGTTGGAGTGAAACTGTTTCTTTGAATTCTATCACAACTCTGAATACTTGTAATAATGGTAGTAGCAAGAAAAATAGTGATTCAAGTAAAACCCTTCATAATCATGATGATAATGATGTTGGTGATAGTCGTAGTGATATTGATGATGATAATCATAATGTTGTTGGTGGTGGTCATGTTTATGATGTAGATACTGATATTGACTGTGATAGAGAATGTTCTGTTGATTTAAATATTGAAGAAAAAATGGATTGTGATCCTTCTTGTAATAAAACAAGAATTTTACCTTTGCCTGAAAAATACACTGGGGCAGATAGTATGAACACAAATGAGAAAGTTAGTGGTAATAAAATACTAGAACTTGATCATAATGAAGGCAATGCTGATCTTGATGGTTTTGAAATTGTTGATGGGAAAGATAGTGTTGAATATAGGGAAGCATCTAATGTAGATGGCAATTTGAACAATGGAGTTGATTCTGCAAGCATTTCAGAACTTCAAACAGATTTAGGAGGTTGTGTTACAAACTTGAATCCCAAATGCGATAATGATTCTATAATTAATAAAGAGATTTCAAACTATGATAAGGACAAATGTAGTATCTTAAATAAACCTAATGATGTAGCTTCTGTACAATCAAGTAGTAACTGTGATTATAATAAGATGGAAATATCTACAAACAAAGAAAATAATGGTGGTACATGTAATAATGTTGACGTTTGTCTACAGCCTACTGAATTTGATTATGATAATGATTCAAATGGTGATGACAATGATGATGGTGAGATTTTTTGTTAAGTTGATAATGTGCATGAAATATTTCTTTGCAAAAATTAAGGATTTTAATGTACCAGGCTGTGTGCAAACATTGCATGAATGATGTACTTCTAATATATCTTGAAATTATTGCATATATGAGAAGAGATCAAATTTTGCTGATGTACTTTATCTGTCTTAGTTAGATTGATAGCATTTTACTGTAAATTGAATATTATGTATTTTAAAAGGCATACAAATGAGTCTTTAATACATCTCATCTACAGTTTATTTACTAAGGTATATGTAAGTGCTATATTTGATCACATAGACCTTCTGTTTGAAAATTAGATTTTCTGCAAACTACAATATCGGTTTTTTTTACAGAAGTTTATTTATTTATTTGCTTATTTTTTAACAGAAGGCATGTGTTTTATATACTCTTTTTTGCACCTTCCTATGCAGAAATAATTTAAAACATCAACTCTTTGATGTGCCCAGCCCCTTTTTTGCCTCACTGTATTTGTTATTATTCTAAAGCAATCAGAATAGCAGGGTACTGCACCCTGCCCTTTTTCTTTCTCTGCTCTTTTTAGCTTCTCTGTTTTCAGACATAACTACTTAGAAACATCAAACCTCTGTCACTCCCTGCCTTTTTTCTGCCTCACTGCCCTAGTACGAGTTCTAGAAAAATCACTAACGTTGCTCATATTAAACTACATTGATGAACTTTTATTGTTATGCATTTCAGATAGTACATATGAAGTTGGTTCATTATTGGTTTGTCCTGTATGTAATATTGGACAGAGATCAGCTGATTTACATGAGTTTAATGTTCATGTAGATACATGTCTTAGTAGAGGAGCTATTACTGAAATAATTAAACAACAAAACAAGGCTGAAACTACAAGTTTGAAAAGGTTAGGGTTTTTATACCCCCGCTTCGAAGAAGAGGGGGTATACTGTTTTAGCCTTGTCCGTCCTTGCGTCTGTCCGTCCATTACAAAATTTCCATCGCAGTTTTCTCAGCAACTATAACATGCAGCAGCCTAATACTTTGCATATTGCTTCATCCCATAGTCCCATTTGGTGTAAAGCGATTTCATGCTCCTTGCTCATCTACTTTCTGTTTGTTGCATATTTTTAGATTTTTGCGGGGGTATCACTAGTGAGCATTAGCTCACAGATTTACTTGTTGGTTAAGAAATATCTAACCAATGTCTATGTTTTATTGTGTATTAAAATATAAGCTAAAGCTTTTATATGCACAAAAACTAAATCACAGGCACTTTTGCTGTAGTAAATTAATTTTCCCATTAAATGAGTGTCTATGTTTAGTCATAAAATGAATCATAGAAAACTGTAAGTTTTTTCAATTCTAATGTAGCGAAAATTAATTATTAGATAGAATATACTTTATACAACTTTTTTTTAACCAATTTACTCTATCATGAACACTACTTTTTAGTTGCAAACATTATTCAATCGTTGGTACTCATGACTTCCAGGGGCAGATCCAGGATTTTTTTCTATGGAGGGGGTCTGAACTTTTTCTAGGGGAGCTCCGAACGTTTTCTAGGGGGGTCCAAACTTTCGAACAACAACCACATACACATTTCCGACCCCCCCCCTGACCCCCCGCTTGATCCCCCTATGACTTCCCGGTTGCTGCATATCGTACCCTTCATAAAAATGGTCATAACTAGCACTAGCTCACAGCCTGGGACTTATGAAAAATTGATTGGGCTATTGAATATTACTTATTTAATATAACTTGGCTAGATGATAATTTTGTCTTTATTAAATATTTCTTGATTCACTGCTATGATTTACTAGATTGTACCTGAACAGTTTGGTTAACCTGATGTTTGCTGACCAGTATGGTAGAGTCTACGAAACCTGTGCTATCCACCTTGTACTACAATCAAATGGCCAAGAAAGCCATATCAGCCTGTTTGTGCAATAATAGTAGTAATACCTCAGCAGAGCAGCCCTACAGAACAAATCCTCTGCACAACAACAGTGTTTAATATTTTGCCTAGGTGTAATTCTAATTGAATTTTACATCTGTAGAGCAACAATCTGTGAACAGCAACACGTTTGTCACTCCCAGTGGGTGTTGTTCAAGAGAAGACATGGGTGTACTGCACAGTAAAGTTTCCATGATTAGGACTATCAAAATTGTTTGACTTATTTGTCGAATAGTTTTAATATAGGAAATATTTCTTCTCAATTTTAGCATTAATTATTAATCAACTTCAGAACTTCCAAAAGTCACATGATTTCATCATTTTGCAATTACCAAGGTGACCTATGTAGTGGCACTTTACTGTAATAAACTGTTATATTGTTATTGTTTTAATGATTTAATACAAATATTTAATCTATATATATGCATTTACAGAAGTTTAACTACGCCAGGAAATTCTAAACCTTCAAAAAGAAGAAGAACTGTCACACCTACTGTACAACCTAAATCTTGTAGAAGTATTGCTTCTTTCTTCAAGACAAAATAATTAGCTGAAGTGTCACTTCTTTCTTTTCAACTTAGTTATTACTTGGAGGAATTGATCATTTAAGATGATGTGCATGGGTGAAAGCTTTGGGCATTATACTGAGTAGAGTATTTTGAGAAATGAATTAGTCTACATAATTTATATGAAGTCTGTCTATTTTAATATTTTCAAAACTTTTTTCTTCCACCCATAGAAGAGTGAAAGTTTTATGAAAGTGAAGGAACTTATATGATTTACAAACTACAGTCTGTCAGGCTATAAAAGGACTATAGAAAATTGAAAGGTCAAAATACAAGATGATTATACTCATTGTTAATTTTGTTGAATAGTTTTTATTATTGTTGATATAATAATGAGGGACATTATTTCATGCTTTATGATGAAATGTGGTGTTTTTAGAATAAAATATGATTGAAATGTAAAATTTTGTATTTTCCTGGTAGTAAAAGTTCTCTGTCAGAATACTAAAACAAAGCATGAAAGAAACAGAATATTTGTCAATTTTGTGATGAGATTTTTTTCAAGTATTTGTGAGCGCAGAAAACAACATTTTCACTTGTGACAATGGCTTTTTTGCAAATATATATTTTTACCTCACCCTGTGGAAAAACGATCTTAAAAACCTTAGTTGATAAATATTGAATCAGTGATTTGCCTTGGCATACTTATCAAATAGGTTGGTTTGATCAGTTAAATAACTTGGATTTTACCCTTACCGTACATTTCAATGTCAAATGAACGCAGTTGATCTAGAATAACTTTTTTTGTTAATCCTGTAGTTTAACTGAAAATCAGTCACAATAATGTTGGGTTGAAGGACTATGTACATTTTGTACATGTATATTTCATTATACATAGAAAATCAATGATAAAAGCCAAGGATTTCAACTGATATTGCCTACTTCAATAGTAACTATTTTGCAACAGCCTGAAATTCTCTTTCCATTGGACAAACCCAACTTTGTTCAGATTTAAGCTACTTTATAATTGGACCAACTCGGACTTTACCTTGGAAAGAAAACTTCAGTATCTCTCATTCCTAGCCATTTAATATAATATAATGACTATTACATTATTTGATTTTGTTGTTGTAATGTTTTTTATAGTTTTTATGTTATCATCAAAACGCTGAAATATATGTAGTCAACTTGAATTAAGGGAATTTTTGCTTGTTACATTTTGAATGGTGTTAATTTTGTTGTTGTTTTGATGGTTAAATGTTTTTTTTAATATAGTATGGAAACAATCACAGTCTGTCTAAGAATTTAGCCAGTCGACCAATTCTACCAAAATTACCATCACTCCAGTGATTTAGACTGTGAGTGGTCCAACGGCTGTCCAACTTATTACAGCTAACATTTTCCTTATTCAGTTAAAATTGTTAGCCCGATTTTTCAAGGAAAAAATTTGACTTATAGTTTGGCGAAACACGGGCTGGCTGGCGGGCATCTGGTGTCGTTAACAATTGTGTTAAAGTTTTCAATTTAGCATATGTCTCTCATTTATTGTCTGATCTTTATGAAACTTCATACAATGATAACACACCATGTGATGAATAGAATTAGAAAGTAACCACAACTGTACCTGGTATTATTATGGATTATTTCCCTTTGTAATTTTTGTGTTAATGTTTTTAAATCTGGCTTTAACATGGTTTCTGCATTACATTTATTATTTTGTTGATATATTGGTTATTTAATTCTATGATATATTATGCTAAATCAAAAAAATGGACTGTATATTTTAACAAATCTCTTTGAATATTTTGGTCCAGTGAACTTTCATTCGGTTCAGTAAAAATTCCATTATGCTGGCCTGAATTTCCAGCTCTAATAAAAGTTTGTCCTAAAGACTTTTATTCGGTCCAGTCAAAAATCTAGTTTGCTTGACCGAATGTCCAGCTCTGACGAAAGTTTGTTTTAAAATCTGCTATCACATTGTACACTTTGAATGTAAAACAAATGCTAAAGAACGTGGGATGTATTGACTTGCAGATATTATATTTGTCTATTACTTATTGTTTTGATTTACTTTGTACTAAATACGTAATGTAATGAGATGAATACGCCTGTAAAGAAGAAATAAACTGTTTTTGCCATAAACACTTGTAGTAAGATGTGTGCTTATCGATTAAACCCTATCAGGAATATTTTATATTTACTTGAGCAAGAAATGAACTTAATAATGGATTAAACCTCATCTAGAATACTTCTTATTTCATTGAGCTAGAGATTAAGTAATGTCTAGCTTGCATAAGTGAAAACCTGCAATGGTGGTACAGTTCTGCTGACCTATGTTTTAGCTGCATGATTAACAAGAGTTTAAGACTAACCAGGAAGAGTATATTATTACTAACTAATAGTCGCCTGGCAGCACAATTGGGTAGTAGGTGTAAAGTTGGAGAGCTTGCAACAACACAATGTCAATCCAGTTTACTTCTTCATTTTAACGATATATTCTAATGTCAACCGTCTGGAATTGGCTTTGTGTGCTATATATTACTTAAAATGATCAGGTAATGTACAAAATGCCTAAATTTACATATTGCCAGTGACAAAATACATAACCTTGAATGACAGGCCATTACCACATGCAAGTAGCACAAACAAGGTGACCCTGTATTTGACAGTATCTATTGAACACCGCGTACATGTACCAACATGTATAGGGTGTTCATTCTTCATTTCCCTTAGCAATATTGAACATTTTAAGGTTGAATAATGGCCAGTGCAAATGCTAAAAATTAAGGCATTTATCAGAAGCAGAATTGTGGGGAACTGTTGGTATAGCGGAGCAGGGGGCTAGACATCGTGACGTTGGTGAGGTGTTTGGTGGGGTCCATGCGGTAAAATCACCCGACTAGGAAGTTTTGCAATAGCATACCCACGCCCGTTAGACAGCATTCTGTAGCAGTACAGTGGTGAGTACTGAGGCTGAGGTTTTCCAGTCGTCGAGGCATGAAAGAACCGTTTTCAACTGTAACGCAACTTCGTTCTGACCTTAAAAGAGCTTTAGGAAGGAGTGCTTGTGTCTACACAACCCATGGGTTAACGTTTGCATGAAAGTGGTCTGAAACCATGAACATGGATCCCGTTGTCTAGAGACCACTGCCGGTTCCGATATTATTGACCATTGACCATGTTTGAAGGAGCAGGATATGGACTGTTGGCCTGTCCTCTTCATCGACAAGTCAAGATACTGCCTGGGACTGGGCTACAGATTTAGACATGCTGGAAAATGTCGAAGGTCAGGGGAACGGTTCCATAAAGCAAATACGTGTACAATGTATTTAGGATTATGACCGCTACATGGCGTCGGATCAATAATAGCCTGGGATGTAATCTGCTTGTATGGAAGCACTGACTTCAATGTCCTTGACAGAATCAAAATGATTGTCCAGCGGTATCCAGATGAAAGCCTCAACAGTCAGGTAAAGTTGTATGCTGGTGCAATCGATAACGGGTTCATTTTGATGGATGATAATGTCCGCCCCATACAGCTAATGTCGGCAAGTGTACTTGGAAAGGCAGGATATTACTCGTTTGGACTGGCTGGCCCGATTGTCGGATCTTAAGCCCATTGAGCATGTTTGAAGTGAGCTACATGTCCGTTTTTCAGCCCGTATTTCAGCCCGTGAGATTCAGCCACGAAGCACCCAGGAGCTTGGTGCTGCCCTTGACGACGAGTGGAATACAATCTAGCAAGCCATGGTATGAAACCTGATAGAGATTATGCAACGACGAAGACAAACTGTTAAAGACAGAACTGGGTCACATACTAGTTTTTAAAGCAAAATCACTTCTTTGCAAAGATTTTGGGAGGAAAAATGATTTTTTTCACGAATTCCACCAAATCCGTCTAAAACACAATTTCATTACAATCTGAACAAATCAACATAAAAATACATTTCAATTGGTAACTAATTTCTTAATGATGTTTATAAATCATTATATCATAAGTAAGAACAGGAATCTATCTTATGGTGCTTAGCAAGCTAAAATGTTGACAACTGTCACAGTTTGATCTATTGGACTGTCTTTTAGACATTGATGAATTAAATCTGTGCCTTGCTATTGGTCACAGGCCACCCCTTGATAAGCAAATGGTACACTGAAAAACTTTCAAATTTCATACGAATGAATGGCCGGCCTTCTTTCTTAAGTGAATATGCAACAGACGAAAATGAAATTCTAATTGTCGGTAATTTGAACTTTCATTTTGACATTGGAACAAACAGAGAACAGAGATTCTATGTAAAGTTAATTTTCTTCAACTCAGAGCAAATGTTTATTTACCTTTCAATTTTTGAAGAAGGTTACGTGATGTCACCGAAAATTTCAAGGTATATTCGCTCAAAGTTGAAGAAAAATAACTCCATAAACGATCCAGAGCAGAGAAACCTCTTTGGACGAAGAGATTCTCTGCTTTTTTCAAAAATATTTGACTTTTGTGGCATGATGCAGTGGGTAAAGGAACCAACTCATGTGAAGGGTCACATACTTGATGTGGTTTTAACACGTGACAATTGTTTCAGATATTGTGGTAACTGATCCTGGACTATGCGGAGAATATAAAACGGGACCTAAACTATAGTAAAATAGAGTGTCTATATATTTTAATGTGTTGCAGATCCTTTACAAATACTGGATATCAAAATTTATAGATAATACTTTTATTGTACGAAGTAAAAGGGAGATAACTATGTAATATATATGTACAGCTCTATTCGAATAAGCTCCCTTTAATTGATGTACCAGTGATGACATACAAGGAATGATACAAGAAATTAAAGACATATAAATTAAGAATTCATAGCCTAAAATTCATGTTCATAATATGCACACCAACACAAAGGATAGCACAAGAAAGAGGAACTCTTATTTCCATTGTAGCCCTTTGGTCTTGTGGTTGGCAGCATGACATAGAGAGGCACGTGATGGAACTAGTATGTTGGCGTAGTTCATAACAGTTATTTAAAATAGATATGTAATATAAATCCCAACATAAATAGGAAACTAATTTTATAAATAAGTTTAATAAATACATGTCTATAATTAATTTAAATTCTTTTTTACCAACAACCCACAATTTAATGCAAGAAAACAAGGTATAACATTCATGAGAAATATACATCTATAATGTGAAAATGCCTTCATAAATAGTCTGTAATGTGACTGCAGTGAATTCATGAATATATATATGTGTAATGATATCTACACCTCAATATATTGACATAGTAGATGCGCTTCGAACCCCATCAATGACTGCTCTAATAAAAAGGTCCAGCACAGCTAGGTTAGATGCCTTGGTCATAGTAAAAAACACCATTATTGTGTTGACATGGCATTAATATTCAATGTCTCAGTTGTCATGTACTAATATTACTCCCAATTCACCATATCAATGGAGAAAATTGACATTAATGTCAAACTTCTATGGAAGGGTATTGCTGCCACTGGTGGGATTCAAACCCACACCCTCTTTAGAGAACTAAATCTGGCCTGTTACTTTAGATCCAGGTTATAATGTGTTATTAATTTGCACCAACTCAAAAGCAATTTTCATCAGTTTTAGACATGATGCATTTGGACAATGACTGTATGTAATTTACATAACTTTGATATGATGTTCAAAAGGTATTTTACATAACTCAGTGATATTTGGAATTGATTGGCCAAAAAATGACTATATTGTTAATAGATCTTGCTTTGACTTCTGCTGATTTTTATCGTAAGATTTTTTGTGAATAGCACCACTGTTTTTAATTGATTGGGAACCTCTTTGCTCTTTGCTTCGTTAAGTCTGCTTTTTTCTCAATTGTCAAAGATTGAATTATTCCTTTGTGACTGTGACGAATACTCCCTCTTTTATGAATACAAAGAGTATGTGGTCAACACCAGCAGGCATTTACAGTTATTTTTATTAGCTAATTCTGTCTGAGTTTATGACAATATCATGATTGTCAGACGATACACATTTTACACACGAAGACATTGAGGAATTTTTCAAGTTTTGACTTAGTTGAGAAAAAAACAACAATAAGATGATAATATCGTTTTTCCTTGTTTAGGAACTTTCAATAATAAAATAAGAGGCAATGTAATGGCATCTTATAGTCTAGGTTTCCATCTCACATGTTCACTATCTTTAAAGGTCCTCAGGCTACAGGCATATATCTATCAATCTCTCTATGGAGTATTTCACTCCACTTCAGCCGACAAATTGGAGCAACAGAATTATTCATCCCTGCAGGTACCCTTTTATATCAAGGAGAGGTGAAGCAATCACAGATAAATTTCTTACAGATAAATTTCTTGCTCAGGGAATTTAGCAGTTTACAAAGTGGGATTCTAACCCATGACCTTTTGATCTTTATTGCCGTCTTACCACTGGTTTACTGCTCTAGTAGTAAAATAAAGACAACCAATAAGAAGAACAACAAGTTTTAGTTTATTTACATTTATTTCAATCAAATACAAGATTTGAGAGGGCATTGGGTCATAACACTCAATGACTTCTGTTTTGGTCACTATGTATTTTTGCGAATCAAATAATGATATTAACCCAGAACTAAGTTCTGAGTCAATATCAATTAATTGATTCGCAAAATACATATTGACCACTGACCAAAACAGAAGCCATTGAGTGTTATTAATACAACAGAGATAATTATGAAACAAGAAAGATAATGTGGGATCCACATTAAAGCCGGATTTTTCTGCATATGAATACATGGAGAACAAGTTAACGTTGTCACAAAAGAAAGTCATTTAATAAATTGATAATCAGAAGGTATGCAAAGAGCAATAATGAATCTTGAAGGAAAAAAGAGTTTCAATATATATATATTTGTCCTATTTTATCTTATCCGAGTATTTTGTTTGTATTTGATTAAGATGGCATAAGACATGAAAACTATCGAAGAAAATAAAACAAATCTAATGGTACGAAATTGGTTAAGAATTTTGTTTAAAAAATATTATATGGCAAATGGTGAAATTACTTAAACAAAATGGAAGGAAAATATGACAGGAAAATGCCAGAATAATTGCTTTTGGAGAGATTAAAAAACATGATGGGAAAATGCCAGTTTAGTTGCTATCTGAGAGGTCCAACATACTGAAAACTTTACCATAAAAAATACAAAGGGAAATAAGCCATATTTAAGTCAGGCAGAATTGCCATTACTGTCTTATTCTTTCAACAAATGGTATGTAATCATTATATGAAATTTCAAAAACATTTGACCATAAATGGCAGAGATATCGAACAATTTGAAAACTTTAACGCAAAAATAACAAAGGGAAAAAATCCATCATTAGGCCAGGTAGAGTTGTGATTACTGTCTAATTCTTTTCAACAGATGGTATGCAATTATGTATGAAATTTCTTAAACATCTAATCATGAATGGCAGAGATATCCAACAATTTAAAACTTTAATGCAAAAATAACAAAGGGAAATAATCCATTACTAAGCTAGGTAGAGTTGCCAATACTGTCCAATTTTTTTAAACAGATTATATGTAATCATTGTATACAATTTTGTAAACATTTAACCAGAAATAGCAGAGATATCTAACAATTTGAAAACTTTAATGCAAAAATAACAAAGGGAAATAATCCATTACTAAGCTAGGTAGAGTTGCCAATACTGTCCAATTTTTTTAAACAGATGATATGTAATCATTGTATACAATTTCATAAAAATCTAACCAGAAATAGCAGAGATATCCAACAATTTAAAAACTTTAACACAAAAATTACAAAGGAAAATAATCCATTATAAAGCTAGGTAGAGTTGCCATTACTGTCCAATTTTTTTAAATAGATGGTATGTAATCATTGTATACAATTTTGTAAACATTAAATCAGAAATAGCATAGATATATAACAATTTGAAAACTTTAATGCAAAAAAAAACCAAAGGGAAATAATCAATTATTAAGCTAGATATAGTTGTGGTTACTGTCTAAATCTGTCCATCATATGGTATGTTATCATTGTATGAAGTTTCGTAAAGATCTGACAAAAAATGGCAAAAAAATATGCCAAATTAAAAACTTTAAAGCAATTGTTAATGACATCAGACACCTGAAATTTCAAAGGGCAATAATCCATAATTAAACCAGATAGAGTTGCGGTTACTGTCTTATTCTGCTCATCACATAGTATGATATCATCGTATAAATCTTGTAGAGATCTGACTATAAATGGCAGAAATATAAGGTACATTAAAAACTTTAACACAATCGTTAATGACATTGTTGAAAAATACATCGTTGAAAAATCCGGCTAAAACATACATGTATAAACAAATATTTACAAAAAATCAAAATGTCATAAAAATATTGTTCATCACAAAATTTAAAAAAACAGTCAATAGAAACACTTTCTGTACAGAAAATGTTTATAATACTTAAAGTATAGCCTATAGGATTAATAAACATATTAATACAACTAATACAAATAAGTTGTATACAGCTTAATTGTGCACACATTTATATCTGATCATGGACATTTTGATTGCATGAACGCCTCTTCTCCTAGATGAGTGTTAACAACAAAAAGTATCACAAACAAAATCAGTATACATTTGCATTTAGAACTTTCTGGCAATTTCATTCCACTTGAAGAGATCATAAATTTACTGCATTTCATACATAGGCTAACAGCAAGAATGTGAGTAAACAAGAGCTGTCAGTAGAGACAGCATGCTCTAAGTAAGTATTTGTCACATGAGATGTGGTTGATAATAAGGAACATATATACATGAAAATGATCCCCTTACAGAATAAAGAAGTTAAACAAAATATATATGGTTTTTTTTAAGTAAAACTTTTAAGTTCACTGGGGACAATTTTGAAAAAAAATATTTGGAGTTATGAACTTGGTCACATGAGATGTGTTTGGTATTAAAAAACAACATATCTTAAGTTTAAAATTGATACCTACAGAAATAAAAAAGTTGCAGTAATAAACAACTATTTTGATTAGAAAATTCTAAGTTCATGGAGAGATAACTCTGAAAAATGTATAAGGAGTTATGAACCTGATCATATGAGATGTGGTTGATAATATGGAACATATATTTAGTTTGAAGTTGATACCTTAAGAAATAAAAAAGTTATAGAAAAATATATATTACTGCACAAAAATTTTAATCAGAAATACGGACATGGATGCCAATGCTAGGGCGAGCTCTAGATGATTTTGAGGTAAATTACACTCACAGACTGTTTAAAAAATTAATGTATTTTCCAGAATATTTGCTATTTACAGCCCCATACATGTATTACATCACCTAAAGTCATATTTTCTGTCATACTTATAACAATTTTTTGTCATAAGCTCCAGAAACATTCACAAGTTACATGCAACATATGTACAAAAACTACTATGTAACTACTTTGTTACATATCCCTGATCATTTTATATACATGTATATTATTTACAAATGAAATCAATAATCATCATCATCATAAATATTGTAAAAAATTTGGTAAGTCTTATCATAAATGTGAAAGGAGGTGGAATTTTTAAAAGAAAACGGTAAAATTATTTTCCAAAATTGGTCAAAATTGCACCGAAAACATAAAATTATAAATGTGAATTTAAATTGAATTTTGATATTGGTATGTATATTTATCACAATATATACATCATTTAACTTACATAATACAAAGACAAAGATCCAATTTGAAAACCTGCATATAAACAAAATAAGAGTTTAATCAAGATAGATAGGGCCAACAACAAATGGCCAAAAGTAATTACAACAAAATATGTTATTGCTTACTGGGTACATTGTATGCGTCTCACTTGAAGTTAAACAAACGATGTGACTATGAATCAATTTTTTAAAAGTGGCATGATATAGTACATTAGTTTTTGAGGAAAAAAGTACATGTAAGTCAGCAATATTATGGCACAGAATCAAAGTATTTATTAGAGCTGCAACGATTCACCTGAAGTCGATTCTATTCGATATTTTCTGTTTGGATTCAATTTTTTTTTTCAATAAGATTCATCTATGGGAATAATTTACTCCAAATATGCAATTATGCATTTGAGATTAAAACTATTTATTATTGATAAAATAAAAGTGTTACTCAAATTAAATTCACATGAAACCCAAAAATCTGCTAAATTAATATTGCTTCTTTAAGTACGAAATGGACTTGATACGAATATAAAGGTCGCGAAAACTAAATGTAATATCAACTAAAACGTATCTATGTATAAAACATTAATTGAATCAAAATATGCAGCTCATAACATACTGCAGATAACGCACTTTCTATGTATATATATATTCAATAAAAGGAAAACAAAAGGAAATAACCGTTGCGGGGAGTTAGTGTCTTTTAGGTGCCCTTTTGCTTTTATGCTTATAAATTTTGTAGATCAGTATCGAATCGAAATTCGTGGGTCCTGAATCGAAATCAAATCGTCGCCCTCCTAGTTGAGTTTACATGTATCGAATCGAATCTTTGTAGCCCTAGTGTTTATTCTTATGAAAACAACATTTATTGTCCAATATGCTTATTTTGCCAAAAGCTTTCGATAAAGCGCGATTTACAAACGAAGAAAAAAATAGACTAAATACTGAGTTTAATATATTCTTGCATAAAGGTCAAACTCAGGTTAATTCTGTTGGACAATACATAATTGATCCATTTGAAAGATGAACTACTTCAAACAATAGTTTTGATTAATAGCTGTTTAAGCTTAAGTTATGTGAAAAAATAAGCAACCCCTAAATAATTTCAAGCTCAACAAGAAATGTAATGTTGAAACCACATTAAAGCCCTATTTAAAAACTTTAACACAAATAAAAATACAAAAGGAAATAATCCATAATAAAGCCAGGTAGTAAAATACTGGTGTTCAGTTTCTTCTTGTATATAACAAGTGTTGGTACATTAGAGATGCCAGTTATAAATCTTTTCAAATTGCAACACTAAAATGTCATTAGTTAATCACTTTGATTTAAAATTTACGAACAAATCTCTGCCATACACAGTGAGGAATGGTAAAAGTTCAATTTCAGACAATTATTGAATTAAGGTCCTTACATTTATTATGCCTTATCAATTATTACAAAGGTTATGACTTATTAATGAGCTTGAAGTCATTAAGCATGAAAGCTTTCATAATGGTTTCTCAATTATATGATGTTTGGATCAGTCCTGTATCAGTTGTACTATCATGATGACGATCTGCGCCGTGAAACATTTGTCCTCAATAATGGTTTGTACCCTGTATGTTATCAACATTAAAAAATGAAAATTTTATAATTTTACATATGACAGTTTGGGATCAACTTGATCAACTTTGTTAAAAAAACCCATGTCGACTGAATGGACATTTATACGATAAAATAAATTGATAAGAATATATATTCAATCAGACCTAAGCGGTGAATAAATTACTTATTTTGTGAATTGTGTAATCAAATAATTGTAATAAGATTGTTTTCTTATGAAAAGCCATCAGAATTACTGAAAGATGCATTCAGGGTAAATAAACTGATTGCCAGTGGTTTTATAGAAAGACTTCTCAAGAGTTGTGAAATGTAATGTATACATATTAGAGGTGTAACGGTTAACCGATATACCGGTTAATATTGCAGTATGAGTTCTAACGATTTTTAACCGGTTCATTTTTCCTTGAACCGGTTTTTGTAGTTAAGTGTCATACTACTTGTTTTTATCTAAATCTGATATTTAAATGTTTAAAAAATGTTAAAATGAATTGAATACTTGAAATACTCTTACTGTGCTGGTGGTTTTATAGAATGACATCTCAAAAGTTGTGAAATGTAATGTATACATATCAACTACATGCATTGTCAATAATATTTATTGTTATGAAAAAGACTTTCCATCAATTATTTTTACAACATTTTGAACTCTTGCTTGAGAAATATTTTTGATTCTATAGATGTTGCCATATAAGTCATTGACAATTACCTTTTGAACCTGAGTAAGAAACACATGTTGGATAATTCTTGTGATTTCTTACCCAAAGAAATTAAAAAAATCACAAGACTTAGGTTGCAACCCAAAATAAAAAATTCAAATCTTTAACGCAATTGTTAATGACACCAGACAAAAAAAATATGAGAGGACAAAAGACTTATAGTAGTGTATTCATTTATTCATATTTATTATTTTCATTATATAATTTATCATTAATTTATTTGTGCATGTGATTGAAAGACAAAGGATACAATATTGTTGTGTGTGTATATTTTAAGGTTACTGTAATATTTCCACACGATAAAGACAAAAAGACAAAGGACAGGGTACCAAACCATTTTGCATGTCAGCTTAAAACATGCAACCCCCATTTAGTTAGCCTTTCACAACATTAAACTTAGTAAAATTTGCCAGATATTTTATGATACGACAGACCTATGATTCAAACTTAGAACATTTAGCCAAAGTTTAAGATTAATCTACTGACATCAGTCAGCATAAAGATGATTCTATCATAAGTGACATCTATAAATCAAAGCACTGATAGCACCAGAAAGCCCCAAAAGGACACAGTCATTTTTATGCAACACGACTATACTTGTATTAAGTCAAACTTAATTTGCATTTTTCTGACTAGTACCATAAATTTCTTTTTGTATTTTAAGTTGGTTTAGCCAAAAAAACTCACTTTTCCTAAAAACAGGAGATAGATTGTAAAGACAAAAGACTTATAATTAAATAAATTATATGATATGTAATATTGATATATTAATAGCGCAGTTGGTAGCCCGCCGGGATTTGGATACAGTTTTAAAGGTTTCCAAAATAGATTGGTTTTCCTTATAACTATATGATTTAACCTTTGTGTTTGATGGTTCAGCTACAATGATCATGCATTGAGTGTGTGCGGATAGATTTTAGTTTAGAAGACCTCATATTTATGCTATATAGCTGATTTGCCAGGCCCATGATGTGTAATATTGCGAATCAGTACAAATTGTGATGTTATTCTGACCCAGTGAGGATATGCATTATCATTTTGAAACATTTCTACCTTTTTAGTTAAGGGGACACGGCAATGTTTTATACATTATCTAAGATTTTTACATTTCAGATTGAATAAACTGAATGATTTATTAGATTATCTCTTTTTTATTTTGTAGAGAGAAAAAGATATGATGATTTAACAGAAGATGACCAGGATATGGAGGAGGTTATTGAAGAACCTAGTAAGTTTAATTTCTTGAAAGTCATAATTGATCCCTATATAATCAAATTCCAATTATCTTTTTTTAAATATTGCAACCATTTTTATATGCCCTAAAGAATTTCGGACATATTATTCTATACCCCCTGGTGTCCATCTGTCTGTCCATCCTTATGTCCCTTAGCAATTTGAATACCGGAGCATAACTTTAGTTCCATTTGGCCCACAATATTCAAACTTCATATAATGATTGCCCATATCGGGTAGAAGACCCCTTTTTGGGGGTCACAAGGTCAAAGGTCAAGGTCTCTATAACCAGTAAACTGAAAACTGTTTCAAGAGCATAACTGAAGTTCCATTTGGCCCCCATTATTCAAACTTCATAGGATGATTGTCCATATTTCGTAGAAGACACCAATTGATTTTGGGGTCACAAGGTCAAAAGTCATGGTAACTATTACCTTAAAACTGAAAACCGTTTTCAGAGCAGAACTTCAGTTCCATTTAGTCAACAATATTCAAACTTCATATGATGATTGACTGTATAGGATAGAAGACCCCTATTGATTTTGGGGTCACAAGGTCAAAGGTCAAGGTCACTATTACCTTTAAACTTTTTTCTCTTGTCTGTTTTCCACAATTATTCAATATATGATATTCATCTGAAATATTCTCATGTCTTACTAATGCTTCATCTTTACTTAAAAAAACCAACACTCTCGGGCTTTAATGCTCTGCCCTGCATTGCTCTTGTTTGTTGTTTCTTATACAAACTGCAAAAATATGATCGACTATAAAATGTTTTTATACAATGTAGATCAAAAACCAAGACTTCAGTATTCATAAATGATGGCGGGTTAAAAGCAAAGTTGATTTAAAATTTTCAGATTAAATATACTAAATAATCAAAATTATCATTAAATGTCAAGATCATTTTGTTTTTGTTTTTTTCCTTGTAAAAAATATATTTGACCCTGGAATGTTCCTATTGAGAACCCAGGTCAATAGCCCAGTTGATAGCGCACCGTGATTTGGATACTCCTGCCCAAGGGTGTGTGGGTTCAAATCGCTACCGGGGAAGTTATATCCTTCCATGAAAATTTGACCAAAATAATGATTTTCCTCCATTGATTAGACAATATGGATAAGTTTCCAGCCAAGGTGAGTACTGGTTATAAACAATGGTCCTGGAAAGCTAGGTTAGGTGTGCTGGATGCCGTAAAATGACCTAAAATTGTGTTGACAAGGAATTTACTCCAATAAATAAGATAAATAAGTTTCTTAATTCAGTTTGTTTTATTTTGTTGCAGCCCGTAAATATACAATGACCAAAAGAGGTCGGAAGACAAGGAAGCCACAGAGGCTTGCGTCGTTGCCCACAAACATGGTAAATATTGACCTTTTTTAACTCTGTAACACTATATTTATTGATTCAACCCGGCTTGATTGGACGGTTGGTAGCACACTGGGATTTGGAATCTTGTGTCCCAAAGGGGGTGCGGGTTTGAATCCCACCCCGGGAGTTTATACAGTTCCATGAAAATTAGACTTTAATGTCAATTTGCCTCTATTGGTTAGATAGTATGGAGATGTTTCTGGCCTTTTGAAAGATTATAGACAAAGGTCCCGGAAAGCTAAGTTAGGTGCACTAGATGCTGTAAAATGACCTAAAATATGTTGAAACGGCATACTTTCCAACCGAATAAATAGACAAATTAATTTGTTCTGCTGTACAAACATTTCTGATTGGAAATCATTGAATCCTTTATTATAAAACATGGCTGGACTGGTTCAAGTATTGATCTCCAACTATGCCTTTTGACTTGTTGGTGCTAGTTTGACTTGATTGTAGCATTAGTTAGTACAAATGAAGCATGCGTTTACTAAGTCATGCCAGGTTTGTCACAATTTGATCATGAATTGCATACAGTTTCCATATAATTTTGTAAGGTTTCCAAGTATGGTCTACTACAGTCTGGTACAGTCATGTGTATGCAAACACCACCTGTCCTCTTTACTTTGTTCGACTTATACAATTATCACACATTTTTGTATGTTTTGATATATATTAACACATTTTTGAGGGTTTGAAAACTTCCTGTTCTGTTGTATATACTGTCTCTTATGGTCTTTCATGGTATTGTATGATCCCTTATTTGATCAAACATGGATATGAAATCAAAGCCAGTTTTTAAGTTTTAGAACTCATACACGGTTTTCACAGAGGCACTCCTCATTGAATGGCTCGAGCATAAATTGGATCAGAACATGGTCTGGGTGTAGGTACTGTTAATACATTTAGCCAACAGTTTCAGCCATGTGTTCTAGACTAGCTTTTTGTAAATGAACTATATATGTTTCACATTTTACAATGTTTGTAATTTGAAGTGAATATTATAAATGTTTATTGATGATATTTTGCCTAAAACATCTCTTTTTGTACTTTTTTCATTTATCTAAATATTAAATTTGCGAGTTTCCTGTTTTGTGGAAGAAACTGCGCAGCTTTGAATAAATCTTTTGTTTGTCGCTGAAGCACATATATACTGGCATATCAAGTTGACAATTCTTTTTTGACAAAGCCTCTTGATATTTGCAAAAACTGCCAAAAATCAACAACAAAAATGGGTCTTTTTGTGTCTAAAAATAGATAAAACTAAAAATAGACATGTCAAACCAAACTCCCCGCAGTAGTTATCTCCCTTTATCAAATCAATAATTAAGTAGCAAAGCGTGACTTAAGCACGGGCTTCCATCTAGTACAAGTAAAGTTTGACTTGTCTGTGTAAGAACAAATTTTGTGCTATAAAAACTGTCAAAAAAGCATGTAAGGGTTGATTTTATTCAAAATTTGATGACTGTGTTCCAGAATTATTTTTTTAAAAGGATGCTTCGTTGTCTAGAATGTAACTTTGCCATTTAAGTCAGAATGTTCTAAAATGAGAAGTGCAAAGCACAAGAACTGTTACTCCACATATAGACACACAATATTTTTCTACATCCATTCTCCCGTCATACTACTGATTTTAAATCATGTAGGGCAGTTGTCCATCAATGATGGCAGTATGTGCCTAATTAGTGGTTTACAGCTAAATACAAAGATATTTAGCTGTTAAAGGAATGGTGAGTAGAGTGTTTGATGGCCGTGAAATGACCTATGCAATGTGTTGCTACAAAGTTATATCCAACTATAAGATAAAATTTTATTTACATATCTTTATTTTCAAGATTTAGAAAGTCATTGGCATCCTATGTAAAGTTTTACTTTGCCAGTCTTACATCAATTTAATTTAGCAAAAAATACAAGTAGGAAACATTAAAAAAACATAGACAAATAAAGACATCAGATAAAATGTTATTCAATGTAATCAAAGACTCACTGAATGAAGTGGCAGCAATTAATGGCAAACCTTGGGTCAATAGCCCATTTGGTAGCTCGCAGGGATTTGGATTCTCGTGACCGAGGAAGTGCAGGTTCCAATTCCACCCACGGAGTTTATACCCTTCCATGAAAATTTGACAATAATGTCGATTTTCCTCCATTGATTAGATAATATGGAGAAGTTTCTGGCCTTGTGGAAGGGTATGTGGTTACTGGTTATAGACAATGGTCCAGGAAAGCTAGGTTAGGTGCGTTGGATGCTGTAAATGACAAAAATTGTGTTGACACGGCATTAACTCTATAAATAAAATTTGTTGAAAGATGATTTTGATATTTTACTTTTTGTTCTTGTATCTAATGTAAAGTGTAATATTATTTTATGTTTTATATATATTTCAGTGGCGTTTTTGTAATGAGTGATTTAATGTTGAAAATGTAAATAGTATAAAATTTTAAAGAATAAAAGTAAGTATATTAAATCAAACTTACAGTTGGTATTTAAAGACACTACTTATAAATCTTGGACATCAAAAGAAAATTGTAGTGTAGTGGTTACATCATGATAGAGATGAAAATTTCAAGTATTACATGTTTTGTGACTTTTTCATGTTTGCTTGCAAAAGAAATAAATTGAGACCCATGCATAGTTATTGATTATGTTACTAGTACTGTATATATGAATATCTATTGTTTTTGCATGGCCTGGTTCCAAACTCTTTGTCACTCGGAACATAATTCCATCATTTTTAAAACATATGATAAAATTGAGCAGACAACATTTAGTGAGCAGACGGCTGTTTTCTTCATTACTGGTCAACCATTAGGCAAGTCAAATAGAAAGGGAAATATTTTTCTATTACAATTACATCTTCATTTTTCTATTATGGATTTAAAAAAAAAGTTCACAGTTGTATTTTCCTCAAGTTCAGTAGTGTACCAATCCTCTATATTGACCATATATGGATCACATATGACTTTTCAAAGAGAATGAGAGCTTATAACTGTCATTTGAGTGTCCATATCCGAAGTCTCACCGTTTGTGTCGGCAGTCTTTGATCATTTCAGTTGTAACAAGATTTTAACTTATACTCAAACAGCAAAATGTAGTCAACTAAGAGCATGTAAGTTTTTTGCTGTTTGGTGCAAAGATCCATTTATATAAACGCTACATTTATACTTGGTTCATGTTCTTATTGCAAGGCCTCAATGATAATATTACTTCTATGTGATGCAATGAAGTTCTACTTTTATTTTAGCCACAAAAAAACAATACAATACATGTGTCAAAATTTATGATAAGTTGTGTCTTTAAATACTGTAGTGTTTTTAACATTTTTCAACATGTTCCACAACTCTGACATATATAGTAAAATACTTGTCTATGATTTGGCTACGCCCAGTTCGAAGTTTGGCTTATGATCATGAAAGTGACATTTTCCTGTTTTAAGTTTTATCATTAAAAAATAAATGATTGCTTTTAACTCCAGAAAAATCAATCTATGGATATTTTACATAATAGTGTGATGTATGGCATACTATTGCTTACGATTATTATGGTAAATTTTGATTTGGCTTAAACAGAAAAGACTCTGTAGACATTTACCACCTGATGTATTTACAGTAAACCCCTCTTAATCGGAATTGCTTCATACTAAGAAAAAATCCAGTTTTAGAGGTTTCCAAAATAGATTGGTTTTCCTTATCACTATATGATTTAACGTTTGTGTTTGATGGTTCAGCTACAATGATCTTGCATTGAGTGTGTGCGGATAGATTTTAGTTTAGAAGACCTCATTTATGCGTGTGCTCGGAGTTGCATTGTTTACATTTTTTTTTACAAATGGACCCCATTTTGTTTTTACCGATGCAATTCTTCTTTAATTTTTTATTTAAATGAATTATTTTTTAATAATTATTTTAAAATGCTTTTTGTTATCCATTTTTATATGCCTGAAAGAATTTTGGACATATTATGTTATACCCCCTGGCGTCTGTCCGTCCGTCCGTTTGCAATTTGGTTTCCGGAGCATAACTTAAGCTCCTCTTGGCCCAAATATCCGTCCAGCAGTGCTCTTGTTAGTATCAGCAGGGATGTTGGGGCGGTAGCTCCCATTATAATAGAATGTTAGACACATTAATATTCGCGTGTTTACTCATAGAAACAGAAAGCTGCGCATGCATATTAATACTAACTTTGGGGGAGCGCTAAACTAGATGTGTCAAGTAGTAATACAAGTAGTATGTACAGGTATTTTAAGATGTAGTTTTATATATTTCAGTTGTATATAGATGTATATTTTAAAATTTGTTTGATAATCATCATCATCATCATTGTATTCGACTGATCTTCAAGGTACGCTTTCATTTATCAACATATTGTAAGTTTAGTGGAAAACAGTCGTAACTCAATTTGAGAAAACAGTGTTACCACTGTTTTGTGCTAAAATCTGCAATATCTTCTAATTTGCAGCCTTTTTTTCTATTATATTGACTGTTGAGTAATATATGGATTGGTGCACATTAAGTCTGTGTTCAACACTAACAGTGTCCCGGAATTTAAAGAATCCCATAAACTTGGTTGGAATCCCTATGATGCTTTGATAGGGATTCTGTCGTTATCCCTAAAAATTACCCAATTCTAACACAAATTTGAGTTCCTGTGAAATTGTTTGTCACAATTTGTTCGCAAATTTCTTTTTCTCAAGTTCAATTGGGAATTGACAAAATTGTATTTCAAGAAGTTGAACAGAATAGAAGCATTGACCAAGTGACAAAGCTGTTGTAGATCTGCCAGTGCAATCCAGTGTGATATATTATTTTATCAGTGAATGTGCTGATATTCTATGAGTGAATTATATATGATCAGACACTATTACATAATGCTTGTCAGAGATTAATAAATTAATGATGAAGTTGTTGTAGAAAATGGATATTATGAAGCTTGAGTATATGATACTTGGTCTGTTATGCTATATATTAATGTAAGTAGTTGAACGTTTTCAGAATTTTGGTGTTTTTCACAAAAAGTCTTACGAAAAAAAATCTTTGTAAGTCAAATGCAAGAAACATTAATAATACGGTTAATACCGTCATTATTTAGACTTATCTATCCTGAATATTACACAAATTGAGAAGAATGGTGTTTACCTTTTGAATATCATATCATACTTTTGCTCATTATCCGTCTGACTTTGAAATACTAATTATATGTAACTGACTTTCGAATATTTTTCGTAATTTTTTTTGTGAAAAGCACCACTGATCTTGAAGTTATGAATGATTTGTACCTGATTTGTACCTGAAAATAGGATCTCAACATATTTACACAGTATTTCTTAAATATTCAATGAACTATGTCAAAATCAGTTAAAACTATTGAATTATTGGCTATACTGTGTATTTATTAGTGAGACAATTCTTAATGGGATTGCATATCAACCATACTTGGGTTTGCTTACCGGAAAATGTTTGCTCATATAAAGTGCTTTTATTCCCGGGTCGATAGGGCAGTTGGTAGCGCGTCGGAATTTGGATACTCGTGCCTGAGGGGGTGCGGGTTCGAATCCCATCCCGGGAGGTTATACCCTTCCATGAAAATTTGACAATAATGTTGATTTTCCTCCATTGATTAGATCATATGGAGAAGTTTCCGACCTTGTGGAAGGGTAGGTGAGTACTGCTTAAAGACAATGGTCCAGGAAAGCTAGGTTAGGTGCGCTGGACGCCGTGAAATGACCTAAATTGTGTTGATATGGCGTTAACTCCAATAAATAAATAAATAAATAAAATACTGATATATTATTTATGATTGTTCTTTTACAATTGAAAGAGAAAACTATAAGATACAACTTTGTGAGTCAGAGAAAAATACAAGAAAAAGTTTTAAGACATAAGAAGACTTAATTTTTCTGTTCTTTTCTTCATTATCACCTTAAACCAAAATCAAAAGAAAAACATTGGCAAGAAAGTCTTAGGAACCACTGGAAAAATATTATTGTCAAAGAAAAAGACAGGAAAAACATCGTTGAAAAGAACCACTGGAAAAAATCACTAAAAACAGCGAATAGAATGTAAGGACAAAAGACTTATGATTAAATATTACTTATTATCTATTACCAACTTATGTTATTGAAAAACAAAAATACAATAGAACTTGGTGTTTCTGAGAAAAAATGCAAGCTAACAAACTACCTACACAGACTGAATTTTTTTGTTGTTTTTTGTTTTTTTTGTGTTTTTTTGTTGTTTTTTTGTTGTTTTTTTTAAAGTGAAAACAATATGTAAAAACCAAATAAAAAGAGAAATATACAAGCTAACAAACTATATACACTTACTGAATTTTGATGTTGTTTTTTTTTGTTTTTTTTGTTGTTTTTTGTTGTTGTTTTTTAAAACTCTCATTCAACACATATAGGTCATATACACCACGGCTACCACGAGGCCGACAACTCATGTATAGGGTATGACCTGCCGTGACTGGGAATCGAATCCGAAGTTGGTCAGACATGCTAACCACTACGCCACAAAAATAACTTTGGAAAGACATTACTGCCTTAGGAAAAGACATTGTTTTTGAAAAAGACAGGGAAAACATTTTCCTCATAAAAAAGACAGGAAAAAACATTATTGTTTTTGAAAAGGCAGGAAAAACATTATTGCGTCAAGAAAGACAGGAATACATTGTTTTAGCAGACAGAAAAAAAACATTGTTTTTGAAAAAGACATGAAAATCATTATTTTTTTTGAAAGACAGGTAAAAACAATTGCTTTGTGAACAAGACATAAAACATAATATTATTTTAAAAAAGACAGTTAAAAACATTACTGTTTTTGAAAAAAGACAGGAAAAAACATTACTGTTTTTGAAAAAGACAGGAAAAAACATTACTGTTTTTTGAAAGACAGGCAAAAAAATGACTGGTTTTGAAAAAGACAGGAAAAAACATTACTGTTTTTGATAAGACAGGAAAAACATTATAGTTTTTGAAAAGACAGGAAAAAACATAACTGTTTTTGTAAAAGGCAGGAAAAAACATAACCTCGCCAGAGGTTGGATTACTATAAACAATAAAAACTAAAAACAATATAATAAAAACCAAACAAAACCATGAACTTAGGGGACCTTAGTCCTCGCAAGTGGTTGGATAACTATAAACAATAAAAACTAAAAACAATATGTAAAACCCGAATAAAAAGAGAAATATACAAGATAACAAACTATATACACAGACTGTACTTTTTTTGTTTTTTTTGGTATTTTTAAAGTGAAAACAATATGTAAAAACTGAATAAAAAGAGAAATATACAAGCTAACAAACTGTTTACACAGACTGAATTTTTTTGTTTTTTTTTGTTTTGTTGTTGTTTTTTGTTGTTGTTTTTTTAAAAGTTGCATTCAACACATATATAGGTCATATACACAACGGCTACCTTGATGCCGACAACTCATGTAAAGGGTATGACCTGCTGTGACTGGGAATCGAATCCGAAGTTGGTCAGACATGCTAACCACTACACACAAAAATAACTTTGGAAAGACATTACTGCCTTAGGAAAAGGCATTGTTTTTGAAAAAGACAGGGAAAACATTTTCCTCATAAAAAAGACAGGAAAAAACATTATTGTTTTTGAAAAGGCAGGAAAAACATTATTGCCTTTAGAAAGACAGGAATAACATTGTTTTAGCAAAAGACAGAAAAAAAACATTGCTTTTGAAAAAGACATGAAAATCATTATTTTTTTTGAAAGACAGGTAAAAACAATTGCTTTGTGAACAAGACATGAAAAATAATATTATTTTAAAAAAGACAGTTAAAAACATTACTGTTTTTTGAAAGACAGGAAAAACATTACTGTTTTTTGAAAGACAGGAAAAAACATTACTGTTTTTGAAAAAGACAGAAAAAAACATTAATGTTCTTGAAAAGACAGGAAAAAACATTATGTTTTTGAAAAGACAGGAAAAAACATTACCCCGCCAGAGGTTGGATTACTATGTACATTGAAAACTAAAAACAATAATATAAAAACCGAACAAAACCATGAACTTAGGGGACCTTAGACCTCGCAAGTGGTTGGATAACTATAAACAATAAAAACTAAAAACAATATGTAAAAACCAAATAAAAAGAGAAATATACAAGCTAACAAACTATATACACAGACTGAATTTTTCTTTGTTTTTTTTTGTTTTTATTGTTTTTTTGTTGTTTTTTTAAAAGTGAAAACAATATGTAAAAACCGAATAAAAAGAGAAATATACAAGCTAACAAACTATATACACTTACTGAATTTTTTTGTTTTTTTTTTGTTTTTTTTTTTGTTTTTTTTGTTGTTTTTTTATTGTTGTTTTTTTAAAAGTCGCATTCAACACATATATAGGTCGTATACACGACGGCTACCACGAGGCCGACAACTCATGTATATGGTATGACCTGCCGTGACTGGGAATTGAATCCGAAGTTGGTCAGACATGCTAACCACTACGCCACAAAAATAACTTTGGAAAGACATTACTGCCTTAGGAAAAGACATTGTTTTTGAAAAAGACAGAGAAAACATTTTCCTCATAAAAAAGACAGGAAAAAACATTATTGTTTTTGAAAAGGCAGGAAAAACATTTATGCCTTAGAAAGACAGGAATAACATTGTTTTAGCAAAAGACAGAAAAAAAACATTGCTTTTGAAAAAGACATGAAAATCATTATTTTTTTTGAAAGACAGGTAAAAACAATTGCTTTTGAACAAGACATGAAAAATAATACTATTTTAAAAAAGACAGTTAAAAACATAACTGTTTATGAAAAAGACAGGAAAAGCATTACTGTTTCGAAAAAGACAGGAAAAGATTATCTCTTTTTTATTTTGTAGAGAGAAAAAGATATGATTATTTAACAGAAGATGATGAGGAAATGGAGGAGGTTATTGAAAAACCTAGTAAGTTTAATTTCTTGAAAGTCATAATTGATCCCTATATAATCAAATTCCAATTATCTTTTTTTAAATATTGCAACCATTTTTATATGCCCTAAAGAATTTCGGACATATTATTCTATACCCCCTGGTGTCCATCTGTCTGTCCGTGTCCTTATGTCCCTTAGCAATTTGAATACCGGAGCATAACTTTAGTTCCATTTGGCCCACAATATTCAAACTTCATATAATGATTGCCCATATCGGGTAGAAGACCCCTTTTTGGGGGTCACGAGGTCAAAGGTCAAGGTCTCTGTAACCAGTAAACCGAAAACTGTTTCAAGAGCATAACTGAAGTTCCATTTGGCCCCCATTATTCAAACTTCATAGGATGATTGTCCATATTTTGTAGAAGACCCCAATTGATTTTGGGGTCACAAGGTCAAAAGTCAAGGTCACTATTACCTTCAAACTGAAAACCGTTTTCAGAGCAGAACTTCAGTTTCATTTAGTCAACAATATTCAAACTTCATATGATGATTGACTGTATAGGATAGAAGACCCCTATTGATTTTGGGGTCACAAGGTCAAAGGTCAAGGTCACTATTACCTTTAAACTTTTTTCTCTTGTCTGTTTTCCACAATTATTCAATATATGATATTCATCTGAAATATTCTCATGTCTTACTAATGCTTCATCTTTACTTAAAAAAACCAACACTCTCGGGCTTTAATGCTCTGCCCTGCATTGCTCTTGTTTGTTGTTTCTTATACAAACTGCAAAAATATGATCGACTATAAAATGTTTTTATACAATGTAGATCAAAAACCAAGACTTCAGTATTCATAAATGATGGCGGGTTAAAAGCAAAGTTGATTAAAATTTTCAGATTAAATATACTAAATAATCAAAATTATCATTAAATGTCAAGATCATTTTGTTTTTGTTTTTTTTCTTGTAAAAAATATATTTGACCCTGGAATGTTCCTATTGAGAACCCAGGTCAATAGCCCAGTTGATAGCGCACCGTGATTTGGATACTCCTGCCCAAGGGTGTGTGGGTTCAAATCGCTACCGGGGAAGTTATATCCTTCCATGAAAATTTGACCAAAATAATGATTTTCCTCCATTGATTAGACAATATGGATAAGTTTCCAGCCAAGGTGAGTACTGGTTATAAACAATGGTCCTGGAAAGCTAGGTTAGGTGTGCTGGATGCCGTAAAATGACCTAAAATTGTGTTGACAAGGAATTTACTCCAATAAATAAGATAAATAAGTTTCTTAATTCAGTTTGTTTTATTTTGTTGCAGCCCGTGAATATAGGATGACAGCATTCAGTGCCCCTAACCTAGCTTTCCTTGAACATTGTCTATAACCAGAACTCATCTACCCTTCCATAAGGCCCGGAAATTCTCCACATTACCTAATCAATGGAGGAAAATCGACAATGTTGCCAAATTTTCACAGAAGGGTATAACTTAAGAAATTTAGTTACAATAAAATATGTACAAAGAACAGTTATTTTGATTTTGTGTTAAAATCTAATTAGATCTTCTATTCAGGACCACTTCATAAAGTTACATTTTGAACATTTAATATTATATCAGTATACTCACTCCTGGGGACCTCTTCTTCCTGCAAAATAAATTACAAAACAAATATAAATATCATATATGTAACATAGATCTTTAAATGCAAAAATTTTATTTAAAGAAAAACTTAATAATTCTTATATATTTAATATCAATATTTAATATCAATATTTAAAATCTTAATTTTCCCAGCCGAGTGAATTGTTTATGTTAATAATTTTGGTAGATAATTAAGTTCTCAAATAATCTTATCAACATAAGTAATAGGCATGTTTTTTTTTTTGTTTGTAACAAATAATCTCAGTTTGAAACACCTTCTGGTGATGTCTAATGTTAGTTAAATTATATAATCAAAACTCTTGATCAGTTTAAAGTATAGACATACGCTAGTCTGTTTGTTTTATAATCTTTTGTTCTATTCTGATGTATGTATTGTACGATTATATTGAACTGTCCGATTGCATAAATTAAAACGTCACATAAAACTGTATATTTAATGCTCGGATATCGTCGGTAGTTCACATAGAGCTCATAACACAGATGTATCATATTTGACTTTTAATGATTATCTCAGTTTGTATGGTCGAGTGGTAAAACTGTCAGTGAGCAAACCTTTTTGTCGCGGGTTCGAATCCCGATAGATTTTTTTTTATTTTTTTCTTCCTTTTATTATTGTCGGATTGCGCAAAACACAACAATGTTTCAAAGTTTATTTTAACAAATTATAAATTTTGTCGATTTCCCTTCAAGAGAATATAACAGCGGAACTGACACTGCCAGTGAAACTAAATGACTTTTTTAACTATTAGTTTAATAGTATTTCAATATTTCTATTTCCAAAAGACACTGAATAAAACAAAACACAATTTTCAGAAAATAAAAAAGATGCTTGCAATGCGAAGAAAAAAGTGAAAAATGACATCCTTAGATTCAAACTAGCAACCGGCATTTCAAAAGTATAAGTTCAGTAGCGTTTCAGTTAAACCGCACGACTATTCAGTCATGTTAGATTTTGACACTATATTAACTTATCTATTGTATTTTTACTGCAAAATTCTATAAATAGAGCGCGGAAATTAATATATGCAGTGTGTGATAACCGTGTAATTAAGCAATCGGACGGTTCAATATAATCGTACAATAATGTATATGTAAATCCTTTGCAAAAAGGGAAATAAAATGTATATATATATATATATATATAATTTTGACTTTCCCTAAAAAACGATATAGAATAAAATATGTAGGCAAAACGTTACATTTAAGGTTATAAGTTTATACATAGGAAGTTTTAACTTTTAACATACTTTGGACGTTACTTCTGAATACTTGCTTTATAGTTCATACTGTTATCCTAATTGTTATTGGTGATTTGAACTCATTAAAGTAGTAGAAAATTGGAAATAGTGTTGTGATTCATCATATTAGAACAGTTATGTTTAGTTTCTTAAGTTGAATCGGATGACCCTTCTGTTTGCCAGAGGTTATGTGATTTGTTTCGAGTTTGGGCATTCCTGCTAATTCCTTGTTACAAGGAGCCCAGCTCTCAGAGAACAACAACAACACTCTTTCTTCAACTATACTGGTGACATATATATACATAAGATATCGTTTATTTTGGTAAAGATTTTTTTTGTAACTTTTTATTCCTCATTTCATTTACAAAAAGCTGTAAAGAAGGTGAATGGTTTACACTCATGGGTGACAGTTCAGAAAGTTATAATAACACTACAAATCTTTTGTTGTGGTTAAAAATAAAAAAAAAACACATAAGGAGTGTTATTGTTAAGATTCAAATGAATAATTGAATCCATATAGGTAATGGAAGTAATTATCTGTGTAGATGTTTAATGGTGAATAAATACCACACATATTATATAGAACTGTATTCAATAGTTTAAAGCACTTGTGAATAAGTAATTTCAGACAGTAATACTGTTATTGAAGACTTCATACTTAACATGTAAACATATTTGCTGCAATTGGTATCAGGTTACATTTTATACTTCACAGGGTTTGTGAAACTATTGAATACGTCATCATAAGAAATAAACCTGTATTTAAACAGCACTGTCAGGATTTAACCAGTAATAACAAGTATATCTGTGACCTTATGCTCACTAGTGATACCCCCGCCAAAATCTAAAAATATGCGGCAAACAGGAAGTAGATGAGCAAGGAGCATAAAATGGCTTTACACCATATGGGACTATGAGATGATACAATAAGCAAAGTATAAGGCTGCTGCATGATATAGTTGCTGAGAAAACTGCGACGGAAATTTTGTAATGGACAGATGGACGGATGGACGCACCCACGGACAAGGGTAAAACAGAATACCCCCTCTTCTTTGAAGCGGGGGTATAATTATGACGTAGTACAGGTCGTCCAAGTAAACATTGCCTATATAAACAAGGCCAGTTTAATTACACACCATAATTTAGGGGTAAAATATTTAAACAATTTCATAGTTTGGTTAGTTTACATATATTTTGTTAACATTTCATTATATGAAATTTACAATGTGCATAGACACTATTCAAAATAAATGTTACACATAAAAATGGCATGTTTAAATCAATTTTAATGCTATTCATGCATTGCTTATTCACCTATCTAGTGAGCAGATTCTTATATAAATTTAACAATTACAAAATATATGTTTACAGCTTTTGACTTATTTTGTTTATTATAAACATTATTATTGAAAGGTAAATATAAATATTCAAATACAGCAGGTCATGCAATTGTCGTTGGTGGTTCATGCTGGCACAAGATGTTAAATGTGCCATATTAGGTTGGGAGCCAGGCTGTGTAAATAATTAAGAAAGACAAAGTAAAACACTAAATAAAACTATGACGGTTGTGGGTTCCAGAGTTTTGAAAAATTGTGCCAGCTTTTATTAAAATGGAAATTTTCCGGGATTGATAGCATATTATTTTTCACTTAGTATATAAGACTTTAAATTTTTTTTAAATGCTCAAAGTTTATCAATGACTTTTTAGTTTTACATCTAAAAATGTACTGTTTAGCTACTAATAAAATCTTATTTAAGCCAACATTTTTATTGAGAATGAGATATTTATTTTTGACAGAGTATAATGAAAGTTACAATTTTGACTTATCCATGTTCTCAAATTGTCCCAAAAAGTTTCAACATGAATACATTCATATAACAAATGACTGATGGTTTCCTGATTATGTTGACAAAAATTACAACTAGTATGTGTTTATATACCCATTTTGAAAAGTAACTGGTTAGTGCCCAATATTTGGTGGGTAATTCTGTATTGTAGCCAATGAAGTTAATAGAGTCTTTGGTAACCTTAAAAGTATCTTTATAGAAGAAAGGCTATTTGAATCTATCAGGTAAATAAAGTTCTTCAGACCATTTGACCTGAGATTTCATTGGTGAAGATGGTGTTTGTAAAAGAGATTCATAAATTCTTCTACAGCCTTTCTTTGAGGCATTAACAATTTGAATCAAAGAAGGTTGAAGAGGTTGGAAGGTTAGATTTAATGGAAGGTCACTATTATGTTTATTGAGTGCAGACAAGATAGATCTCAATATACCATTATATTGTAGAAAATTAGTGTTTATAGTCCATTTGTTGAGAAAGGATTCATATGACATTAGTTGTCCATTACCATTTAGAATATCGTTAAGAAAAACTACAACTTTTTCAAAATAGGTTCTGTAGAACGCTCTTTTGTTACCAATTCTAAACAAGTTATTATGCCAGACAGGAAGAGATGGACATGTTTTAAATTTATTGATAAGGATTCATTGAGGAAAACTATACTTCGTAAAAATCCTTCCAGAAAACATTTGTATTTTGATTTAAATTTATTTTAATATACTCAATTCCAAACTGTGGAATTTAATGAATAAATGGGTATAGCTTAGTTATTGGGGCTAAAATTCTTTTAGGAAATTGCATAAAGACATTTTTTTCCCCAAAGTTTTGTCATAGTTAACTTTACCATGTCACCAAGGTTAGTACAAAAATTTACTCCTAGAAGATTGAAAGTGCCTTGTTCCCAAATTAAGTCTGTGGACATAAAGTTGTCCTACTATTTTTCATGCTATTTTGGTAAAGATTTATCATTATATCACTCAGTTAGTAAATGACGAATACATGTATTGTCACATAAATCTCATAAGTGTAAATATCAAATCATTAGCTCACAAATCAAAATAAAAATTGGTCACTATTTCATTCAACACATATATAGGTTATATACACAGGGGCCGGCTCTTCCTACTATAGGTTTCCTGGACACTTTTTTCTATCACCAGTACTAACTTACCCTACCACGAGGCTGATAATTCATGTATAGGGTATGACCTGCCGCAACCGGTATTTGAACCAAAGATCTCCAGATTCAAAGTCAGACAGGCTAACCAATATGCCACAGCCGCGGCTTTGGTCGTACACCGAAATAAACATTTTCTTATACAATATGCTACATCTTGACCTTAAAAGACATTATTTCCTACAGAGACATCAATATGTTTCCTGGATGGAGCCACATTTCCACATTATGCAGCATGATTATATTCATTTTAGCATCATGTCAAATAGGTCCACCTGTGAGTTTTAAAACTACGCAGTTAAAATAACTAAAGTTATTTTCAATGTATAAGAACAGCTAGTATATATAGGAGTTCATTTAAAAGTAGGAGCAAAAATAAAGTCTCCTTTGATTAAATGGGGTAAACAAGCCACAGTTTTTCAATTACAATTACAAGGTTTTTGATAGACCCATAACGTGTAATTTACCTTTCCCAAAATAACTGCAAAATTTCATGGAATTTGAACTAGAAAAAATTTGTTTTACAGCCAAAAATACCCCAAAATTGTCAGGAGTGAAACACAAAAATTGTGACTTTTAAAAATTCAGTTATCTTAAAAAATGGATTAAATACACATTTGCTTAGTTATCACAAGTAATAGGATCAGTTTGATCAATTAAATGTCTAAGGTCTTGAAATTTCTATATTTTGTCATGTTTTGATGTGTCTGAAGTCTTCGAAGAAGTATGCTTTTCATGGGAGTGCTTAGATTAAAATAGTCACTAAAAATGCATGTCTTGTAATAACTCCTTCTATTAGCTAACATATGTGTTCTTAACACAATTGTTGGACTGCTGCTTGTAAGAAATATGTATCTAGAGAAAATACAAGAAGTCCCTGATTACATAAGCTGATGTTGTGAACCTGACCAAATTTTCTTTGCAATGACCCAAAAATGTCAGGAGTGAAACAATCTACATTCAAGGAAAGTCTTTATAAATATACATATATTACAACCTTGCGTTATATTTTTAGGAGAGCGTGTCCAATAGTGATAATAAAATAAAGGAATCTCCATCTCATGTATCATGTGTTCATTATGTGTGATTATAACTGATGTCAGGAGTGAAACATTTATTTTGGCATTTTGACCTTCATCTTATTTACTTTGTTTACAAAGCATGTTTCATTATTTATTCATTTTCTCAGTGTATCTATGTTGTTGTCAGGTGGCATCAGGTGGTAGGCATCATGTGATCCCTGGAGCATAAGTTGAATAAAATCTGTGAAGGACTTTAAGGTGATGCCACAAGCTTAATAAAGAGTATTATTTCATTTGAAGCTTGCTACTCTTGTATAAATGCTTTCTGAGCTTAGTAGGCGCAACAATTCATTGTTTACAAGCATCGTCCATATAAATTGATACACATGGGCAAGTAACCAACTGCATCAATAATCTTTTTTGTGAAAGTCACTGAACATTCTCAAAGAAAATCATGTAAATACTCCAATAGCCACATACCATTAACTCTGATGCATCTTCCATTGTAGAAATATATTGCTTTAAATAAGCTTCTGCGCCATTCAGCTTCTTTCCGCAGCATACTATGATCTCTGATTCATTTCTCTTTAGTTGCTGTGTCACAAAGGAATTTAAAGTATATTGTGTGAAAATTTATATGTATAATGTATCTATATTAATCTTGTTTATATAATTGTTTACTGTAATCATAGTCAAAACTATTGTTTTTCACAGGTTAAATACCAATTTATATTGTTGCTTTGTTGACAAAATTCTTTTTATCATTAGACTTAAGTATTATAATGATTGTTCTTTAATACTGTATATCTTACTGAGAATTTATAAGTGTTGCCATTTATAAGTTTCATTTTTTTTATAAAGAAAAACTATCACGTGAAATGTGAGTTTGTTTAATTCCCATCATATCTAATTGTCAAATTATATTGTAACGTAAAATTTAAAATGTAAACTCTAGTGTTTCAAACCTTATTTCATGCTTTCAATTTATTATGTTTTATTTAATTTACACATTCTTATATATAGAGACATATGCTCTCTTCTTGTAAAATAAATTTGTTACTAACGATGAACAACTTTGATACAGTGTTGTTTTTGACTCATCTAAGTTAAGCCATAAGCAATTGAGATCAATCTCAGAAAACGAACCAGAAGACATCAATTGATAGAACAAATAAATTGGTGAAAAACGCTCACTTTAGTACAACATAGAGAAAACTACACAACAAAAAGACATATTGTCAAAATTTACTCACACAAGAACTACCAAGCTGCTTTCTGTCAACTGTAAAAAAAGATAAAATAAAAGTTGTAGCATAACTTTGACCTTCTAAACAGGACCTGTTGGAGATCAGATGTCAGAAGATTTAGCTGACTGCTGACGACCCCAGCTCCTGGATTCCAGCAGCAGATGACAAACCAAAATTTGATGATGATGTTGACGAGTATAATCATGGGGCTTGTGCAAATAAATTCAATCATAGATAAGGCATCTTATTGAGACTAGTGATTTCTGTCAATGGTAGACATTATCATATAAACATGTAAAACTTAAATAAGAATTTCTAAATAACAACAGCTCTGCTGGGCGGGGCATTATACACCTGTATGCAGTCCATGATGTGTTCTATCTCATATGAAGTCCCTGTGACCTTGACCAATGACCTCCGGATCTCAGATTTGGTCCCATCCTTAACTGGAGAGCTATCCAAAGCAAAGGTTTAGAGAACCTAGGTACTACCATGGTTGAGTAATCACAGACACTAAGTTTTCCCATACAAACTGCCAGTGACCTTGACCATAGGGCCTCAGAACCAAGTTTTCACCCTTGACCCAAAGAGTATTGATACATAAAATTTGGTAATCTTAGCTAAAGTTTGTTGCTGGACAAGGTTTTCCTCTTGATTTCCTTTTGACTTGACCAAGGGGCCGAAAACAAAAGGGGCATATGCTATACATTAAGGCTACCCTTAAATGAAATTGGGTGAACCTAGATACAATCATTATTGAGTTATTGCCTGGAAAATGTTTTTATATAAATTAAGTCCCAGTGACCCTGGGCTCTACAAATCAAAAGGGAACATCCTAGATCTATCAACACATTACTCTAAGATAAATGGGCTGATCCACATAAACTTTGGTTAACCTAGATACAATCATTGCAAAGATGACAGACTCAAGTTTTCAAGTTTTCCTTATTATAGTAAATATAAAGCTTTATATGCTATATTAAAGAAAAATTCAGTCTGTCACCTGAGAATCATTGTTTAGTTATTGTCTGGACAAGCTTTTTCCATATGATGCCCCTGTGACAATAACCTTTGACCCAGGGGACTCAAAGCTAATAGGAAACATCCTTGACACATGGGCTACTCTCACATAAAATTTGGTGAACCTAGGTACATTGGTTGTTCAGTTATTGTTAGGACAAGTGTTTTCGCATATGATGCCCCTGTGACCTTAACCTTTGACCCAGGGGCCCGAAAACCAATAGGAAACATCCTTGACACATGGGCTACTCTTACATAAAACTTTGTGAACCTAGGTACAGTCGTTGTTGATTTATCGTCCGGACAAGTTTTACCTATTTCAAGTCCCAGTGACCTTGACCCTAGGGTCTTAAAATCAATAAGAAACCTCGTCCACCTCCCCCAAGGGCTATCCAACTTTCAGTTGGTCCAGTAAAAAAATCCCAATCTGTTGAACAGATTGTCCAATTATGATGAAAGTTTGTCATGAAGACTTCATACCTTTACTTGAATTTCCTTTTGTAGGTACAGGTAATGTGTCTGGTATCAATATAGATGAAACTTGTTCACTTGGTTCTCCATATTCTAAAATAAAGAATATCATGATGTGATTTTATGATTACTGTTCACAAAATTTCAATTTTCAAATTTCAACGTTTTTCTCATGATTCCCTTGTGACTTTGACCTATGACCCAGGGGCCTCAAACCAAAGGGGCGAATACTAGACATTTAGGCTACCCCTTAATAAAATTCAGTGAACATAAGTACAATCATAATTGAGTTATTGTCCGGAAAATGTTTCAATATAAATTAACTTTGACTTTAACAGTGACTTTGACTTTAGACCCAAGGGTCTCCAAATCAAAAGGGAATTAACATCCTCTACCAAAGACCTATCAACACATAACTCCTTGACAAATGGGTTGATCCACATTAAAATTGGTTAACCTAGGAACAAGCATTGTTTAGTTATTGTCCTGACAAAAATTTTTCATATGATGCCCCTGTGACCTTTATCTTTGACCCAGGGGCCTCAAAACCAATAGGGAACATCCTTGACACACGGGCTACCTTCACATTAAATTTGGGGAACTTATTTCATGTTACTCATTAAATACAGCATATTCCACTGTTTGCCATTTTGACTGTATTAACATATTGATTGAACATTTAGAGTCACTGTTTAGTAATTTGATTTCCTTTGGTTGATGGTTTAAACTTGACCCAGGGGCCCCAAAACAAATAGGGAACATCCTTGACACATGGGCAACTCTCACATAAAGTTTGGTGAACCTACGTGCAGTCATTATTGAGTTGTTACCCGGACAAGGTTTTTTCCAATATGATGTCCCAGTGACCTTGACCTTTGACACAGGGGCCCATAATCCAACAGGGCAAATCCTTGACACATGGGCTACTCTCACATGAAAATTTGTGAACCTAGGTACAGCCATTGTTGAGTTTTTACTTGGACAATGTTTTACAACATCATGCCCCTGTAACCTTCACCTTTGACCCAGGAGCCCAAAAACCATTTGAGCAAAAACCATCCTTGATATAAGAGCTACTCTCACATAAAATTTGGTGAACCTAGGTACAGCCATTGTGGTTCAGTTATTGTCTGGACAAAATTTTTCCATATGATGCCTCTGTGACAAAAACCTTTGAATCTTGGGCCCAAAAACCTAAACGGCACATCCTTGACACATGGGCTATCTTCACATAAAATTTGGTGAACCTAGGTACAGTCATTGTTGTGTTTTTGTCCGGACAAGGTTTTTTCAATATGATTCAACAGGCTCATTGGTGGTTCAGTAATTGTCTGGACAAAGTTTTTCCATATGATGCCTCTGTGACCTTGACCTTTGAACCTGGGGCCCAAAAACCTATAGGGCATACCATTGACACATGGGCTACTCGCATAAAATTTTGTGAACATAGGTACATTGGTGGTTCAGTTATTGTCTTGACAAAGTTATTCCATATGATGCCTCAGTGACTTTTTGTTTGTTTGTTTGGGTTTTACGGCGCACGAACACAGAAAGGTCATATCGCGCCTCTGTGACCTTTACTTTTGCACCTGGGACCCCAAAACCTAAAGGGAACATCCTAGACACAAAGGTTAACTTCACATGAAATTTGGTGAACCTAGGTACAGTCGGTGAGGAGTTATTGTCCGGACAAGTTTTACCTATTTCAAGTCCCAGTGACCTTGACCCTAGGGTCTTAAAATCAATAAGAAACCTCGTCCACCTCCCCCAAGGGCTATCCAACTTTCAGTTGGTCCAGTAAAAAAATCCCAATCTGTTGAACAGATTGTCCAATTATGATGAAAGTTTGTCATGAAGACTTCATACCTTTACTTGAATTTCCTTTTGTAGGTACAGGTAATGTGTCTGGTATCAATATAGATGAAACTTGTTCACTTGGTTCTCCATATTCTAAAATAAAGAATATCATGATGTGATTTTATGATTACTGTTCACAAAATTTCAATTTTCAAATTTCAACGTTTTTCTCATGATTCCCTTGTGACTTTGACCTATGACCCAGGGGCCTCAAACCAAAGGGGCGAATACTAGACATTTAGGCTACCCCTTAATAAAATTCAGTGAACATAAGTACAATCATAATTGAGTTATTGTCCGGAAAATGTTTCAATATAAATTAACTTTGACTTTAACAGTGACTTTGACTTTAGACCCAAGGGTCTCCAAATCAAAAGGGAATTAACATCCTCTACCAAAGACCTATCAACACATAACTCCTTGACAAATGGGTTGATCCACATTAAAATTGGTTAACCTAGGAACAAGCATTGTTTAGTTATTGTCCTGACAAAAAATTTTCATATGATGCCCCTGTGACCTTTATCTTTGACCCAGGGGCCTCAAAACCAATAGGGAACATCCTTGACACACGGGCTACCTTCACATTAAATTTGGGGAACTTATTTCATGTTACTCATTAAATACAGCATATTCCACTGTTTGCCATTTTGACTGTATTAACATATTGATTGAACATTTAGAGTCACTGTTTAGTAATTTGATTTCCTTTGGTTGATGGTTTAAACTTGACCCAGGGGCCCCAAAACAAATAGGGAACATCCTTGACACATGGGCAACTCTCACATAAAGTTTGGTGAACCTACGTGCAGTCATTATTGAGTTGTTACCCGGACAAGGTTTTTTCCAATATGATGCCCCAGTGACCTTGACCTTTGACACAGGGGCCCATAATCCAACAGGGCAAATCCTTGACACATGGGCTACTCTCACATGAAAATTTGTGAACCTAGGTACAGCCATTGTTGAGTTTTTACTTGGACAATGTTTTACAACATCATGCCCCTGTAACCTTCACCTTTGACCCAGGAGCCCAAAAACCATTTGAGCAAAAACCATCCTTGATATAAGAGCTACTCTCACATAAAATTTGGTGAACCTAGGTACAGCCATTGTGGTTCAGTTATTGTCTGGACAAAATTTTTCCATATGATGCCTCTGTGACAAAAACCTTTGAATCTTGGGCCCAAAAACCTAAACGGCACATCCTTGACACATGGGCTATCTTCACATAAAATTTGGTGAACCTAGGTACAGTCATTGTTGTGTTTTTGTCCGGACAAGGTTTTTTCAATATGATTCAACAGGCTCATTGGTGGTTCAGTAATTGTCTGGACAAAGTTTTTCCATATGATGCCTCTGTGACCTTGACCTTTGAACCTGGGGCCCAAAAACCTATAGGGCATACCATTGACACATGGGCTACTCGCATAAAATTTTGTGAACATAGGTACATTGGTGGTTCAGTTATTGTCTTGACAAAGTTATTCCATATGATGCCTCAGTGACTTTTTGTTTGTTTGTTTGGGTTTTACGGCGCACGAACACAGAAAGGTCATATCGCGCCTCTGTGACCTTTACTTTTGCACCTGGGACCCCAAAACCTAAAGGGAACATCCTAGACACAAAGGTTAACTTCACATGAAATTTGGTGAACCTAGGTACAGTCGGTGAGGAGTTATTGTCCGGACAAGTTTTACCTATTTCAAGTCCCAGTGACCTTGACCCTAGGGTCTTAAAATCAATAAGAAACCTCGTCCACCTCCCCCAAGGGCTATCCAACTTTCAGTTGGTCCAGTAAAAAAATCCCAATCTGTTGAACAGATTGTCCAATTATGATGAAAGTTTGTCATGAAGACTTCATACCTTTACTTGAATTTCCTTTTGTAGGTACAGGTAATGTGTCTGGTATCAATATAGATGAAACTTGTTCACTTGGTTCTCCATATTCTAAAATAAAGAATATCATGATGTGATTTTATGATTACTGTTCACAAAATTTCAATTTTCAAATTTCAACGTTTTTCTCATGATTCCCTTGTGACTTTGACCTATGACCCAGGGGCCTCAAACCAAAGGGGCGAATACTAGACATTTAGGCTACCCCTTAATAAAATTCAGTGAACATAAGTACAATCATAATTGAGTTATTGTCCGGAAAATGTTTCAATATAAATTAACTTTGACTTTAACAGTGACTTTGACTTTAGACCCAAGGGTCTCCAAATCAAAAGGGAATTAACATCCTCTACCAAAGACCTATCAACACATAACTCCTTGACAAATGGGTTGATCCACATTAAAATTGGTTAACCTAGGAACAAGCATTGTTTAGTTATTGTCCTGACAAAAATTTTTCATATGATGCCCCTGTGACCTTTATCTTTGACCCAGGGGCCTCAAAACCAATAGGGAACATCCTTGACACACGGGCTACCTTCACATTAAATTTGGGGAACTTATTTCATGTTACTCATTAAATACAGCATATTCCACTGTTTGCCATTTTGACTGTATTAACATATTGATTGAACATTTAGAGTCACTGTTTAGTAATTTGATTTCCTTTGGTTGATGGTTTAAACTTGACCCAGGGGCCCCAAAACAAATAGGGAACATCCTTGACACATGGGCAACTCTCACATAAAGTTTGGTGAACCTACGTGCAGTCATTATTGAGTTGTTACCCGGACAAGGTTTTTTCCAATATGATGCCCCAGTGACCTTGACCTTTGACACAGGGGCCCATAATCCAACAGGGCAAATCCTTGACACATGGGCTACTCTCACATGAAAATTTGTGAACCTAGGTACAGCCATTGTTGAGTTTTTACTTGGACAATGTTTTACAACATCATGCCCCTGTAACCTTCACCTTTGACCCAGGAGCCCAAAAACCATTTGAGCAAAAACCATCCTTGATATAAGAGCTACTCTCACATAAAATTTGGTGAACCTAGGTACAGCCATTGTGGTTCAGTTATTGTCTGGACAAAATTTTTCCATATGATGCCTCTGTGACAAAAACCTTTGAATCTTGGGCCCAAAAACCTAAACGGCACATCCTTGACACATGGGCTATCTTCACATAAAATTTGGTGAACCTAGGTACAGTCATTGTTGTGTTTTTGTCCGGACAAGGTTTTTTCAATATGATTCAACAGGCTCATTGGTGGTTCAGTAATTGTCTGGACAAAGTTTTTCCATATGATGCCTCTGTGACCTTGACCTTTGAACCTGGGGCCCAAAAACCTATAGGGCATACCATTGACACATGGGCTACTCGCATAAAATTTTGTGAACATAGGTACATTGGTGGTTCAGTTATTGTCTTGACAAAGTTATTCCATATGATGCCTCAGTGACTTTTTGTTTGTTTGTTTGGGTTTTACGGCGCACGAACACAGAAAGGTCATATCGCGCCTCTGTGACCTTTACTTTTGCACCTGGGACCCCAAAACCTAAAGGGAACATCCTAGACACAAAGGTTAACTTCACATGAAATTTGGTGAACCTAGGTACAGTCGGTGAGGAGTTATTGTCCGGACAAGTTTTACCTATTTCAAGTCCCAGTGACCTTGACCCTAGGGTCTTAAAATCAATAAGAAACCTCGTCCACCTCCCCCAAGGGCTATCCAACTTTCAGTTGGTCCAGTAAAAAAATCCCAATCTGTTGAACAGATTGTCCAATTATGATGAAAGTTTGTCATGAAGACTTCATACCTTTACTTGAATTTCCTTTTGTAGGTACAGGTAATGTGTCTGGTATCAATATAGATGAAACTTGTTCACTTGGTTCTCCATATTCTAAAATAAAGAATATCATGATGTGATTTTATGATTACTGTTCACAAAATTTCAATTTTCAAATTTCAACGTTTTTCTCATGATTCCCTTGTGACTTTGACCTATGACCCAGGGGCCTCAAACCAAAGGGGCGAATACTAGACATTTAGGCTACCCCTTAATAAAATTCAGTGAACATAAGTACAATCATAATTGAGTTATTGTCCGGAAAATGTTTCAATATAAATTAACTTTGACTTTAACAGTGACTTTGACTTTAGACCCAAGGGTCTCCAAATCAAAAGGGAATTAACATCCTCTACCAAAGACCTATCAACACATAACTCCTTGACAAATGGGTTGATCCACATTAAAATTGGTTAACCTAGGAACAAGCATTGTTTAGTTATTGTCCTGACAAAAATTTTTTCATATGATGCCCCTGTGACCTTTATCTTTGACCCAGGGGCCTCAAAACCAATAGGGAACATCCTTGACACACGGGCTACCTTCACATTAAATTTGGGGAACTTATTTCATGTTACTCATTAAATACAGCATATTCCACTGTTTGCCATTTTGACTGTATTAACATATTGATTGAACATTTAGAGTCACTGTTTAGTAATTTGATTTCCTTTGGTTGATGGTTTAAACTTGACCCAGGGGCCCCAAAACAAATAGGGAACATCCTTGACACATGGGCAACTCTCACATAAAGTTTGGTGAACCTACGTGCAGTCATTATTGAGTTGTTACCCGGACAAGGTTTTTTCCAATATGATGCCCCAGTGACCTTGACCTTTGACACAGGGGCCCATAATCCAACAGGGCAAATCCTTGACACATGGGCTACTCTCACATGAAAATTTGTGAACCTAGGTACAGCCATTGTTGAGTTTTTACTTGGACAATGTTTTACAACATCATGCCCCTGTAACCTTCACCTTTGACCCAGGAGCCCAAAAACCATTTGAGCAAAAACCATCCTTGATATAAGAGCTACTCTCACATAAAATTTGGTGAACCTAGGTACAGCCATTGTGGTTCAGTTATTGTCTGGACAAAATTTTTCCATATGATGCCTCTGTGACAAAAACCTTTGAATCTTGGGCCCAAAAACCTAAACGGCACATCCTTGACACATGGGCTATCTTCACATAAAATTTGGTGAACCTAGGTACAGTCATTGTTGTGTTTTTGTCCGGACAAGGTTTTTTCAATATGATTCAACAGGCTCATTGGTGGTTCAGTAATTGTCTGGACAAAGTTTTTCCATATGATGCCTCTGTGACCTTGACCTTTGAACCTGGGGCCCAAAAACCTATAGGGCATACCATTGACACATGGGCTACTCGCATAAAATTTTGTGAACATAGGTACATTGGTGGTTCAGTTATTGTCTTGACAAAGTTATTCCATATGATGCCTCAGTGACTTTTTGTTTGTTTGTTTGGGTTTTACGGCGCACGAACACAGAAAGGTCATATCGCGCCTCTGTGACCTTTACTTTTGCACCTGGGACCCCAAAACCTAAAGGGAACATCCTAGACACAAAGGTTAACTTCACATGAAATTTGGTGAACCTAGGTACAGTCGGTGAGGAGTTATTGTCCGGACAAGTTTTACCTATTTCAAGTCCCAGTGACCTTGACCCTAGGGTCTTAAAATCAATAAGAAACCTCGTCCACCTCCCCCAAGGGCTATCCAACTTTCAGTTGGTCCAGTAAAAAAATCCCAATCTGTTGAACAGATTGTCCAATTATGATGAAAGTTTGTCATGAAGACTTCATACCTTTACTTGAATTTCCTTTTGTAGGTACAGGTAATGTGTCTGGTATCAATATAGATGAAACTTGTTCACTTGGTTCTCCATATTCTAAAATAAAGAATATCATGATGTGATTTTATGATTACTGTTCACAAAATTTCAATTTTCAAATTTCAACGTTTTTCTCATGATTCCCTTGTGACTTTGACCTATGACCCAGGGGCCTCAAACCAAAGGGGCGAATACTAGACATTTAGGCTACCCCTTAATAAAATTCAGTGAACATAAGTACAATCATAATTGAGTTATTGTCCGGAAAATGTTTCAATATAAATTAACTTTGACTTTAACAGTGACTTTGACTTTAGACCCAAGGGTCTCCAAATCAAAAGGGAATTAACATCCTCTACCAAAGACCTATCAACACATAACTCCTTGACAAATGGGTTGATCCACATTAAAATTGGTTAACCTAGGAACAAGCATTGTTTAGTTATTGTCCTGACAAAATTTTTTCATATGATGCCCCTGTGACCTTTATCTTTGACCCAGGGGCCTCAAAACCAATAGGGAACATCCTTGACACACGGGCTACCTTCACATTAAATTTGGGGAACTTATTTCATGTTACTCATTAAATACAGCATATTCCACTGTTTGCCATTTTGACTGTATTAACATATTGATTGAACATTTAGAGTCACTGTTTAGTAATTTGATTTCCTTTGGTTGATGGTTTAAACTTGACCCAGGGGCCCCAAAACAAATAGGGAACATCCTTGACACATGGGCAACTCTCACATAAAGTTTGGTGAACCTACGTGCAGTCATTATTGAGTTGTTACCCGGACAAGGTTTTTTCCAATATGATGCCCCAGTGACCTTGACCTTTGACACAGGGGCCCATAATCCAACAGGGCAAATCCTTGACACATGGGCTACTCTCACATGAAAATTTGTGAACCTAGGTACAGCCATTGTTGAGTTTTTACTTGGACAATGTTTTACAACATCATGCCCCTGTAACCTTCACCTTTGACCCAGGAGCCCAAAAACCATTTGAGCAAAAACCATCCTTGATATAAGAGCTACTCTCACATAAAATTTGGTGAACCTAGGTACAGCCATTGTGGTTCAGTTATTGTCTGGACAAATTTTTTCCATATGATGCCTCTGTGACAAAAACCTTTGAATCTTGGGCCCAAAAACCTAAACGGCACATCCTTGACACATGGGCTATCTTCACATAAAATTTGGTGAACCTAGGTACAGTCATTGTTGTGTTTTTGTCCGGACAAGGTTTTTTCAATATGATTCAACAGGCTCATTGGTGGTTCAGTAATTGTCTGGACAAAGTTTTTCCATATGATGCCTCTGTGACCTTGACCTTTGAACCTGGGGCCCAAAAACCTATAGGGCATACCATTGACACATGGGCTACTCGCATAAAATTTTGTGAACATAGGTACATTGGTGGTTCAGTTATTGTCTTGACAAAGTTATTCCATATGATGCCTCAGTGACTTTTTGTTTGTTTGTTTGGGTTTTACGGCGCACGAACACAGAAAGGTCATATCGCGCCTCTGTGACCTTTACTTTTGCACCTGGGACCCCAAAACCTAAAGGGAACATCCTAGACACAAAGGTTAACTTCACATGAAATTTGGTGAACCTAGGTACAGTCGGTGAGGAGTTATTGTCCGGACAAGTTTTACCTATTTCAAGTCCCAGTGACCTTGACCCTAGGGTCTTAAAATCAATAAGAAACCTCGTCCACCTCCCCCAAGGGCTATCCAACTTTCAGTTGGTCCAGTAAAAAAATCCCAATCTGTTGAACAGATTGTCCAATTATGATGAAAGTTTGTCATGAAGACTTCATACCTTTACTTGAATTTCCTTTTGTAGGTACAGGTAATGTGTCTGGTATCAATATAGATGAAACTTGTTCACTTGGTTCTCCATATTCTAAAATAAAGAATATCATGATGTGATTTTATGATTACTGTTCACAAAATTTCAATTTTCAAATTTCAACGTTTTTCTCATGATTCCCTTGTGACTTTGACCTATGACCCAGGGGCCTCAAACCAAAGGGGCGAATACTAGACATTTAGGCTACCCCTTAATAAAATTCAGTGAACATAAGTACAATCATAATTGAGTTATTGTCCGGAAAATGTTTCAATATAAATTAACTTTGACTTTAACAGTGACTTTGACTTTAGACCCAAGGGTCTCCAAATCAAAAGGGAATTAACATCCTCTACCAAAGACCTATCAACACATAACTCCTTGACAAATGGGTTGATCCACATTAAAATTGGTTAACCTAGGAACAAGCATTGTTTAGTTATTGTCCTGACAAAAATTTTTCATATGATGCCCCTGTGACCTTTATCTTTGACCCAGGGGCCACAAAACCAATAGGGGACATCCTTGACACACGGGCTACCTTCACATTAAATTTGGGGAACTTATTTCATGTTACTCATTAAATACAGCATATTCCACTGTTTGCCATTTTGACTGTATTAACATATTGATTGAACATTTAGAGTCACTGTTTAGTAATTTGATTTCCTTTGGTTGATGGTTTAAACTTGACCCAGGGGCCCCAAAACAAATAGGGAACATCCTTGACACATGGGCAACTCTCACATAAAGTTTGGTGAACCTACGTGCAGTCATTATTGAGTTGTTACCCGGACAAGGTTTTTTCCAATATGATGCCCCAGTGACCTTGACCTTTGACACAGGGGCCCATAATCCAACAGGGCAAATCCTTGACACATGGGCTACTCTCACATGAAAATTTGTGAACCTAGGTACAGCCATTGTTGAGTTTTTACTTGGACAATGTTTTACAACATCATGCCCCTGTAACCTTCACCTTTGACCCAGGAGCCCAAAAACCATTTGAGCAAAAACCATCCTTGATATAAGAGCTACTCTCACATAAAATTTGGTGAACCTAGGTACAGCCATTGTGGTTCAGTTATTGTCTGGACAAAATTTTTCCATATGATGCCTCTGTGACAAAAACCTTTGAATCTTGGGCCCAAAAACCTAAACGGCACATCCTTGACACATGGGCTATCTTCACATAAAATTTGGTGAACCTAGGTACAGTCATTGTTGTGTTTTTGTCCGGACAAGGTTTTTTCAATATGATTCAACAGGCTCATTGGTGGTTCAGTAATTGTCTGGACAAAGTTTTTCCATATGATGCCTCTGTGACCTTGACCTTTGAACCTGGGGCCCAAAAACCTATAGGGCATACCATTGACACATGGGCTACTCGCATAAAATTTTGTGAACATAGGTACATTGGTGGTTCAGTTATTGTCTTGACAAAGTTATTCCATATGATGCCTCAGTGACTTTTTGTTTGTTTGTTTGGGTTTTACGGCGCACGAACACAGAAAGGTCATATCGCGCCTCTGTGACCTTTACTTTTGCACCTGGGACCCCAAAACCTAAAGGGAACATCCTAGACACAAAGGTTAACTTCACATGAAATTTGGTGAACCTAGGTACAGTCGGTGAGGAGTTATTGTCCGGACAAGGTTTTTAAATATGATGCCCCAGTGATCTTGACCTTCGACCCAGACGCTACAAAACCAATAGGGCAACCAATTGCTTGCCATTTTGACTTTATTAACATATTGCTTATACAAATATATGGAAGGGGAAGTAATTCAAAGTCGAATGAAAAAAAAGAATTTTCTCCACTTTACACACATCTAGGCATCAATGTTTATCATCGGAGGGAGCTTGAAGAAAATTGGCCTTGAAATGAGGGAGGAGTAGTCCACACAAAGTACACGGACGGACGAACGAATGGACAGGCGGACAGACGGACGGACGAGCGGCACCATAATATAATATGATACATAATCAGTTGCTAAAATGAAGGAAGAATATAGATTTAAACTAACGAGACAGTATTATGAAAGTTAAGAGAAATAGTGACTTTAATTGCGATAGAATTGACAGCCATTGCTTTAATAGTCACCCCTATTCTATCATATGGAAAAGTTGTAGTCCAAAATTGTCACTCACCGATATCATTGTCAAAAAAATCTTGAGAATCAGTTGGTTGACTGAAATTATATTTAATGAAGAGTTCAAACATAATACATCATTTAATCAACACAAATTCATGTACAAGATTGATGTACCTCAAAAAAGAGCAGACGGGAAGGAAAACAAAAGCTGTCAGTAGAGACAGCATGCTCAATTAAGTTTTTGTCTCGTGAGATGTGGTAGACGATAAGGAACATATATATTTTAAAATTGAAAATATCATATTAACAAATCTAAAATAAAATATATAAATAAACATTAAAGCTCATGGGAGACAAAATTTCAGAAGGAAACGCTAGTTACAGTCACATACAATTTTTTAGGTAATTTCATGCGATAGTTATTGAGATATTTCATATTAATATGGGTTAAGATTTAACAGAAACTTTCTTTAAAACCAAAAATAATTTCAGAATGTACATCATAAATTTAACATTTTACGCTATGTATTGTACAACTCAGAGCACAAATATGATGGTGAGAGGGATCGAAAGCTGCAGTATCATCTTATAATGTCTAAGAAATTTGGCCTACAACAGACATTATAAACTCTGTGCCCAAAATGTTATTTAACACCTATAAGATATGCATCATACACTTAACTATGAATGAAATTGTTTAAAAGGAAGTTAACATGATATATAATAATTTTAATGTAAAATAAATCACCTAACATACTGAATTTTAAACACTTTTTAACTTTTTTAATTTACAAAGTTTCACATTGCAGCTTCATCAGGAAATGACGTAACGTCAAACATTACAAAAAAGTTCGGTAACACGAATTGACGATAAACAGTAACGAAATACAAGACATGTTGATTATAATACAATGAAAAAATATATAACATGTGTACTGAAACCAAGGTCTACAGACAAATAATATAGATAAAATCTATTTCTATATAATATTAATATTGATAATTTAAAAGAAAAAAGCAATGATAGAAACTCACGTTGTAAACCTTGGTTTCATAACTAAACGGTGTTACACAGTTATTGTTTAAGGATTACGCATTATATTAGACTTCATCGTTTAAACCATCAGGCTGAAATGTTTGTAATGTATGTATCCAAATCGTTACTTTACAAAGTCTCTCCATCATTGCATACAACATCAATTGGGATAAATGAAAAATATTTTTTACGATAATTTTAAGAAATAATCATGTAACAGCTTTCAAATTGTGTTTCCATGTTCGGAACCCACACAGCTTCAAATTAAACCCACCTTGTAGAATAGTGGGGCCATTTTACACAGACAATCAAATCATTGGCAGAACCCTGTCATATAACTAATACATCGAGTTTTGTAGTCTATTTTGAACACAAATTTTACACAGCAAAGGAATTGTAATGGAACGCGTATTTTCATAGAGTACTAGGTCTGTTAAGCTGACGCACTATTAATCAGTTTTGTTCGTTTTTATCTCAACTGTCAAAACATGAATACTTTCACAGTGAATGCGTTTGTTAAAATTAATGTCGTAATACATCCACGAGATTCCAAAAGTGTGTATTATGATTGAGAAAAGCTTATTATGCTGTATTATAAGTTTTAGTTAAGATATTTGATAAAATTTAGATCGCCAGAACAGAAACAATGCATTAATTCATCGTGAAATTATTCAAGCTTTGACAGTTGAAAAAACACTGACAATATATACTCAAACGAAAACACAGGGTAAACTTCAGTGGTGATTTAAGGTGTATTATAAGAATGATATTAAGATTGGGATATTGATTATCAAGAACAATCTTTCGTGAACTAAATTTAGAAATTTTCGTTGGATTTTGACCTTTACTTTTTGTGTTATTATAGGAGAATGTTCCGCTAACCAAGTCATTCGACACGCGCCACGTGGAGGAGTAAGAGGCAAACCAATGCATGGACGTCTACAACGAAGACCCGCCTCATGTAATCGGTTCCTTAGTTTGGGAGTGAATACGACGGTTATGATTGCCTACTGTATTCTTAGCAGTTTCAGTGGCAGTAACGTAACGATTACGCAGGTGTGCAAGACGTATAGCCCTGTCCTGACGTCGTGTCGTGACGCGCGGACGCCCTGTCCGAGGCCAGTCGGCAAGCCTTCTAGTTTCCCTAAGTCGACGATCAAGTCGCACTATGGTCGAAACATTCACGCAAAACTGCATATAGCCACCTGCTGTTGCGTTTGATCTTGCATTAGCAACGTAATGGCCTGACCCCGCTGAACGTCAGTAAGCCTTGCCATTAACGTAGAAAGTTAAAACAGAGTTTTAATACGGAAAACAATGTAAATGTCTAGAGTATTGGATGATATGAAAAGATGTGTTGAGAAAATTATCCAATTTATTCTGTACGAAATTTTTGCATTTCTTTGCTTGTATCACGTGACACTGAACGTTTCATGCTTCAGTAACCTTTCATTATGAATTGAGTAAATAGATGCCTTGATAATAATCTGACCAATTTTCATCATCTTACACCAAGGCGATAAAAAGTTATTCAATATCATTTTACCCTGCGTTTCTTTTTCGTTTGAGTATAGTATATCTGCTAACAGTTAAAACCTTATTCTTATAGTGACCAAGATTTTTTTCATCTTTTAAACATTTCAAATTATTTTCAATAAAATTGCAACTGACAAAATCATTTCTGGCTTTTTACAGTTACAAAATGTATATATAAACTTGAAATATGACTTACAAAGCATCATTCAGGCCACTCAATAACTCTTTTACTAGTGATAATTCCTGCTCCTGAAATATAAAACAACAATCAGGGCTTTAACGCATGTCCAAACATTAGAGACTTCGTGAACCTTGATTGAATTTCGGACTTGAATATTCACCTTACCAAAGTTCGGGTGGTTCGGGAATATGGTATGCATTTCAAACAACAACTTTTAACTCACGAAATCAACTTGAACTTGCCTAAGTAATCTTATCAGTTGATTAAATGTGTGTGTCCTAATTATTTCTTTATCCAAACGCATGTAAGTGCATACTAACACCGGTTGCCGAGAAAATATTTCCAGTAGGGTTATCTTCAAAATAAAGTAAATTATGAATGCAAGTTTATTAAAATCAACTTGTGTGCTCGCCATGGCGAGTTTTCCTACCAGTTGGGCGAGTAAAGGTTGCTTAAAATTAAAACTTGTCTGATTGGGCGAGTAGGATTTTCAAATCCAATAGGATTATCATCTGTTTTAATAAGAATAAAAAATCAAAATGCACATCCTATCAACAACTGCTTAAAGAAAGGTATATATCATGTTAATTTTAAGTAGTACTTAATCGTGGACTATGTTGAAAACTTGTCTTAGCAAAATATGTTAACCACATTAAATAAAGTCGTTATTATTATTATTATACCTTGACTTATTACATCACAAATTCAAAGAAAACGATATCGGTGGTGGCAAGAATAATTAAGATTTCTTTTATTTAAATTTGCTGATTATTGTCAATGACACCCGTCTTTTTTTTATTTTTAAAAAGTTTAAACTTTTAAAATTTAATTCCTTTTATCACCGATATCGTTTTAAGAGCACATCGTTTGTTTTTAAAACTTGTAGACATCAATTAAAGAACTAGGTCACGCTTGTTTTAATGATATATTTTAACTTAAAATTAAATTTAACTAGACTCGCTAGTTATGCATTATGACATTGTACGCTATCAAACATCAACAAAGTGTGAAAAAGTACGGACACTCATTTTAGATTGTTTGCATCAATTTCCATAATCAACCAAAGGGTAAGTACTGATTTGATTGCAGACAATACAGACTCCCCGGAGTACATGATAATGTGTGACATAAAAAGTTTAGATTACTTCTTGATATTAAAATGACATATACCTTACTTAAAGCGGTTAATGACAGGACAGTGTATTTTGATGTTTCTTTCTTATTGAAACAGCTATAAATGGATTTGAAAATCCTACTCGCCTGATCGGAAGTTTTGAGCAATCTTAAATACTCTCCATACACAGGGAATTAGGTATAATCAATGTCTCTGACCAAACAGGTAGGAACACTCTCCATGGCAAGCGGTCAAGTTGTATTTTACACCACTGGATCATAATCAAAATTTTAAACACATAATTCATTTTTAGTTTCTTTTTAAATTAAAAATGCTCTGTAGGATAAAGTTTTGATAGATTTTAATATTCATGTTAAGACCGGGGATACATTTGGGAAAGTAACGAAAAGTATACACTTGCAAGTTAAAAATGCATTAAGTAGCAAAGGTTCGCGAATAGATCTGTGTATTGCTTTGCCGTATCGCAAACCGGTTCGTCTCGCCTAAGCCCTTACAGCAATTATTCAGATTTTAGGATAAAAATTATTAAGGACTGTCATAGGAAATCAATATACTGGTGTATCAGGTATTCTTAACAGACAATTTATTTGCAATTTGCAATTTGAAATATCAATACAATCAGGCCTTTTATATAGATATAAACTATAGGACTTTTTGTTTTTATGAGTTTTCAAATTTCTATTCTGCATTAAAAGTAGCTTGGTTTTTTACGTCTGACACAAGTATTACAAAGTAACCCCCCCCCTCACATATGGTACATAGATTATTTTGTTGAAAATTATTATTCGTGTGCTTAATTATTCATGTGTTTTACCCCCCCCCCAACATAATGTACATAGATTATTTTGTTGAAAGTTATCTGTGTTTAATTATTCATGTGTTTTACCCCCCCCACATATTGTACATAGATTATTTTGTTGAAAATTATTATTCATGTGTTTAATTATTCATGTGTTTTACCCCCACATACTGTACATAGATTATTTTGTTGGAAGTTATTATTCAGTTGTTTAATTATTCATGTGTTTTACAGTTTCATGTTTATATTGTAATTGTTGTATTTTATACAGACAATTCATATTTGATTTTAGTTTAATGAAATTTTAATGCTTATTTCAATTATTAGATATTTTTTATATTATTAGGATTTTATAAAGTTAGACAAAATACTTTATTAAATATAAACTTTTTACTCTACTAAGACAATACTAGCTGACCCGAAGCTATATGTCAGTTGAAACAATGTATTTTTTTCAAGTATAACTATTTTACAATACCCTTCAAATAATATAGACCCTTTTAGCCAGAGGTCATTTGATATGACCTATGAAAAACATTAAAGTCAAAATACTGTAATTTATCTACAATTTAGTTCTTATTTTTAAATTTGATTTTTAAATCTCAATGAACTTTCCTTTGTTTTTTTATCAATTCTGCCCGCTGTACAAAATTCCTGAAAAAACATTTAAAAGCCGCGCACAAATCTAGTTCTGACATAAACAGTTCTACGATTAAATAAAAGTGTGTCGGATATTTATATGATCGTCTTATTTATTTTAGACAGGTAAGTAAGACTTATTTAACTTTATTTTTAATTAATTTGATGTTAAAAATATTTTCAATGTTATATTGCTAGTTAGTAAATTTTGCGTAAATATCTTTTATGAGAATTTGTAATTTAGAATTGTATGCTTTTCTGCAGCTTATCATGAATATACATGTATGTTATTTTATCATTGTCGTATGCTATTCAATCATTTATTTTTATTTTAATATTGATTAGTGCAAGTTAAAAAATGACTTAAGTGCAGGATATCGCAACAGTTTATAAATGTGCGGGATATCGCAACAGTTAATATTTACGCTTTGATTAATTTATTATGTTTACACAGTAATTCATATTGTTATATTATTAATCAATTAAGCATAAAGTTTTGCATTTAAATGATATTTGCATTATTCAACCAGTTTAGGCTAAGCTCTCTTAAATTGTGAATATTATACTTATTTAGCGTATTTGTACTTCTAATATAATTGTCTCTTTTTGTCTCAAAGTCATAGACATTTTGTACATAAATTAATGTCTGCACAATTAAGTTTTATATAGTTAAATCAAATTAACAATTATTTGTTCACGTCACATTTATTTTATGCTCATGATATCAAGAACTCTCCGGTACTTCTCAGCTAAGCGAGTAACTCATTATTTGATAATTGAATTATTTATATTTGTTTATCTGTATTTTGCTTTATTCATTTTATTTTGTATTTACTTCATATATATATTTAATTATGCTTTGAAATCGTATTGTTTATAATTGATACATATTCTGCAAATAATTATATATGATTGTAATATATAAACAGTTCTACAATTAAATAAAGTGTGTCGGATATTTATATGATCGTCTTATTTATTTCATACAGAGACATACATATACTATACCACGAAATTACAATACCCCTCAAAGAGTGACGTGTAACGCAAGTGTCAACATCATGAAGGCAGTTCTACTACACTTGTCTAAGAAGATATTACATCGACATATCACTGACACTTTTCTTATCATATCATGATACAAAGCAAGCCCTAGAAATATCCACGTCTTGAAATATGCAATCCCAAGTAAATCGTAAGAGTATATAGAGAATATTAGGTTAGTGTTAAACTGCACATAACAAGTAAATCTGTGAGCTAATGCTCACTAGTGATACCCCCGCAAAAATCTAAAAATATGCGACAAACAGGAAGTAGATGAGCAAGGAGCATGAAATCGCTTTACACCACATGGGACTATGGGATGAAGCAATATGCAAAGTATTAGGCTGCTGCATGTTATAGTTACTGAGAAAACTGGGATGGAAATTTTGTAACGGACGGACGGACGGACGGCCGGACGGACACACAAACGCACGCACGGACAAGGGTAAAACAGTATTCGAAGCGGGGGTATAATTATTAAGTGTAAGTATGTTTTGTTATATTATCAATGATGAATTTATAATAAAGTATATAATTTTAACAGTTTTCCTCCTATTTTTATTTTTTTATTCTAATCACGAGTCTATCATTCCCAGCAGCTATAAGAATTTTAAAAACTATCTATAATCATGACAACCTCTGGGTACAAGAATTATATCTGTGTAACTGTGCATATTAGTAATCATAATTTTTTTGGAACAAGTTTGTCATCATATAATCATTTCCCAGAGGTATATGAGGCATGCAGTACATAGGAAAGAACCTCAGTCCGATCACAGTATTTAACACATATTTACTATGTAAAATCCATTTATATTGTTTAGTAAATCGCTCCCGCTTAGTGAGAAGCCATTTTACTTGTGTATGACATCACCCGAGTTTGCGTATTTCGTCATCAATTAGTGTATTTTTAAAATTCAGACAAACTCCAGTTTTGTAAACGTCAGATTTTTTTTTGCTTTTATTTTTTCTTAAAGTCTTACATTGTAAAGATGTCAACTTTACGGTAACTTGTTAGATATTGTTTACTTTATATGTTTTAGTCATAAAAAGTGTATGTTAAGTATAATTTAACAATTTCTGCATGTGATTTACGCACGGCGGGCTGAATTGTGCTATACATTCGGCCGTTTTAGCGTAACGTCTGAAACATAATTGACTATTCTGCCATTTTCTGCATTATTCCGCGAATCTTGCAGACTTTTGGTTTAGTATAGATAGTCAGGTCCGTCAGTTTTCAGACAGTCAGTCTGAGAGTGAGAAACTAAACACATGTAATTTTTACCATCATTTTCAATGGAAAAGTACGTTTTAACTATTTATGAATGTATTCTTATGTTAAGTTGTTCTATTAAAGAGTTCTTTGGTTTATATAAAAGGGAAATAACTGTAGGACTGACTCACTAAATTTTTAAGTGGAAGCTCTCATTAAAGTTATCTGTTGTGTATTGACTATAATATTGTAGAATTGCATGTTGTATTTGCAAGTAAATGTCATGAATGTATATTATGAATGATAGAATGAATCTATAGTGAACAATATATATTCATATTATCATAAAACATTAAAGTCTTTGTCTTATTTTAGTAGGAAAATGTTCATTCGTTTAAAAGGAATGAACCAACTATTGTTGTGACCAGGTTTATAGGAACACGCTACCACATTGTCCGATATGAAAATATAGCCTTGGTCGCAACAATATGTAGTCATGTGACTGCCAAATAAACTGTACTGACCTAATAAAGCTAGATTTATCAGGTCAATAGGTTTAACTCCGAAAATATCAGATAGCGGCAGGATAAATTATCTTACTCTAAATTATTACAAGGCTATTTCCCATTCGTCAACCTTTAATAACAAGAGCAGTCCAAGGACAGCTTGCTCGACTTTTCGAGTGTTTTGTTCATGGCAAGGCTTATCTATTAACAAAAATGATTCCAAGACAGGACTTAATTTGTTAAAGGAAATAAATCAGTCAAACAATAATCACCAATTAATATTTGTAAAATATAAAAAGGGAATAACTGCTAAAACATTCATCCATAGTAACGTCCCTTCAAAGTTAAATAGACATAGTATCAAAGAATAAGCATACCTACTTTCATTTAAAATTCTTCATAAGGAACTTAAAATATTTCAATTTAAACAAGTTTCATCATTTAATTAAAGGGAAATGACTCTAAAAAAATAATCAAGATTTATGTCCATGTGTAGATGTAGTACTGATGAATAAGCATACTAACTGACATTTTAAAAAGTATTAAAAAAATCAGTTTAAAGTACTTTAACCCTAATTTAAAAGTTGAAAAGGGGCATTACAATCCAAAAATAATTCATGTAGTCAAGTAGATGTAGTACTGATGAAAAAGCATACTAACTTTCTATCAAACAAAATGTATTCAGTTTGAGCGAACTTTAATGTTTAATATTAAAGTATAAAGGGAAATAACTCTGAAAGTAATACATCCAGAGTTATGTCCCTTTATAGTCGGATAGGTAAGGAACTTACGAAAAAGCATTCCAACTTTTATTCAAATACATTTGAAAGTACTAAGTATCCCATTAGAACAATTTTTAATCTTCAATGTTTAAGTATTAAGGGGCATAACTCATCCACAGTTACCTCCCTTTAAAGTTGTGTTGATATAGTAACGATAATTAATTAATTATACAAACTAAGTCAAATATCTTGATTCGTTTTAAAGATATTCCATATGGGAACAATTTTAACCTTATAATTTGCCATTTTTTAAGTATAAAAGGGCAATTACTCCAAAATAATTCATCCACAGTTATGTCCCTTCATAGTCTTGTAGATATCATACCAACAAAGAAGTATATAAACTTTAGGTCAAATATCTTGATCAGTATTGAAGATATTCTACATAGGAAAAACTTTAACCTTATATTTTGCAATTTTATAAGTATAAAAGGGCAATAACTCAAAAAATAATTAATCGAGAGTTATCCCCTTTCAAGGTATGGTTAATATAGTCGCACTAAATAAGTATACCAACTTTCAATAAAATTACTTGGATAGTATTAAAGATATAAGAGTTTAAAAAACTTTAACCTGAAAACCAACGCCAATGCCAACGCCAACGCCAATGCCAACGCCAACGCCAAAGTGATAGCAATAGCTCTTATTTTCTTCTAAATGAGCTAAAAAGTACAAGCTATTAATGGCCTCTAGATTCGAAAGTGACCTACTAGTACTACTTGCACATTACTACAACCTACTGCCAAAATATGGTAAAATGATGCATGCTTTATGTTCAAAGAGGTTGCTCTTCTCAGCTTTGGATTATACATGAAGTTCATTTTCTTCAACAAAGAGCAAATATTTATTTACTTTGGTTACCAACAGTCTCCTCGTATCACATGACCCTTCACCGATCATGTGATCAAAATCAGCCGCCACATAAGATGAAGTGATTTCATTGAAGTATTCAAATAGTACATACATTTATGTGTAAAAATCTAATGGTTCGTTATAGTCCGCTTTTATCCGGTGAGCCGTGACTGCACTTTTGTATTTATAGATTTTTGGAACATTCCTACAAAAAGGTAACACAGCTTATTTAACAAATCAACTGACTACTGTCTATATTTTAATTATGTTACATTTATTTATGTTACTCCGTGGTCATGGCGGTAAGACACTTGGATTGATAAGACATTACTTTTGTTACCCCGGGTTCGAATCCTGCTTGGTATCCTTTATTTTTTTATTATCATTATTTTATTTCTTGAGATCATGGAAACGTACAACTCGAAATCTTTGTGCAACACCAAGCCAAATGATTATAAAATAGAATATGCATATTAGTCTGACTGAGTGCTTATTTATTAGTTCGATGTCATACTCTAAACTGTCTCGACCATGTCTTACAGGAATGAAGTTATTGTACAAAATGTACATGCATTTTATAAGAATGAAAAGCAGATAACTTTAGCATATTCTTTCGATAGTATCCTTGTCTGTTTTCCATGCAGTCTTTGCATTTGAAGCCAAATGCATTATATAAATGCAATACTATTAGGTACAATGTAAATTGCTGGATATAAAATAAAGAGCCAAGAAAATGAAATAAATAATTAAACAAAATCAAATTATAGTGCAATAATCATGATATGATACGTACAACTATGCATGAATTTAAGAATAAAATTAAAAATAGGGAGGCGATGAGATTCGAACCACTGCCGTAAAAGTATTGCATCTGGTTCATAATTCCGATTCGTAACTGACGGCGCTATTTTGAACAATGAATATTGAACAACTATATCATGCATATATACTTGAGATATTAAAGTTTGTATTGATTTTCAGTGTAGTATTCACTGGTTATATCATCATGGTTATGATTCGACTCCTCCAACCTGTCACGGCTCACCGCATAAAATATATACATATAATTTCTCAAGCTGATAAGCGAAAACAAGTCATACCCAGTATACGTATTTACATGTTACAAACAAATATAGAAGACATACAATATGAAACATGGGAAAGGTACACGAGTATGATACCATATTTGAACGAATGAATTGTAATAAATTCACCCATGTATTACACTGTTGATAGGGAAATCATCAAAAATAAAACATGGTGATTTATTCAACCTTTAATTTAAACAAGAAGAATAATGAGGAAACCACATAAAACCTGATTTTAAAGATCTGACCATAAATTATCGAGATATCTATACTACATTGAAAAATTCAATACAAAAATTACAAAGGAAAATAATCCACAGTGGATGGCGGGATTAGTTGAGCCAAAATTTGTTTTTTTTCCAGAGGACTCGCAATGGTAGCTACTTTTGGCGAAAATTTTATCTGAACATAAAATTTGATCTTATGTGCACCTATGATAGAATATTTTGTTGTTACAGTCTCACAGTTAGTCACCATTAACGTTTAAAAAACGTAAGTTTAATGGCTCAACTAACCCCATCACCAACAGCCTACCGTTATATTGCATGAACACAGTATGTACGAATCAGTTACTTATTTGTCTATTGTAAGCTTGTAGACACATACATGAGCTACATTATACCATATAAAACTGATGTTTTAACTCATTGATTGTAGAAATAAATTTGCAGATATCAGTTTCCAGATTTTGTAAAAAAATGGAGAAAAATCACATATTCCCGCCTTAAAGATTTGTTTCTGTAGGTTTCTTAAATACAATAATGGTGAATGGTAATGTCATGTTTCTAGGCATGTTTAACTACAGTCTCATGATAGCTCTTTTTTAATAGCTGCCTGACTGGGGGTGGCTCAACTTGCCCAATGCTCATTGCGATCACTTTCTAAATCTGTTCATCACATGGTATAATACCATTGTATGGACTTTCAGGTAGATCTTAGATAAGAGGCAAAAACATATGGTAAATAAAAACTTAATTAAACACAATTTTTAACAACACCAGACACACACTCCCTCCACTACCTGCCAGCCAAACTATGAGTGAATTTTCCCCAAAAAAATAATAGGTTACTCACAAGTTCCAAGTTTCTCTTTTGTAAAGTCTGTATTTTGCTGAAAAAAAATGAAATAAAAAGAATACTTATAACTATCAATATTTTTTCATACCATCATTTATAACATTGAGATTTACACAGGAAACTTGAGTGCTCTTTAAGCAATAGCTCTATCATATGTTATACATTGTTTTTTTTCCAAATTACTCATAGCTTAAATAATTCATGATCTGAAACTTCGCAAAATGACTAACTTTTAAAAGTTCTCTATACAGTCAGCCTTCAAATACATGTTCATTCGACTATACTTTAAGCAATAGTGAACCAATCTCAGTTTAGTTCCTTATCATCGATAAAACAATTAGTGTCTGTTGATTGGATCAAGATAACTTTTAACGTTGTAATCAACATATATTTAATTTATGTATACAACGGCCAGCTAATCCTACATCAGGTTTCCTTGACACTTCTATTACAAGTACTAACTTACCCTACTGGGATAATCAACTCAAGGGTATGACCAACTGCCAGTGGGCTGGAACCCGTGATCTCCGGATTCGAAATCAGGAATGCTAACCATCAACAAGATGTCCAAACTTCCCAATTCAATTGTTAACTAGAACAACTGCCCAAAAATAACATTTGATTTCTCAACCTAACTGTAAACACACACACTGTAGTCAATTGTACTGCCATGTAGAGGATATTATCAACTTCATAATTCACCAAGTATGCTTGAAAAAATTTTGCAAGTGACAGAGCCACCAGGGCAAAAAGTTGTTTTTGAGTTTGCCAGTTGAAGTAATAATCCATTTTTAACCGTGTTTGTCAAATATTCTGTTTCTTTTTTGTTTCTTATATTCTGAGTTTTGTTTGACATTATTCAGTCAATTTTGGACAACATGTGAAGCATGTAGTTTTTAAATCTATCAGGAATGGGATAATTCATTAGAGATTTTAGACACAAAAAAAAGAAACTGACATGGAACATGAATCTTTAAAGAGCAATATACTGTTAAGTTGAGGCAGTATTATAACCAGCACAGTATACTAGTTAACAGTTACAACCTTATTCTGAGTAAGCCAGATTTTTTCATTTTCAAGGCATTTTCGAAAAAAATATTTTCAATAATATTTCCACTGACAGAAATCATCTTAAGCTTTTTACACTTCAATATAAAATTGAAATATGACTTACATTTTATTGTCTTCATTGATCAAACGAAATTTCTTAACAGCCATTTGCTGAAATATAAAACAACAATCTTATATAACAATTTAATAATAAATAAACATTTAGGACTGTCATGGTAAATCAATATATAGATGTATCAAGTATTCTTGACTGACAATCAAGAATGAATTTGCAATTTGAAATATCAATACAATCGGGCCTTTTATAAAGATATAAACTAAATTTTTGTTACTTCCACGCACATTTGATTTTCACAAAGGAAACATATTCATGTTTCCAGAGTAATTAATATTATCTAGTGAATATAACAGGTAACCCGGTGTAATAGTCAGTTTTATACCCCCCCCCCAGTTTTTCCCCCGAGGAAGAGCTGGGCCGGCCTGGTTTTTCCCCCAGGGAAGAACTAGGCCAGCCTGGTTTCTTGTAGTCAGTTTCTTCCCCCCAGTCACTTTTTTCCCCCACCCAAGTTAAAATTTTGTCTACATAATTTTTCATCTTTTCTAAAATAATATATTTAAATTAAATATTTATGTTATTAAATCAGTTTTTTACTGTCTACTGCACATAATCTAGCTTTCCTGGACCATTGTCTATAACCAGTATTTACCTACCCTTCCACAAGGCTGGAAACTTCTCCATATTATCCAGTCAATGGAAGAAAATCGACATTATGGTCAAATTTTCATGGAAGGGTATAACCTCCCCAGGTGGGATTCAAACCCGCACCCCCTCAGGGATGAGTATCCAAATCCCGGCTTGCTACCAACTACGCTATTGACCTGGGTTTTTTTGTTTTGTTTCACAGTCATTTAACTTACCATTAAACTTTAAAAAAAAACCTATCATCGGTTTAAATTAATTCCATAAACATTGAATTAATTGGACCTCCGTAGCCAGGTGGGGGAAAAACCGGGCCGACCCAGTCAGTTTTTCCTCCACCTGGCTGTGGAAGGTCAATGAATTAAATTTGTCCAAGGAATTCATTTTAGCCTATGAGTATGAAAGAGCATTTTTTAGTGAAATGTTAAGATAAAATGACATTTAAAAGTAGACTAATTTCCTTGTAGAAAAAAAAGACATGGGAGAAAATCTGGTCTAGGGTGGGGGAAAAACTTACTGGATTGGCCTGGTTTTTCCCCCACCTGGCTATGAAATGTCAATAAATTAAATGTTAAAGGAATTCATTATAACCTATAAAAGAGAATTTTTTGGTGAAATGTTAAGATAAAATGCCATTTAAATCTAAACTAACCTCCCCCACCTGGCTATGAAATGTCAATAAATTAAATGTCCAATGAATTTATTTTAACATGAAAAAGCATTTTTAATTTAAATGTTCAGATAAACTGACATAGAACTGACTAGAATAACCTCCTTGTAGAAATCAAAGTACCGAAAGTACTGTTGGAAGGAATTTTTGAAGGATTTTATCATTTTAGAGTTCAAAGATACTATTTCAATATCCCTCATTACCTCTTTATCATTCAAAGTCAACTGTGTTTCATATTTCATTTTACATATTATCATTATTCTATTGATCGAGGGGTCGTAGGTTTGATTCCCGTGCAGGGCATACTTTTGTGGAGCTCTGTTATGAAATAATTTCTATGGTAATTATTCCTCCTACCACTCAGTCACCGATGGGCTTCGTTTTTCCTTATGAGCAAGATCAAGAGATTTTGCCTTTTTCAGGAACAGTGGGTGGATGGACTGATCTCCGTGATACAACCTATACAAAATGTGTTGCTATGGTGTTAAGGCCACTACAAATTGATCATATTTCTATGAATTTTGTCTTAAAAATGGAGCGAGCCAGCGAAAAAAAAATCCATTTTGAGAAGCAAGCGAAAGGTGAGGAATAAATGTGTGATATTTTCATGAGCATTTATATACCAAATGGAAAAAACATGTTAAATATGAACTTTATACAGAAACCCACATTATAACGTGTAGTTCAGAAAATTGTTATAAGTAACTTTTTAGTGTTTATACCAGTTGGTCATTTATTCAGCATATTGATGTGATACAATCAAGTTCATTTTAAGATAAAGGACAAGGGTAAAACAGTATACCCCCCTCTTCTTCGAAGCGGGGGTATAAATATGTCAAAATCTTTCTAACTTGAACTTTATTATTTTGATATTGGGGTACATGGTATATAGTTCTGATTATTTTGTAGGTTTTTGTGAGTAAGATTATTTGCTGTTAACATGCGTAAATGCTTTTAATAAGGTACATACATCATACATGACTGTATTTTGTTCCATTTGCATTTACTATACTGCATAGCTTATACATTAAGTGAATTCATTCAATATTAACCTTCAATTAAATACTTCTAATATTTCTGTATAATTTAGAATCAGCTCACTCACATCATGATAGATCAAACCTATTGATGTTGGTGTTTAAGTAAAGTCTTGATATTATTGGGTAAATAAGAGATTGACTCTACAACATAAGAGCATACTTAGTCAGTTACTGACTACTGCTCTACATTATGCAGAATCAGAGGTAGAAGAATGGACAAATAAAATAACTTTTTTACCAGGTCCATGAAAGTATGTCCCACTCTGGAATCAAACCTACAACCCTTGATTAGTGAGCTACTGATTTAGCTAGCCAGACAGGTTTATTGTTATCTAACTTTAGATTATTACAAGGCTCTTTCGCTTTCATCTCTCCTTTTTTTTAAAAGTACAAACAGCTGAGAGCCTCAAGGTCAGGTAGTGACCAACAGGTACCAAAATATGGTGAAATAACCCCTGCTATGTTTCATACACATAAAGAGGAACCAATTTTATGCTAGTATGATACAAGATATTTATAGAACATGTTTATGAAAAAAATTCACATTCAACACATATACAGGTCATATACACGAGGGCTAGATCTTCCTACTATAGGTTTCCTGGACACTTTTTCTATCACCAGTACTAACTTGCAACCCGGGTCGATAGCGCAGTTGGTAGCGCCCCGGGTTTTGGATACTCATGCCCAAGGGGGTGCAGGTTCGAATCCCACCCGGGGAGGTTATACCCTTCCTTGAAAATTTGACAATAATGTCGATTTTCCTCCATTGATTAGATAATATGGAGACGTTTCCGGCCTGGTGGAAGGATAGTGCTGGACGCTGTGAAATGACCTAGATTGTGTTGATACTGCGTTAACTCCATGAATAAAAAATAAGTACTAACTTGCCCTATATTATACACTGTTGACAGGGGCATCTTCAAAAATGAAACATGGAGATCTATTAAACTTTTAATTTAAACAAGAAGAATAATGAGGAAACCGTATTAAGCCTGATTTTAAATAGCTTACACTAAATTGCCGAGATATCCAACACTTTAATACATCAAGATTGAATAGAAATATATCAATCGAAGTCAAATGTCTTCATTACTATTGAAGATATTCTACATAGGCATAACTTTAACCCCGTACTTTGCAATTTTTAAGTATTGAATGGCAATTACTCAAAAAATAATTTATCCACAGTTACATCCCTACATAGTAGCGTAGATATTGTACAGAAAAAAATCCCAAATTAATCTATGTAGAGATGACGTTCTTTCTCAATCTGTTCATCAAATGTTGTATATAATAAATGGCAGAAATACATGATAAATGAAAAGGAATACCACCGGCAAAATCTTTGACAGAATTTCTTTGCTAAAAATAAAAGATTACTCACGAAATCTTCTTCAAATGGGCTTTTCTTTCTCAACCTCTCCTCACTAAGCCTTCTCTCAAGATTACGTATGACGCTGAAAAACATTAACAAAGACCAACATGTGATTACTTATTTTACTATCATTAATTTTATAACACTGAAATTTACACTTGACACCAGTTAAACAGTAGTTTTAGCAGGGGTTTAACCTAACTGTCACATTCACAATAACTAAAATAGTTCATACTCTGTGACTGCACCAAATAACTACATATACGATGTTTAATTAAATGTTTTTAAGTCAGGTTTCCAAATAAAGTAAAATCTCGATTATCTGAAATCGGATCTAACAAAAATCATATATATTTATTCATTTATTGGAATACACCGTGTGAACACAATTTAGGTCATTTTACAAGATATTAGCGAACTTGTTATTATGAAAAACTGAGAACATTCACTTTCCTTTCTTATTGCATTAAAATGACACAGAAGTGTGTCCTTTTAAAAAATAGTGATAAGAATTTGACCACCATTCTGCATTAATATGAAAATAAATGTTATAACTCGGCAATTGGAGAAACCTATAGCTGGAAAACCCTGACTTCCGTGATAAAATGTAGAATCTTTACGACAAAGGGGATATTTAGATAATCAGAACAAATTAATTGTATGCAACAACATTTCAGAAACATTTTGGTATAATTATTATAGGCTTCGGACATCCATTATTTTGAATATTTTGGTATAATGTTCTTGCATGCCTGTTTATAGCGTGAACCATTGTGACGTCCATGACATCATGAAAAGAACGACAATGTCACTAAGTTTACCAGAAAAACAAACAAGAAGCATAATCCATGAACATAATATGAACATACATATTCATATTTGTAAAATACAAAAAGGGGCATAACTCCTGAATCAAACATTCATAGTAATAGCCCTACATTAAAGATCAGACATATCATCATACCTGCTAATATTTCTATGTCTTTATTTAGTACTAAAAATCTTTCAACTTTAACAAATTTTATCATTTAAGTATATATGCCTGGACATAACTCAAAATAGCATTAGGAGTTACATTCCTTTATAGACATGTAAATGTAGCACTGATAAAAAGCTCACCAACTGTCATTTAAATTCATTAAATAAACGAAGTTCTGCAAACTCAATCATACTGTTGCAAGGGAAACAATTCCAAAATGCTACATCAAGAGTTATGTCCCTTTGTAGTCTGGTAGATTTATTACAGATTAAAAAGCATACAACATTAAATCAAACCAAATATATTAAGTTTGAAGAAACTTTAGTCTTAAATATGAAACTATAAAGGAAAATAATTCCAAAAGTAATGCACCCAGAATTATGTCCTTTTATAGTCCAATTGATGAAGAACTGGTGAATAATCATCTTTGTTCAAATAAAGTACCCACCAAACGTTTGGAGACCTGTCAGATTGAAGGCCTGTTTGAAGTGCTTTGCAGATTGTCATTATTTTTAGTGATCATTATTTCTATAAAAGAGACAACAAAAATAGCATAAAAACTTTGTTCTGGAAAATTATTACAAAAATCATGGTTTTGGAAGCTTTATTATGTCAGATGCTGTATCTTATATGGTGTTGAATTCATAAAATTATTTTCATTTATAACAAAACATACTTAAATATATCAAAAATAATGTTTCTACAAAAGTAATTGTTAAAATTAAAGAACTGTAGTAATTATCTTTTGTCTCCAAACTTTTGGTGGGTACTGTATAATCATTAGTAATAAATATATCACATTTGAACAAATTATAATGTTTATTAATGTTTAAAGTTGAAGATTATCAACTAGTAAGTATACAAATTTTAAGTTTGATATCTTGATTAGTTCTGAAGATATTCTATATAAAACAAGAGCTGTCAGAGGAGACAACAAGCTAGACTTAGTAAGTATTTGTCGAATGAGATGTGGCTGATGATATATAACATACATATGTCAAAATTTGATAATGATACCTCAACAAATTTAAAGAAAAAAATATTGAAAGAAAATTTTAAGTTCACTGGAGACAATTTTGAAAACAAAATGTATTTGGAGTTATGAACCTTGTCACATAAGAAGAGGTTGATAATAAGGAACATATATTTAAAGTTTGAAGTCAATACCAAAAGAAATTAAAAAGTTGCTGTAAAAACAAATACTTTTGAAGAAAACTATAAGTTCAAGGGGGATAACTCTGAAAAATGTATAAGGAGTAATGAAACTTGTCATATGAGTTGTGGTTGATAATAAGTGACATACATTTAAAGTTTTGAAGTCAATACCTAAAGAAATCAAACAGTTGCGGTAAAACCAAAGATTTTTTTTTAAAAAATCTAAGTTCCAGAGGAAATAATTCTGAGTTATGTGATGTGGTTGATAATAAGTAACATAATATTTAAAGTTTGAAGTTAATATCTTAAGAAATAACAAAGATAAAGAAGAAAGTATTTTACTGCTCAAAAACTTTAATATGGCACAAAAACTTAAATCACATATGTGGACTCAGACGCCAACACGGACGCCGATGCTGGGGCGAGTAGGAGAGCTCTACGTTACTACGTAAAGTCGAGCTAAAAACCAATGCAAACGCCAGCCCAAAAATGTGGCATAAGCTCTCATATTCTTTGAAAAGTCAAGCTAAGAATAAATTTTACACCAAAGTTGTTGAATAGACTATTTCTGCTTTCGTTTGAGGCATTTTACACAAAGATATAAGCTGACTTAATTTCATCTAAGATGATTTAGCTGACAAACAAAATATACTAATGGACAAAAGTCTTGTCCAGTCTACAAAAACAATAATATATTTTTTGTTTGTCATTGCACACTCATACATTTCCTAGTGTTAGAAAGAGAATGTTATTATGCATTGAATAAAAAAAGAATTGTGAAAATTTGAGCCAGTTCTGTTGGTACAGTTATGTGTTGAAAATTGACATTGAGGATTTGCATGTTACAATTGAAAGCGTTAAGTAAGTTTTCAATGAAACATTTATTCAATAGTGACCCACATTAACCTGAATGAGTTTTATGGTCTTCCGGCTAGATTCCTTCGCAATCTTGTAGCATCGATGTGTAAAAGAAACACTTCAACTCATTCAGGTTAATGGGTCCTTCACAAGACATAAAACAGTGAACTTTGTTTATATAAATTTGAAAAAGACTCTAATTTATGATTAAGGTGGTTTGGTACATCTGACTTTTTTTAGATTTCCATGTAAGTTTTGGTACCGTTTAAAATTTGAAGATATTTCTGATTCGGATCTACACTTTATTTGACGTCATTATTGTTAATAACGTTACCATGATGTTGTAAACATGACGACCGCGTGCACTTTTTATGTCAGTCGACAAGGGAAAAATCTTCAATAATGTGTTGCTAAATCTTTATTTTCCGCGCCACAACAAGAAATTATACATCATTCTAAAGCTTACATCATTATCTACCACTTGAACAGTGTAAATGTACATTTTCTCTTTAAACTTTTGAAAGAGACAAAAAAATCCGAATTGGCAACATCAGAAGAAATCCAGAAAAATTGCCTTCAAACCAGTTTTATGAAAAATCTGCCCGATAAATTTTTGTTAAGTTTTGATATGATGTAAAGCGTTATATATACTTTTATACAGCAGAATTTGAGAAAAGTTGCCTGTAAGGTTTTTCCGCATATGACGTCAAGATAAAGGATTGTTCTGTTTGCCCAAGCCACAAATACTTGGTCATATTTTTTATAGTTTTAGGCAAAATGTCCAGGAACATGCCTAGAAAATTATTAAAATGTATTAAGTCAGCATTTATAAACTTTATACACATATTGATGTATACATACTCTTATTCAAAAGTATGAAAATCATATGGTAATATGCAAGGTTTATCCATTATCAGCGTAACATAAAAATCTTTGTTTCGAACAGTTATATGAAAGAAAGTAATGAAGTTAATATAATGTTAATGATAAATTGTTTTCATTATGGGTTGTTTTATTTGGCTGAAAACAGTCATTTTAGCCTGAAATAATTAGTACAATAGATAAAAGATATTACGTAAGGGTTAAAAAATAAAAACACAAATGTTTTACCAAAATTCTAAACGGCATTTTATCTGTAAAAAACATAGCCTTCATGAGAAAACTCTGCAATTATGAGATTCAGAACCAATAAAATAATTATAATTACCGAGGTATTTTATTAAGTCCGTGTTTTTTTTCTATAGTGGCCGAGTATTTCATCATGATGCCGTAGTGAACATCATATCAGCCCTGAATTTTTAGTCAAATATCGTATATAATAACTAATGAATTAGAATTAACAAATACTCTCTCTAGTTGAAACATTTTCGCCTCAGAATTCCCGATGTTTTACAAAAACCAAAGTGTCTTTATGGTTCTGGTGATTCGCGTCAAATAAAGCTTATTTTCCTAGACGATTTCAATGATTTTGGTTAGCAGTGCTGTCGCGATACGCCAGAAGCGTATCGCAATATATTGCAATACACAAGCTCGGTATCGGGATACGTACCGCGATATATTGCTTTGCAAACCAGAGAGGTACCGGCATTATCCCTCTGCCTTAAAAAACTAAATAAATTGTTTGTGTGGATTTTGAAAGGAAAGTGCAGGTACATGTAGCAGACTTGGGAAAAGCTGCACATTTTTATAGTTATGGGAACAGATTATTCCATGAAAAGTAAATTTAAGATTTAACTTCATGAAAGAAAAATGGGGATTGTGTATTATTTGGCCTATAATATATAATAAACATTGCAAACTAAATAAATTTTTAATCAATGTATGTTTTTACATGTACATTATAGTCCAGAGATTACTATGAACAGCATATTTTGTGAATGCTAAGAGTAAAATTTTAGTGTCATTTCTTGTGATAAGCATGGCGAACATACAAGTGCATAATCATGAAAATGTTAAATTGAGTTTCCTTTACGTTTATTGAGTGCATATCATTTAGAATTAATATATTTTCTAATGATAAACATTTGGGCATGATATAGTCTAGCCTCTTTCTGTTGGGTCAATAAGGGCTACAATAATGTTTTGCATATAAAAATGTTTAGGGGAGTAGAAATAAGAATAAGTTCAGCAGAAGTCCAGTACAAACGAACGCGCTTGAAAACTGACGATTCGCTACATTTTCCAATAAGATAAAAATGTCGCCAAATACCGGTACTCTAAATTCGTACCGTGATACGTATCGTCGCAGCTGCGTATTGCAATATACCGATATACCTATTGGTTTATTCTATCCTCCAAATATCAGTGTATGCGAAATTAGCTCTCTGAATGGCTTTAATCATCAACAAGTTATCACCAATCACTTATCAATCAAATGAGATCTTGCAGTTTAATTATACAGTATTGGAAAATCAAATCTGAGACTGTTGTGTGCATAAAAATTATTATGTTACCAGGTCATGTGCCTATTCAGTCAATAAACAAGGAAAGTAATTCATTTGGATAAAATACATCCATTCGGAACACATCGACCTTTTGTGAATGAATAATCTCGGAAGGATTTAGTGGGGGTCATCACTGGATTTTTGTGATTTTACTACCTACACAAGGCGAAGCCCGCAACGGTTATACAAATAGTTATTGCAGTATACACACAGATCTTTGCCTTAACTTATTTCTTTGTTATAAATTGAACTAAATATTGTTCATCGATATCATTGAACTATGTAATTTCAAATTTACGGACTAAAAGCGAAAATTCAGTCATCGTCAAAACGAACGTGTATTTGTTTACTTCTGAACGCTGATTTTTTTTCCAAATGGCGTCTAAATATGTCCGAGGTTATTGGTATTGAATGGCCGAGGAGTTCCGAATGTGCTACATCTTGACGTCAGAATGACTTTCTTTGACGATATCGATGACACTTGAACGCATGTAGCAAAAGAACTACTTTCCATGTATTTATTTTCAATGTGTTTTCAACCTTTAAAAAAAGTTTGCATGCATAATATATATGACATATCAATATGTTTATAAAGTTATAAATGCTGATTAAGTATAATTCATAATAATTTATTATGCAAGGCATAAATAATTTCCGTTTGAAGGCGACCACAAAGACATGTCTATATAAAATAATATAATGGAATTCAGCGGCAAAATCATTAAAGATGTACAGAGTTGTCTATTTTGTTGAGCATCATGAGACCACAAAGAACAATACAGTTTTATCGCTACTGTGTGTTTTCCATCAATAATGTGCAAGAAACTTTGTTTTGACCACCTGTGCATGGGCGGAAACACCCACAAATTTAAGTTCAAAATTAAGTCTAATGAATGTATTTATAAATGTATCTACTGATGTACAAAGGCTTACTTTATATAAAAGTGTTTGTTTGAATCTATGCTACGATTTTGATACGTATGTTGAAATTATACAATTTTTATATATTTTGATGTTCCGAGAGCATTTTGCAGAGATAAAAAAGCATGATCAAGTATTGGTGGTTATAACAAAAAAATTCTTCATCTTGACATGAGAATGACGTACTTGACGTCATACTGACAATACTTCAACGCATACAGCCGAAAAACCGTACAGACAACTTTTCTCAAATTCTGCTGTATAAAAGTATAATTATATAAGCTTTACATCATATCAAAACTTAGCAAAAATTTATCGGACAGATTTTTCATAAAACCGGTTTGAAGGCAATTTTTCTGGATTTTTTCTGATGTTGCCAATTCGGAATTTTTTGTCTCTTTCAAAAGTTTTCGGAGAAAATATATATTTACACTGTTCAAGTGGTAGATAATGATGTAAGCTTTAGAATTATGTATAATTTCTTGTTGTGGCACGGAAAATAAGGATTTAGCAATGCATTACAGAAGTTTTTTTCCCTTGTCAACTGACGTAAAAAGTGCACGCGGTCGTCATGTTTACGATGTCATGGTAAAGTTATTAGCAATATTGACGTCAAATAAAGTGTAGATCCAAATCAGAAATATCTTCAAATTTAAAACGGTACCAAAAAAAAACAAAAAATCTAAAAAAAGTCAGATGTACCATACCACCTTAAGGCTAAATTCCCATAATTTAAAGAGGATATTTGTTTATTTCTCTGTAAGATTGATTTTTATTTCACAAGTGAGATAAGGATGCAATATTTTCACAAGTGGTGTAGCCACATGTGAAAATATAATATCATTTGCATTTGAGTGAAATAAATTAAGTATGAAATGTCATCATAACAGCGCATACATACAAAGAAAGAAACAAATTTAATTTCATTGTTTCAAAACAGTGAAAATATCAACTTTTATTTCTCGATAAATGTCGGTATATTCCATTGGAACGCATATAATGTTTGTTTATTCTCAACTGTCAAAGTTTGAATAATTTCACGGTGGATGATTACACACTATTTCAATATCATGAGTGTTAAACAAGGAGCAAGATGTCACCGTGAAATTATTCATGTTTTGACAGTTGAGAAAAAAACAAACAATAATAGGAGGTCCGCCGCATACAGTATATTACTGAGCTTTGACGACGTTCAAGCTTGATATATGAATAAGAAACATTATTAAATCTTATGACCACAGATATAATATTTTCTACGAAAAAAGGTATCTAATTATACTCTGTATTTCTAGCATTTTTACCCTGCCAAATTTTAACAATTATTTTGACAAATTATTAATTGCAACGTTTTCAGACTAATGCATGGGTAAAAGTTGTATTTTTTAAAAATACTAGGTTCTTGTGAAAACAGAAATGTTTCATGTAAATCACATAGAGTTATTAATTCTAAAACTACTGACATCAGTATTAAATAATGTAATACTGAAAATCTCACCCATGTCTTAAGAAATGATAAATGATAAATCAGTCAAAAAGTTTTTGTTAGTAACTTAGCAACAGAATGGCTTTTTTATCATTCTGATCCATGCAAAATGATTAACATGCTATGAAGAATAAAGATACTATGCTTTGTAATCATTTATCAAGGTTTAAATGTCTTAATTCCTGCAGTTATGTTATATGGAAATTTCATCATAGCACAATTGTAACCACCATAAAGAGCACATGGTTGTGTGTGTTATTATTTTTTTATTCTTTTTATTGGAGTTAACGCCATGTCAACACAATTTTAGGTCATTTTACGGCTTCCAGGGCACCTAACCTAGCTTTCCTGGACCAATATCTATAACCAGTACTCACCCACCCTTCCACAAGGCCGGAAACTTCTCCATATTATCTAATCAATGGAGGAAAATCCAATTTTTATGGAATGGTATAACCTCACGGGGTGGGATTCAAACTGCACCCCCTCGGGCACGAGTATCCAAACCCGGCGCGCTACAGACCCAGGTTTAGTGTGTGTTAAGACACACTTGGAATTTTTTGTACAACAGGTTAGACTGCATTCCTAAATTTTTGCATCAAGTTTAGGAAGAATTCCTTTGATGCCTACAGAATAAGGATGTAAACCTGTACCAGAGTCGGTATCGTTTTGGAAATTATTTGTAAATGTACTTTCCTTTCGGTTTAGGTAAAATTGGTACTTAGAACAAAATACCCGGTAGTGCAGATAAAGAAAATGTAAATTTTGGGATTTAACTTGTTCTTTACTGTGTTAAAGTATAGATACCAATATTTGTTTCCATTTGGATCGTGTTGACCTATATTGATAAAAGATACAAAATGACACTTAAAGTAGTGTTGCAGGAAATTAGCACGCTACTCATACGTCAAAAATATTATGAAGACTAATCGCAGAATTTGCTAAAGTCTGGAAGGTCTTACTAAGTTATAACCTATACGTCTTATAATTACATTAAAATTCGACAATGGTAGTTCTTTTTTATTATCTTTAGATTGTAAATTCTACCTTAATAAGTTTAATTGTTTTTGTCATTCCATGAGCACACTGTCAAATCTAGAATGTAGTTTCTAATTGAATTTTCGATTCATGGACTGACTCAATTTTTACACTAAAAAAGTTCTTACAAATGAACATCTATGTGTGTAGTTCAAATTCAGGTTAATTTTGTCACACTGTCAACTCAATAAGCCAGGAAAGGGTGCTTCTAAATCCAAAGAAAGCTGATATGCTCATATTCGTTTATAAAATGCTAATTTAAAGCCCAACATAGATAATTAGTAATATTATATGAGATTTTTTATCCTAATTTAAACATTGTTATTTGCACGTCAAGTATATATTCTATGATGCTATTGAAATTATTCATTGTTACCAAAATCGTTTTGTCTTGGATGGTAGTGAGTGAAATACTTTTTAATAACCATGATAAATGTCTTTAAAGCATAGTTTTCATTATACCATGTTGTTCATTTGACATAGATAAGTGTCATACAATGGGGAACCATTGCAAAGCAATTAGACAAACATTTTCAAACAGGTCTTTTAATTACCTCCTTTCATATAAAAATGAACATTAAACAAACAGAATAAATGTCATAAATGTGCAATGCTAGTCTTCACCTAAATCCACTAGTCTAAAGCCTGGGCATAGGGGTAAGTGAAAATCTCAGCTAATTTAAATTTTCATCACCTCATCATGTGCGGCTAGTGAGTTAATTAACCCATTTTTACAGCGTGTTTTTTTTTCATAATAATGCCTTACCCCTTCTAAAATGAGCTATTTTACATAATAAATCAGGCAAAATGTAGCAAAATTATAAGATGAAGAATGCATTGAACAATACTGTCATGTGTAAATCATACTCACTTATCCTTCATGTCTATAATAGACTGTCAAATATAAAAAAAATATAATATAAACAAATAAAGTAAACCAAGTATATTGTATGATTATATTGAAATGTTGGATTGCATAAATTAAAACGTCACATTACACGGTATAACTAATACTCGGTTAATTTTGCTAGTTTACGTAAAATGTATTGTCAGCACATATCACTTACGTATTATATCTTATTTGCAAAACGTGTCATAGCTTGAGTGGCCGAGTGGGGAGACGGTCAGACTACAAATCTTTTTATCGTGGGTTCAAATCCCCGATTGAAACTTAATTTTTATCTTCTTTTCATTAATATCACAGACGATTGCATAAAACACATTGCCCCCCCCCCTTGCATCATGAACTTGTAGAGAATCATTTTTTTTTTAATTTTGTGGCATCTCTTTAAGTGATGATGACAGAAGCATGACGGACATTGTCAGTAATTAATTTGAGTGATTCTTACAATTGTTTGATTTGAAGTGTTTTATTTCTATGTCCAAAAATTACTGAATAAAATAGATGTAAAACCTCAACAAAATATAAAACGAAGAATATTTTATGTCATATTTAGCAATTGACTCGCACTTGTTCAAAATTAGATGTATAGTAGCATTGCACTTTAACCCTACGGCCATTCAGCCAGTGGAGATATCCACACTAAGTTAACCTACACATTGTCATTTTTACCGCAAATTTTTATACATAGAACTCGGAAAATAACATATACAGTGAGCGATAACCGTTTCATTATGCTATCAGACAATTCAATATAATTGTACAATAGCTAGCAAAAATTAACCTGGGAAAAATTTAATATATTCACTTCACAGACATTACACAGCTTTTATTTAAGTCCAGTAATTATGATTTTAAAACCTCTGTAAGTCTTTGAGCACAAATACAGTCAGTAAAAAGTGATAGCAAAATTAATAATTAACATTCACTAACATTTTTGCCTCGTTTCTTGATATTTTTGTCATGAATCTCAGTAACTAAATCATTATTAGAAATACTTAAGAATTTATGTTTGTTCATTTATTCACATAATACATACTAAATTTTAGAATAATATGACACAAGATCATTGAAAAGGGGAAACAAATACTACAAAACTGATGATATTGAAAACTAACGAATTAAGTGCGTAAATATTGACCCCGACCTGACCTTTATGCAAGAATATTCACTACATAGAATAAGAATGTATTATGAATGCTCGTCATACCATCAACATGAGGATTGTGAGTTTAAACTTAACACACAAACATACTTCTATAGTATTAGGATCCCTGCCGAAGTGTATAATAGGCTTGGTTCTGACTTTCATCAGGGTATGTGTAGATAATTATTAGATGCAAATATGAAAGGTCAAGTCGGGGTCAATGCACAATACTTTCTTTTTTATATTGGTGACTAGCAGTACCTAACTGAAACATGGATAATAGCCATTTTCAGACTGTGAAATAATTTTACTTTTCTCAGGTCAATTTTCACTTAATAAAAATATATATTAATAATTCATCATCTAGAGGCAAAATATTGTAACACAGTTTGACAAAAAACATGATTAAACAGGCTGACTGCTTATGCCTCAACAGTCACTACAAATCTTTAACTCATTAATTAGTAAAAGCAAAAGCCTGCAATGCAACACTATGACCCAAGTCAGTTATTTCCCTGGTCTATTCCCTTCCAAAAGATAGGTCCAATCAGTTAAATTACTCGGATTTTAAACTTACTTTTTAATGTCAATTTTCCACAGAAAATATTAACAGAAAATAAGCAAACAATCTCCATAAACAGATATCCTGTACAGCGTGGTCTAACAGGATCTCTACGATCTCAACAGAGGGTCACGCCAAGAGGACCTTTATGTCGACAAATCAATGTGTACCTTCCATCTAGACCAAACACTTAAATGATATGTTAATTGTGTAACTTCTATTTTAGATCAAGGTTTGCGAACTAATTTGATAGCGGTATTATTCAGTCTTCCATTAGACAGCTCATTTCAAATTGCATGGAGTCAACAATGTTTTTAACAAGTTGCTTATCATATAGAAATGCAAAAAGATCACCTGAACGTGACCCTCATTTGAGAGCAGCCAGATCTAAATTAGCGAGTAGGTGAGCAGAAAATTTTAGATCAGGTTTTAATCATATTGACAGGCTGTCAAGTGCTCTGCCATAAAAAAGGAGGGAAAAAGTAGGGCTCCTTTTACAAAAGAAGTAGGGAAAAGTAGGCATTTTGCAGTTGAAAAGTAAGGATAGTAGAGCTGTTCTTGTACATTGACTTGGTATCAAATTACTGGGTAGATCAACCTTTACTAGTCAATTCCATGTTATTACATTTTAGAACCCTGAACAAAATGGCCTTCCACAGGACTGAAATATAATGTTTGATTTAGTGAATATTTTAGGAAAGTTGCCTAAAAGTGACTGCTTCTTGGTGCACTTTACCCATCATAACATGTCACGGGAGTGCTTGATTTGGATGAGTCCTCCTCTGTCACTGGAGTTTGAAGGAGGTGCAGTGCCCATTGTCACCAGAAAAATGTGTCAAAATGGTGACAAGATAACATATTTCAGTCTCTAAAAATAGTAGCGCCTCCACTTTGGGAAAATATAACAGTAAGAAATGCAAATACATGTGTATTGGGAGAAAAAATGAGTTAAAATTTGCATTTTTGGCCTTTTTTGCTCGAACAGCTTTTTCTGTAAGACACTCTGCAAATAATTTGTTCAACTTGCATATGTGTCTGTCAATAAGTAATGGAATACTAAGCCCTATCACATTAACATGAAAAAATGTTCAATTTTTGCCAATGTCCTGACCAGCAAAGGGCTCACACCACCTCACAGCACTGACATGAAGAGACTATATGATTCATTTACCAGCAAAAAAATCATATATACATGTTTATATATAATATACATGTATATGCATGTTATTCAAATAAGTAAATAAAATTAGACCAATCACTGAATGTGATCAAATACCTCCATCCTCCTAAGGTCCTTGTTAACAAATTCTTGCGCTCTAGGAAAGTGAGCAGAAATATTTTTTCATCAAAAGGCCATAATTATGCTTAAAATCAATGAAAGGTAACCAAAATGGGATATGCACATATTTACCAGATAGCTTGTATACATGTGAAGTTAAAATCATATCTATGAAATAGGGCAAAGAAATTGAGAGGACACATAAAAAGCTACCAACAAACAACCAACTGACAGACAAGCTGACTCCTATATCAAGGCGGTGAACGTTCTCCAGTGTATCAAAACAAGAAAAATGGCCGCCATACCAAAAAAGGTAGGGTTTTCTTTAATATCTTCTTTAAATGACTTCCTCTGATACAAAAGTATCTACCAGAACACGCTACTCACTTTCTGGAACACATCGATGTGTGATTAATTGTATAAAGTCAAATAGTTTTGAAGTTATGCGGAACCTAGAATTCGAATCGACGATATTCTCCCAACTATTCAGAAGATAGACTGGAGATTTTTCTTTAAGTTTTCAATTTTCTTCTAAAATACAAGTCTTTATATGATTATTTTTTAGCAGTAGTTGTATTTTTGTATACAAAATATGTCTTATTGCTGCCAGCATCTATCAGAATGTTTTGAACACAAAACGTAATTTTATTTCAAAATGATAGACTGGAGTCACAAAAAAAGATGGATACACTGGAGACCCAATTTTGTACAACATCTGATAATTATGTTTTCTTGTTTCAGTATCCGTAGAAAGATGTTTTGGAAGACTTATTTGGTCATTTGTTATTAAAATAAAAAAGGAAATTGTGAAAAGTAAGATTGTTTTACATGAGTTATAGTTTTACACGAACTATTTTATACAATGCATATATAAGCTATTGTGCTGGTCAATCCAGCGTCAATAGCATGGGTAAGAGTGTGTGTGCGTCTAATGTCTACAATTTATTATACGGCGTACAAAAAACGTGTTTTGGTAAACATTATAAATGAGACCATTCATTTCAGAGGTAGGCAGTATTGAAAATAAAATTTGTGTAATTCATTCACCGTGAAATTGTTCATGCTTTGACAGTTGAGAATAAAAGAATTTTATATAACTGTTCACTGTTTTTTTTTCACTGGGTTTAACGACGTGTCAACACAATTTTAGGTCATTTACGGCGTCCAGCGCACCCCAGTTACACATATGGTCGGACTTAAATCGGTCCTCAATCGGTTTATAATTTCTCTAATCTGATCGGATGTTATCGGGTATCGGCGATGGAGATCGGTGATAGATCGGTTGTTCGTTTTTTTCCATGTTTAGAATGGAACCGACGAACACCGATTTAGCACCGACATATCCGATTAGCTGCCGATTTATCACTTATCACAAGCTATAGGGGAAAGATGAGTCTCATTGGTGAAAACTTACTGTCTTTTCCTAGTGGTGATTCATATTTGTACAACTGTAGCTTATCAGAGGCATATCGGTGATATCGATCCTAGACAGCTTGTCAATCGTTTGAATGTTTCTACAATCGAGAATTTTAATCAATTAAAACATCCCAATCGTTTTTTCACCAATGAAACTCGTCTTTTCCCTATAAAATGTGTTAGAAATATATCGACCGCTAATCGGAGACGTCGGTACTAAATCGGTGTTCTTCGGTTCCTCTATTAACAGGGAAAAACAAAAATCAATCTTTCACCGATTACTATGTGTAACTGGGCCCTTAGGGTCCGATTACACATGGGGATCGGGGAAAGATCGGTTTTTCGTTTTTCCAGTAAAGAACGGAACCAAAGAACACGGATCTATCAACGACGTCTCCGACTTGCCGCCGATTTATCACTTATCACATGCTATTGGGAAAAGACGAGTTTCATCGGTGAAAACTAACCCTCATTTCCTATCGGTGATTCATATTTGTACTTCGGTAGCTTATCAGAGGTATATCGGTGAAATCGATCATAGACAGCTTGTCAATCGGTAATTCGTTTGAAATTTTCAACGATCCTGAATTTTAAACATTTTTAACATCCCGTTTTCTTTTCGCCGACCAAACTCATCTTTTTTCATAAGCATGTGATGAGTGATATGTCGGCCACTAATTGGAGATGTCAATGCTTAATCGTTGTTCGTTGGTTCCGCTATTAACGAGGAAAAACAACACACGGTCGTTTTTTTCCAGAGAGATGGAACCGACGAACGCCGATCTATCAAAGTTCTACGTCTCTGATTAGCCAAAGAATAATCACTCACCACAAGCTTATGGTAAAAGCGAGTTTCATGGTTAAAAACTTACTGATGGGATTTCAAAATGTTTAAAAAAAAATATCGGTGAAAATTCAAACGAATTAACGATTGGCAAGTTGTTCATGACCAATATCACCGATATATGCCTCTGATAAGACGGAAAAAAAACAACCATTCTATCGGCGATACCTGGTTACACAAAAATTCTGAAATGCAGTAACCGATGCCAACCGATTAATTAAAAGACATATTTTACCGATCGAGGACCAATTTAAGTCCGACCTTTGTGTAACCGGGGTGTTAACTAATGAAGGAAAATAACTGAACCTCGACATTGATGGTAAATGCGTTGGAATAAAGTATCATTTATCTTTTAATAACATTTTCATTCCTTCCGACTTTTATGGATTACCATCAACACTGTGTTTGGTTTTTTGCATACCCAAGTTTTCCTATCCTTTTCTTATCTCTATTCTGTGATAAGTATATAAAAAGTGTTATTTTCTACGTTCAATTATTTCAGGATATGAGCAAGACTAGAACATCAAATAGCCGCTTCAGCTGAAAATATACTTTGAGAAAGAAAAATCGACTTAGTGCTGTTTTTGGAAGTTCGATAAGCACTCAACTGATAATTACAAAAATAAATTTGAAAGAACTCTTATAAAGTCTATCTACTATCAACTGCATGTAAACGACAGAAAACCCTATTTGAATCATCGCCATCGTTCAGGTTTGATAAAGCAGAAAAATCTGACAATTCGGTAACTGATCAATGTGAAGCAGGGGATGATTTGAACAATATCAATTCTAGTACCGATTCCGTTGAAGACAATATGACAGATGTAGAATTACTATATGTAATACTGACACGGATTTTGATACTTTTAATATGGCATTCGAAAACAATATCTATTTTCCTCCATGTCGCCCTTAAAAAGAGAACATGCTTGAATTGATTCACTTTGAATTTCTTCCGTGGGAATATAAGTTAGTTCTCTATTCAATCAGGGATTTGATATAACAGGGATTTGTAACTATAAGTAAATGTAATTGATTTTCATCAAATTTCACTGTCGTCGCTATTATTTCGGCCAATACGGAAAACAAGTATAACAAGTTAAAATAAAGATATTCACATGAAATTTTGTACCAGTACCATTCAAAGTGACATGAATGTTAGAAAAAAATGTGTTTCTAGATTATTTTGAGATAAATAACGTTCACAGACTGTTTCACAAAATAATGCATTTTCCCGCCGATCTGCCATTTTTAGACCCTTTTTACATACCTAAAGTCATATTTTCGGTCATTATTGCTACAATTTTTTGTCAAAAACTTCAGAAACATTCACAAGTTGCATGGAAGACATGTACAAAAACATGAATCAAATTTTTTAACTCTGAAATAGTTTGTACAGCCAGCTTCAGTCAGTTATAGACAGTGACGACCGAGAAAATTCAAAAAAGCACTTCGTTACAAATCCCTGTTACATAGAATCCCTGATTCAATCCATCCGGGTAAAATCTGACTTAAATTTGGTTTTCACATTTGTTACTTGTTCATAATTATAAAAAAGACAGGTTTTGTTTTTACATTTTATTCATCTAACAAAATATTTTTAAAATAATTATTTTAAGGATTTTTTATATTACATATGTGGATTATATTTTTTTAATTTGAGCCATAATAGTTTACACCTTGATCTAAAAATATTTATAACGTGGGACCCCAATAAATAAACACTACTTTAGCGTAAATAGATTTTTTTCATATATTTGAATTAGAGACCAAGTGTTTTAATCAATGTCTAGAACTTGACCTTATTATTTTGATATTGAATGCAAATGGTTTATAGTGAAATGATTTGTGTTCAGTGAGCTGAACAGTAAATACACGTAAAATAAGTACACTATAAGACTAGTTGGCCCACAATATTTGGAAGTACATTAGCTTCTCGGTGGCAATTCCACGCGATTATAATGTAAAAAATGCGACGGTGTCAAGAAGAAAAAAGTAAAGAATCTGCAGCGGTTTGAGTCATATTTCCATTATTCTTATTCGAGGCTAAGCAGAAAACTGTGTACTACTTGATGCACATCTCCGACGCCAGATTTATACTATCTGCAAACTTGCTGGATAACCTCTGTGCTTGTCTGAAACAAGAAACCATAATTATTAGTTGTTGTACAAAATTGTGTCTCCAGTCTATCCATCATTTTTTTGCATCTCCAGTCTATCATTTTTAAATAAAAGTAAGTTTTGTGTTTAAAACTTCCTGTTAGATGCTGGTAGCTATAAGACAGATTTTGTATACAAAATTACAACTATTGCCTAAACAATAATCATCCAAAACCATGAATTTAGAGAGAAAATTGAAAATTAAATTAAAAAACTCCAGTCTATCATAATGAATAGTTGGGAGAATTTCATCAACTCGAATCCTAGGTTCCGCATATTTTCAAAACTATTGGACTATATACAATAAACCACGTACCGCCGTGTTCCGGAAAGTGAGTAGCGTGTTCTGGTACATACGTTTTTATCAGAGGAAGCCATTTAAAGAAGATATTAAAGAAAAACCTACCTTTTTTGGTTTGGCGCCATTTTTTCTTGTTTTGATACACTGGAGAACGTTCACCGCCTTGAATACTGCTATTGACAAATCTAAATTTACTTTTCGATTTTTTCCAAAAAGTCACAACAAAAAATTCCCAAAAAGTAGGCTAGTAGGGCATTTTCAAAAAAAAGTAGGAAGAAAGTAGTAGAAAATGAAAAAGTAGGGAAAAGTAAGGAAAGTAGGGGCCCACTTGACAGCCTGAATTGATAGGCATATAGCTTATTATCATCATGGAAGATTATGTTAGTCTGTGACACATTTTTACTGTACGACTGAACTTAAATTCCTTATGTGTTTAAAGCTATAACTATAAATTTGCAAAATAAAAGATTATTAGAATAATTACAGAACTATTTCCAAAGTCCTAAAAAAAGAAAAACACAACTTCATTGAATTCTCACACTGACGTTTACTTTTATGACAAAATAATTTTAAATGCGTTTGAGAGGGTGTACTTATGAGTCATTATCAGTCAGGATACCCCTCAAAACATAATTTATGCTGGTAAAAAAAATGGGTGCAGAGAAAATCAGTCGGTGCAGAGAAAATAAGTTTACAAGATTTTTCATCAAATGGCATCAACACTGCAAAATTCAACAGACTATAACAAAAAATGAGAGATGGGGTATATATGAAGTTTGAATTTAAATATCTGAAGGTGCCGAGAAATTGAGCAGATTATAGGACGAAGGTGCAGACCAAACAACAAGCTAACTTGTTATTTTGGAAGAGTAAAACTTAACATTTTCATATTTATTGAGTAGGTGGTCAGTTATAGCTCTAACACATAAGAATTATTACCATAATTGTGCAAGCGACCAAAATTTTACAAAGTCCAGATAAGTAAAATAATATTACGTACCCATAAATGCTTCACGTACTTCCTTTCACGTATCTGAAAAAAAAAAAAATTATATCAAAAATGGAATATCAGAATATAACATAGGGATTTAAAGAGCAAAATAAAATGTAAACAATATGGCTTATGTATATGTTATAACCATGTCTTCTTAAGGGTTTGGTCTCAATTTATATTAAATTTAGATAAAAATAAACACGATTCTAACATATTCACGTGCGCTTTCACTCTTTATTTACATTCGGAACACCCTCGACCTTTCATGAATGAATGGCCGAGGATGTTCCGAATGTCTTTATTTAATGTGACGTCATCTATGCTTTATTATTCAACAAAATATAGCTCGTGACGGCTGTTATATTTTTACTTCCTACGTTAAATGAGCAAAGCCGAAAATAGCGCCCGTGTTTATAAGGGTTGACTTTAACAGGACCTTGGAACATGTCAGTAAATGTAAAACATGTACTAACCTTATTATTTGAACGAAAATGGTCTAAAATGAGTTGAAAACGATTCTAGCATAAGATACCTAGGCTACCTACTTCAAGAAGTTTTTTTTAAGTCCCAGCATTGCCCGGTTCCGCTTATCATCCTGTCCATCATCCGACGATCATGCCAGCCATAATACAAAAAATACAAAGATTGACTATTTAATTAAAGCCAAACTGTGCATAGCATAATATAGTGGAACTGGCTACTTGTAATCTTTCAAGTTTCATCCAAGTTGACAAGAGCAGTGCTGATTTTCCGAGAATCCATTCTTCCTTGACACGCGTTTATAAATCCAATTTATATCCAACCTTTTCAGAAATTCTCAATCAAATTGTCTGGCCCCAGTTTCACAAACAAACTTAAGTACAAACTCAATAACAGATTCAAGTAATTTTTTACCCTAAATAGTGTGTTAATGCAGTTGGAATGACTATTATTAGATGATAATAATGATAAAAATATATCAAATGTATTAACATAAAATATCGTGCGATTTAAAATAAACTTAAAAGCCAAAAACTCAGATTTCATTTGAGACTAAACTCAACACTTCATTAACAGACTCAAGTCAATACTCTTGAATTAAACTTTATATCGACATGTATGTTAGCTTCATTTTGTATAAAATTACTTTAACCAACTTTTGGAGTTTATATTGGTCCTTTACTTGTTGTAACATTGACTAAATTAGCAAAATTCATGATCAAAATAAAAAAAAAATGAGTTTGAGTAAAATGTTGAGTTTTTTTCGTGAAACTGGGGCCAGAGATAACACACTACTATCCAGTTAACATTCAGTTATGTAAGCTGTATTTGAAGTATAAGTTATTTCGATTCTAACATCGTAAAATACATCCGTAGAAAGTATATCTTTATAGAACTATTTTTAACAGTTAGAAGCGTCATGCTGTTGAAATCCACCACAGAGCAAAGGCCAAAAAATAGCATATATTTACACAATAGTCACGGATAGGTGTTTCTTATTCCGAACAAAAAATATTAAAATCTTAATTATAGAATAGAAATCAAATGGTAAAAGTCAACCCATATAAACTCGGGCGCTATTTTCGGCTTTGCGCTTTTAACGTGGGGAGCAAAATTTCAACAGCCGACACCATTCGGAACATCCTCGGCCATTCGCTAACGAATAACGAAAGGTCGAGGGTGTTCCGAATGCAGCCGACACGAGCTATATTTTGTTGATTAATAAAGCATGGATGACGTCACATTACATAAAGAGTGAAAACGCACGTGCCTATGTTAGAATATGGGTTAAACTGGCATTTCTTACAGCTAGTATAACTACGGCTCTGTACCAGTGTGTTGTTTAGTGCCAATTGCGTACAGTCTCCTTATTACGCAGGACTTTCCACGACTTATGGCTTTCTGCAAGTAAAGGTACGCAACAAACCACGATTTTATGAGACTGAGGCATTAGATCAAGTTCATAATAAAATCTAGAAGGTTATAAAGACCTGATATATTACTGAACAGAGAAATGGAAAGGAACTTTGATCCACTATGCACAACTTCGACAGTTTTAAATAATAGCTATCAGCTTATTGGTTTCAAAAAGATTTCCAAACATTATGAATCCTGGACACAAAAACTGGCTGTTCATAGTTTCATTCTTATGATTAAAGTTTTGAAAGGTTGAAAAAAATATAGAAGAAAAACTTACCTCCCATGCCTCTTGCTGGCTAATTATAGCATCTTTTTCCTCTGCAATTATAGAAAAACTACATGAACAAATAAAAGAACATTGATATTTAGCCTACACAATTCTCATAGATAGTTGTTCCTTGTTCCGAACTAATAATACTTAAATCTTAGTGAGTGACACTTTATAAACACATGATGATGTAGCAAAATTTAAAGTTCGATGTTTTCGACGGAATATAACAAATACAGCTTACATAACTGAATGTTAAAAAAGGCGGCTCATGGTATTGTAAGAAGTATCAGATAATTCTGTTTTCAAATGGCATTGCTAAATATTAGGGGTGTAACAATACGATAAAAACCGTATTGCAATATATTGCAATATGCAAAACCCGTATTGCAATATATTGCAATACATTTCGGTTTTTTAGTAGACATGTGAAGCATGAATTAATGCACATGCATTGCATCCGTTACACGCATATGTGTAATTTCAAATAAACCCTTATCCAAATATCTGAATGACTTGTGTAAAATGGATTTTTTTTATTATATAAAAATGCATTTTTGAAACGAACTTTCGGCGAGAATTATTCTCTCATTTGACGAAATATTTTAACATTTTAAGCAAAATCTAATATTTTCAACACTTTTTAACATCTATTCAACCATTCAAATGTCAAATTCTGACAAAACAATCAGAATGGAACATAACAACAAGAACCGGTTCAGGAAAAAACGAACCGGTTAAAAACCGTCAGAATTTGTATTGCAATATTAACCGGTATATCAGTTAACCGTTACACCCCTACTAAATATAAGGGCTTTAATCAAACGAACTTGGACCAATAAATTTTAAATGTTCAGTAACATTTATGCTAAATACAGTATCCAAAATTCTAACCAGACATAGTCAGCTTATAATTATGTCAACTTTACAGACATGGTTTCTGGTTGATCGTTTGCTAACTCAGGGAATTAGATACACTTATCTATGTCTCTGGCTAACTTAAGTGCAATAAAGAACAAGAAGTAAGGGGCAGGTAATCCCGATTAAAGTGTGTGCACAAATTCCTAATTACAGTTTGAGGATAATTCATGTATTTATCTATTGGAGTTAACGCCGTGTCAACACAATTTAAGTAATTTTTACGGAAAGGTATAACCTCCACAGGAGGGATTCGAACCCCCACCCCCTCGGGCGCGAGTATCCAAATCCTGGCGCGCTACCAACTGTGCAATCGGCCCGGGTCCAGGGACACAATACTCAAAATACATGTGCACTATCAACTGGACTAAGGAAGCAGGTTTACAAATGGATTATGAATTTTGAACACACATCAATCTTTTGCCGTCAAGTTAATTCTTAGATATGATCAGGGTTACTGTCCATTGATGCCCAATAACAAAATGGAATAGAAATTAAACTTTTGCTGTAAGGGCAATTTCTAAATATGATAAGTCTTATTGCCCTTTGATGCCAAATCAAAATAACAAAAAAGGAATTTTGACTACTTATGTTCATTGCTGTGTTTTCATATCATTTACAAAAGTGTTATTTAAACCATTATATCACTAGGAAAACAAAGGCTAAGAATTGATGATTTATATTGACTGAGTACATTCAAATATGACTATCCTAAAAAAATCCAAATTAATATTAAAAACAATAATTAATGAGACTGAATAACTTAGTTCAATAGTAGATCTATTAACATAAATTATAGTAAACCAGAAGTGGTACAAAATTTATACTACATAAGACACTGATAGTATTTGGAATGATTAATGTTACACGTGCACACTGTTCAGTTTTAAAGGTTCTCATTCACAGATTTCAAAATAAACATCAACTTTCTCTAAAACTATCAAAATTACATCGAAACATTTTTTTGGAAGCAAGAAAGTAGTGTACTGATAATGACAATTTTAGTGCAAAATGAAATACAACGACAAATGAAGGTGTTTCAAATAGTAAAAATCTATCCCGTATGTCACAGTACAGACACACTTTGAAAGAACATAGATGCATAACTATCAATAGGAATAGCATCTGATATCTTCTAGTCTCTAAAATCATGATAATTGTAAGTCTATTTAAATACACAAATTTTCAGCTACATTAACCTTGTATCAACCGCAGGCCGTCAGCTCGAATGTACTCTAATTAATTATAATATACAGTACCCACCTAAAGTTTGGAGACAAATGAAATTTTCTACAATTCTTGAATTTTGGTAAATATTTTTGTAGAACTATTATTTTTAAAATATTTAAGTATGCTTTGTGAAAAATGAAAACAAATATCACGAATGCAACAAATTTTAAGATTCGGTATCTGACATTGTAAAACCTCCAAAACCATGGTTACTGAAATTATTTCTATTACATAGCTTTTATGCTAGTATAGTCTCAGATATATTTGTAATGATAACCAATATCTAAAGCAAAAATAAAAGGCATTTCTAAATAAACAATTATCAAATTTTAGATTGAAGATATTCAGTAGGCCTTTAAAGTGAAATAGTCTTTAAATTTTTTGGTGGGTACTGTATATTACATATGAATAAGAGTATCATCGAGCTAACGGCCTGTGGTATCAACTATGAGTATACTTAACTAAACTTTTAAGTACCCCGATTTCAATATAATATTTTTGTTTTAAATTTTGAATATTATGTTCGATCGATTGTGGAAATGTGTATACGACCATATTGTCGTCTGCTGGCATGGTTATTATTGATTCATCATACAAAATCGGGTTTTTGTATTCATTGTGTTAACAATGAATACTCTGTTATGAAAAGATTAATAGTAGTATTCCGATCGGAGTCCAATTTTAATCGCCTATACCTAACAGCACCCAAGCCAGAATATTCCGAGACAAAGTAGTTCATGATTCGCAACATCATCCTGAAACTGGTACTTTATGTATTACTGCGCGAGAAATTGACCAGACGCTCAATATGACGTCACAGAATATACTTGAAGCAGAGATAAGACTGCCCATAATGCTCGTGAGAGGTGTGTGGCAGGACTATGAGATAGATGTACACTCGACGGCCTTCGCGGTCTATTTATAGAAAGTCACAGTCTAAACCACTGACGAAGACACTGTGACTGGCACCATAATCAGAGAAGGATTATCAGTCCATCACTGATAATGATCCTTTTATATATTGTACATTTATTTATTAAAATATCAAACATGATTGGTTTAATTAACGGTTAATAAACATTTTTTAAAGAATTTTAATCCCTCACTTATAGAGATCACAGGCGTAAGCAGCATTTCGTGCTATTAATTGTTTGGGGACCTTTGATGTTTTGCGTCAATATTTTCTTGTAAAGAAATATAATCTACGTTCGATTAGCCGTCGGAATATGGGGCAGAACATGTTTTTGAATCGAATAATCTGGATTGGTTATCAATAAATATAATTTCTTGCCAAATGAACAGGTGAATTATAAAGTATACCATAAAAATGAGTTTGTACGTGCTCGGTCGGAACATGACGAAATTGTTAAACTCTGACACATATATTGCTTTCAAGAATGCTTTACTAAAGGAGATGTCATACATGGCTAACCGACGATTACAAGCATTTTTGGAAAAGCTAATACTTGTACTGTATACATTATTATAAGTGCTGATTCCTGCGTATTGGGTTTGTTTTAAAGATAATTATTTCCGCCTGTAACTGTTCGGGTCATGTACGATTAAACCTGAATTTTACGGCGCATTGGATGCAAGTCCTTAAGTGAAATAAATTTAACAAGGATAAAATCATCAATATACATTTTGTCAATGAGCATCACAATGGATAAAATACTTGCAATAAAATCCATCCATGACTATATCGGGTTTAAATACTTACAAGTCAGTAAATTTGGAAAATCCTCTGTTTTGAAGTGTTTTTTCTTGGGGGGGGGGTCTTTTGAAAATCTTGTGCAATAAAATAGTGTGAATTATCATTGGTAAAGTCACACTATTAGTGTAGACCATGGTGTAGACCATGATACATTAAGAAGCACCCTGACTTGGATACTGGAGTATCAAACCCTTTCAAGAAAATAAAAATTGATGTAGATTTTTTTCTCTGTGAAGGTAGAGTTTGAAGTACTGTGAGAGCAAAGGGGTTATAAAATCTATAAAATCTATTCAATAAAGAATAAAGGCTTAAGATGGAAAAGTTTCATTTCACAAATGCGTAATCTGACAAGAACTGGAGAGATTAAGGAAAGATTCCTAAATAAAAAATGTTAATACAACATACTCATTTAAAAATACAATAACTGCATTTAACTTAAGTATATTAATAATATGAATGATAATTATTGTACAATCAATTAATGTATTGAATATATTATTTGTACTTGTTGAAGTCATTAACATAATTATTGTTTGGATCATATATCACGTTTACTTCAAAATAACTAGTTTGTGTGTAATAATGAACACTGGTATTTAGATAAATCTTAGTATAACACTTTGAATCTTAACATTTGTTTATTTTCTTACAAGATATAGATAATTTGTGCATATAAAACACTTTCAACTATTTTCCAAAAATAATCCCATTCACTTGACTACATTAACCTCTTTGTTAAATCAGGTAATCAAATGAAAAAAAAGAAATATAATTTATTATTAATTAATTCTTAATTATATCTGTAAATTTTAACCTTCATCATTAAACACCATCAGTGCAGGTAAAATTAATTTCTAAGACATTTATGATAAGCAGAAATGGGGTTTAAATACATTATTTTCTGTTCAGTTACTATATAAATCATAGAATAGCAGCAGGGTGTTTGTCCAACTTTACTCAAAAATGTGTACTTCGTAGCGCACATAACAAATAACAATGACATAGTTTTAAATCTCTCCTATATTAGAGTTTTTTACACACAGACTAATTAAACAACGTGATAGTCATATTGTAACAGTAGATAGCTTTGACTAATTGCAACAGTAATCATAGTAATTCGTAAATTCAATCGTTCAATATTGTAAATGACTCAAGCAGATTTTTATTGTGAAGAGAGTATGAAAAAGAAACATGTAATCGACACCATTAATAATTTCTACGGCCATTCTGCCTCCTTCCCCTGATTCTAAATCATGTAGGGCAGTCATCAGTCACTGACGAAGTATGCACCTAGTAGTTTGTTAACAGCTAAATCCAGAGATAAAGCCTCTCCAGGAACAGTGAGTAGGTGGACTGACCGCTGTGAAATAACCTTTAAAAGGTGTTGCTACAGCATAAAACCCAACAAAAATTGAATAAATCTAAACACAATGAATACCCCAGTACTTTCAGTGCTTTGATTGTACATGGGTTGAAAAAGTGAAAAAGGACACGTGCTTCTAATGCAAAAAAAATCATGTGGTCAGTTTTGGTGAAAATCATTAGTGTGTTGATATGCACAAAGAAAATCAAGAAAAGGTTCGATTGTCGCTTCAAGGGCGAGAAATTGTTATAGGTCTTTTGAAAGGGTCACCTGCAGGAATAAAATTAAGAAAGGCTATTTTCTGTTAAATCAGGAATTTTATATAACAAGCATATGTAATGATAAGTAAATGTTACAGATTTTCATCAAATTACACTGACGTACGGAAACAAGTATAGCAACTCTAAATATATTAATACATTATATTTCAAGATATTCACATGAAATTTTGCGCCAGTTCCATTTAAATTAATAAAAAGCTAAGGAAAATGTGTTTCTAAATGATTTTGAGGTAAATTTCGCTCACAGACTGTTTCACAAATTAATGCATTTTCCCGCCGATCTGTCATTTTTAGCCATATTTTACATCACCTTAAGTCATATTTTCAGTTTAGTCAGTTATCTTTCCCTGATAAAATCTGAAGCAATCCAATTGGTAAGTAGGTCCTTACAGTTGAAATCCTCGGATTTTATCATTGAATTACTATGTAAGGGTAACAAAATATTTCATCTAATATCTTTCTTGTTAATGAAGATATTAACAGAAGTGATGGAATTTAGATAGTTCTTTAACTTAAAAATAATTAGTTTGAATTTCAAACAAATTAATCAATATACAAAAAAGTTATTTAAGATTAAAATTGGCAAATTAACATTGTAAAGTAAGGGTAAAATCCGAGTAATCCAACTAATTAGACCTACCAATTTTAAAGAGTATTTAAGGGGAAATAACTGACTAAAGTCCTTTATTGCAACAAATTTTTGTCAAAAACTTCAGAAACATTCACAAGTTTTATGGCAGGCATGTACAAAAAACATAAATCAAGTTTTTAAACTCTTGAATAGTTTGTACGGTCTGCTCCAGACAGTTAAGTTATAGACAAAGACGACTGAGAAAATTCCAAAAAGCACTTCTTTACAAATCCCTGTGTTATAGAATACCTGGTTAAATCAAAGCAATTATAATTCTTTTAATATAAACGCATGCACGACAAAACCGATTTTGCATCGTAAAGGGAGCATAAAGCCATGCAAGCAGACGACAGTCTGGTTTCATTCACATTTCCAAAATCGAAAGAACATAAATGTTGAAAAATATGCATTCCTAAAATATTGATATCGGGGTACTTAGTTTCGTTCAGTACAGAACCATAAAAACATTAAGAAATATTTAAAGCAAAACTAAAAAGCATTTCAAAACAAATAGTTTTCAAAGAATTATATAAAAAGTCAATGTATTAAGTAGGAATACTAAATGGAAAGGAATTCTAACTTGGTGGACACATTACAAAGCCATGTTCTGCCATAGTTTACTCTTTATACAATTACTCCGGGACATTAAGTGTACAGAAAATATTCACTGAGACCCGTAAGCTTGAGTAGAATCTAACAAGTAACGCTAATACGACCCGCAAATATATTGTGAACAACTAACACAAAGAATACATAAATACTAATCGTAAGATTTAATACTCGTATTAAAGTCGCAACTTTTTATATTTTATGGAAAAGCAATGAATAATGAATTATTAACAAGTATATCTAATTATTATTATATACCGCCTTTGTATAGCGCCCTTTCACATAGAATATATGTTCAAAAGCGCTTTAAAGTAATTAACATAACGCCAAACCATTCGGAACTTCCTCGGCGATCTTCTGCGCAGATGAATTCGTAGATGATAGCCAAGTTCCGAATATCGCCGGCCACGTGTATGCTGCCCTCAATCAATGCAATACTTTCTTAAATTAAGTGTTGAAATTTGAGCACGTATAGTCCAAAAACACTCGCGAAATATTTATTTCATGTCATAATGATTTTAGGCGAACAGTATCATCAGTTATAAATTGATCGATTCTTTCAAGTTTGCGTTTGTCGTGCGATTGACGTATAGGGCAAAAAATATCAAAATCATACGATTATTTAGCAGTTTACAACATAAATCTGTCGTAAGACTCTTGGTAATACGAGCTCGGGAGACGAAACTTATCAATCTTACGACTGACGTGAGTGTTTGTATGGCAGCCTTGCGATCATCACACTGGTCGTGCGACGAACAAGCAAACAACTTACGGCTCGCGAGAGCGTCGTAAGACCTAAGACCAGCCTACGAAGATTACACGCATGTTTTGAAGTATCTACGGTGGCTGCGATTGATCTCGATGTCGTTAGTAGTAAAATTCGTACGACACAAAAAGAAACGTACGGCTGATGTGAAACAGGCATTTATAAGTCTTCAGGTGCCCCCACGTCACCCGGTTGCTGAAGAATTACAATTGTACCCTTTTAGCATACAGAACGACATGTTTACAATTATTATTACATAATTAATTATCAAAGATAGTGCGCACTGACAAAATAATTATCATAAAATGTAAGCTTATGTAAAGATGAAAGTATTAAAACAATATTTACCACAGTCAATACACGTTACTCTCTCCTTACGTTTCATTTTTAACTTTGATATGAAATACCGGTTTAAATCGCCCGTGTTTTCATATAGGCGTGGCTAGACCTATAAGTTGTAATTCTTGTTTTCATTATGGTAGTTGTCGACTCGTTGTTTTTACAAGGAACTCCATGTGGTTTTGTTTTTGTTGAGACACTTCCCTACACAATATATACCGTGTTTGACTTACACATTTTGTGTATTGACTCCAGAGAGTCAGACGCGTATCTAGGCCTTTGCTTTTTTTGAGGTTACGCACAAAAGTAGTGGTTTTAGGGCATGCCCCCAGATGTTTATTCGCTACATTTGCTTAGTTGTGTTTTGATGATACTGAAGCCACCGGTTGTATGCTAACAGAAATACCCTTCGTTCATTCCTATTTTAATACAATCTGCAATTTCATACGGGCAAGTATGAGTAAAAAGTGAACGTTCTGTTGTCATTGTAGGCCTAAGGTATTTCTTGCATAGTAATATACAACAACTTTAAGTGTTGTCGGAACAATATGTTATTAAAACATTAAACTGAGATAGTGTTTACGTTGAAATCTTAAATTTAAAAGTTTGTTTACATATTAGAAGCAAAAGTAAGCAACAGAGGGCAAAGGTCCCTCACCATCAATGCCTTATTAAAGACTTTTTCTTACATTTGGTAAAAGTTATTAATGCAGTAATTAGAAACATATGTGCACAAATTATTATTTTATTTATACTGTTTAAATGTCAATAAAATATAAAAACGCAATAACTGCCGTGGATTTAGGCCCGAGCTAAAGGGCTGCAGCCCCCATCTCAGCCCAGAGATACGTTTTCCAGCGGAGCTGATATACTCGAATGCATATAAGGTCCGTAGTGTGTCCGTTATCAAAACAGTTAATTGCTATCAACCGTTAATCTCTTGCCTGGGGGTTTTGTTAAGAGTGTAATTATAGATTGACAAGTTGTTCACGCTTGACTAGAGATATAGATCTATGTCGCTTGCTTGACTAACGGGACCATTAGAACGATGTTGTTGATTGACTGATCAGAGAGATGTGTTTGGACTGCTTTAGAATTAAGTTTTTTTTCTGGTTTATCTTCAAAAAGATTCATTTTCCATCGTAATAAATTTACGTAATACTAATTTTCATCCCACTTTAAAACAAACTTAAGTTCGTATCAATTATTTTTGGTTCAAGTTAATCATTGTTTCTATTTTATCATATATGATTCATAGTTAAGATACAGAATTGGACTTTAAATAAAATCCTTTTGTTAGTCTTAATACTATAAATCCAGAAAAAATAACCATTTTTAAGGCCGTAAAATGCGTGATTGAGCAGTTAAAGTTTAATCTGTGCAATAAAAATGCACCAGAATGCACGATTTTAGACCTTCATTTTTCAAAATTTCCGGGAGAAACCCCCGCACCCCCACTAACGGGAGGGGTTACCCTCCCGTACTCACCACACGATGGGTCTATTAGTTCCCCCTAGACAGCCCTATTTTGTATCCGCCCCTGTAATATATGAGAGAACAGAGTCTGATGGTATGCGGCCACAGTCATGTATTATCTACTTTTGGTTTAGAAATGTCAACACACTTTTGAAAACAAGAGATTATTCAGACAGCATTTGTAATAAATACATACATGTACAATAGTATTTATAGTTTACAAATAGTAAAACGTGTGGCGAGTGTGATTCGAGAGCCCGATAGTTTTCTTAACAAAATAATGTTTAAATCACTTTTGGTAAATATGGCGATTTCCGAATTATACATTTAAATTATATATTTATCGAATTTGAATTAATATAGACATTACTAATTGTTTCCCACATTGTGCCTCTCTAGTCCGACAATTTAATGATTCGTTTGTTCACGAGATTTTCGTGAAGATCCTTTCACATGTCAACTTATGTGTAGTTATAGTTCATAGTTTGTTTCTACTAAATATGTTCGGTTGATCATATAAACGTGAGTTTATGTAGGTAGATTTCTAGTATGTCTCCCCTGTCTGGTTAACTGTTCTTCAGTATTGTTCAATTGTTGGTTATTGTTTTTAATCACATTTCTTCGTACTCATTGAATAATGGCGTTGATGCGCAAATTTTTAAAGTATTATAACAGACGTGATAATTTCTTGTTCATTGATTCTACAAGTTGGTTAAGCACTTCGGCTCGAATTTTGAGTTGTCATTTTGCAAGCGTTTATTAAGTCTACTTTTTAGGGCATTTAATGACGGAGCATTTGTCACGTTATTGGGAAGGGAATTCCAGGTGTCGACTACCCTCTGACTAAAGAAAGTCCGCCTTATCTCGGTTTTTGCTCTTGATTTAAATATTTTGTTATTGTTACCACGGAGATTTTGTGATCTAGTGTGTGGTGAAGGAAAGAATCTGTCTTTGTTTAGCTTGTAAAAACCTTTGATAATTTTGTATGTTTGTACGACATCTGATCTCTTTCTTCTATATTCTAACGATGGAATTCCTAATGTTTTCATCTTCTTTAATGTTTTTCATTTGGGAAGGTTAGATATTTAATAGAAGACACCATCCTGCTTGCCCTTCTTCGAACATTTTCCAATGTCCTTTCGTCAGTTTTGAATCTAGGGTTTCAGAAAGGGCTAGCTCTAAATGGGGCCTCACTATAGATTTGTACACAGCTTTAATCATTACTTGATCGATGTAGTGAAAGTTTTTTATTATAAGTCCCAGGTTTCTATTGGAAATTTTTATCTTTGAGCTTATATGTTCATTAAATTTTAATTTTTGGTCGAATACTACCCCTAGGTCCTTTTCTTGTTCTTCTTCTGTAGATCTGAGCTAATATCTTCTTGGTTTCTGATTTTGTATACTCGTTTTTCAAGGTTTGATCCAATGGTCATTGATTTACATTTGTTAACATTGAAGGGCAATTGCCACTTATTTGACCAGTCACTGGCTTGGAAGATATCGTTCTGAAGTGCGACTGAGTCATCAGGAGTTTTTATGACCTTGTAAATTTTTGTGTCATCTGCAAATAGTTTAAAATTACATTTCATTGAGTCGGGAATGTCGTTAATAATTTATATAGCATGAATGAAACTGGGCCAAGAACACTACCTTAAGGTACCCGACTAGTTACTTCCTTTAATTCAGAGCTTTCACCGTTTATTATGACCCTTTGTTTTCTGTTATAGAGGAAATGTTTAAACCATATATATATTGCCTTGGATACCATAAGACTGTATTTTTTTCAGAGGTCGTTTATGTGGCACCTTGTCGAAGGCTGCCTTGAAGTCTGATAAACTATATCAAAATTATAACCATCATCAACAGATTTAGTCCAGTCTTCTAAACAATCCAGAAGTTGTGTAGTACAAGAGTAACCACTTCTGAAGCCATTTGGAATTCTGAAACTTATTATTATTATCAAGATGTTCAACTATTTTATTTTTTAGAATTTTCTCCATCAATCTACAACAAATAGAAGTTATGCTAATGGGCCTGTAATTTGTTGCTTTCTTCCGGTTCCCTAATTTGAAGATGGGTGTAACATTTGCTTTTTCCATAGATCAGGAAGTCTACCTGTTTCAAGAGAAGCTTTAAATATTATTTTTAGTGGCTTCAAAAGTTCCTCTTGGCATTCCTTAATTATTCTGGGATGTATTCCATCGGGACCTTGGGATTTTGATGATTTTAAATCATTCAATACATTCTTTTATTAGTTCTCCGGCTGAAGTTTCATTCTTATGATTAAAGTTTTGAAAGGTTGAAAAAAAAATATAGAAGAAAAACTTACCTCCCATACCTCTTGTTGGCCAATTATAGCATCTTTTTCCTCTGCAATTATAGAAAAACTACATGAACAAGTAAGGGACAATTGAAATAAATCACAAAAATAATCACAAATAAAAAAAAACATTGATTCAAAACACCGACGAGAAGAGTCGTGTTAAACATCATGAATTTGTACTATCTTTGTTGTAAGTACAAAATCATGTGCAGACTTTTATCAAGGCAACAAATAATTAAATAATTTAGAAAAAATATATGCGACTAATTAAAGCAATATAACCACTTCTGAAGCCATATTGGAATTCTGAAACATAGTTATTATTATCAAGATGTTCAACTATTCTATTTTTTAGAATTTCCTCCATCAATCTACATCAAATAGAAGTTATGCTAATGGGCCTGTAATTTATTGCTTTCTTCCTGTTCCCTGATTTGAATATGGGTGTAACATTTGCTTTTTCCATGGATCAGGAAGTCGACCTGTTTCAAGGGTAGCTTTCAATATTATTTTTAGTGGCTTCAAAAGTTCCTTTTGGCATTCCTTAATTATTCTGGGATGTATTCCATCGGAACCTTGGGATTTTGAAGACTTTTAAATCATTCAAGACATTCTTTATACTTGACTGTGTGATTATTATATTATCTAGAATTTCAATTTTCTCTGAGCTGACTCTTGTATTTGGGATGTTATCCACATCTTCTTTTGCAAATACACTTACAAAGTGGTCATTTAGCAGGTTTGCTATTTCCTGATTATCATTTATTAGTTCTCCGTCATTATTTTCAAGGCTCCCAACTGTTATTTTAGTTTTCGTATTATCTCCTATGAACTTCCAGAAGAGCTTACTATTCTCTTATATGTTTGAGGCAATTTTTCTTCGTGCTGATATCTAGATCGACGTAGTTCAAGATATACCTTATTTCTTGCATTTTTGTAACTATTATAAGTATAAAATAAGCTAATGTATAGATGAAAGTATTAAAACAATATTTACCGCATTTAGGACATCTATTTCCTGTCATTTTGAAATCGATCTTACTATTGACGTGAGTACTTGTATGAAAGCCTTGCGATCATCACACGGAAGTCATAAACCAGGGCATGTGTGGTCGTGCGACGAACAAGCAAACAACTTACGGCTCGCGAGAGCGTCGTAAGACCTAAGACCAGCCTACGAAGATTACACGCAAGTTTTGAAGTATCTACGATGGCTGCGATTGAACTCGATGTCGTTAGTAGTAAAATTCGTACGACACAAAAAGAAACGTACGGCTGATGTGAAACAGGCATTTTTAAGTCTACAGGTGCCCCAACGTCACCCGGTTGTTGAAGAATTACAGATTGTACTCTTTTAGCATACAGAACGAAAGCAATTATTACATAATTAATTATCTAAGATAGTGCGCACTGACAAAATAATTATCATAAAATGTAAGCTTATGTAAAGATGAAAGTATTAAAACAATATTTACCACAGTCATTACACTTAACCTTCTCCTTTCGTTTCATTTTGAACTTTGATATGAAGTGCCGGTTTTAATCGCCTGTGTTTTCATATAGGCGTGGCTAGACCTAAAAGTTGTAATTCTGATTTTCAATATGGTAGTTTAGCACAAGAGTAACCACTTCTAAAGCCATATAAAAGTTATGAGACATAGTTATTATTATCAAGATGATCATCTATCTTATTTTTTAGACTTTTCTCCATCAATCTTCAACAAATAGAAGTTATGCTAATGGGCCTGTAATTTGTTGCTTTCTTCCTGTTCCCTAATTTGAATATGGGTGTAACATTTGCTTTTTTCCATAGATCAGGAAGTCGACCTGTTCGAAGGGTAGATTTAAATATTATTTTTAGTGGCTTCAAAAGTTCCTTTTGGCATTCCTTAATTATTCTGGGATGTATTCCATCGGGACCTTGGAATTTTGATGATTTTAAATCATTTAAAATATTCTTTATACTTGACTGTGAGATTATTATATTATCTAGAATTTCAATTTTCTCTGATCTGACTCTTGTATTTGGGATGTTATCCACATCTTCTTTTGCGAATACACTTACAAAGTGGTCATTTAGCAGGTTTGCTATTTCCTGATTATCATTTATTAGTTCTCCGTCATTATTTGCAAGGCTCCAAACTGTTATTTTAGTTTTCGTAGTATCTCGTATGAACTTACAGAAGAGCTTACTATTCTCTTATATGTTTGAGTCAATCTTTCTTCGTGTTGATATCTAGATCGACGTAGTTCAAGATATACCTTATTTCTTGCTTTTTTGTAACTTTTATATTTACTGCATTTAGGACATCTATTTCCTGTCATTTTGAAATCGATCTTACTATGACGTGAGTACTTGTATGACAGCCTTGCGATCATCACAAGGCAGTCATAAACCAGGGCATATATGGTCGTGCGACGAACAAGCAAACAACTTACGGCTCGCGAGAGCGTCGTAAGACCTAAGACAAAAAGACGCTTTAAAGTAATTGACGTAACGCCAAACCATTTGAAAATTCCTCGGCGATCTTCTGCGCAGATGAATTCGTAGATGATCGCCAAGGCAGTTCCGAATATCGCCTGTCACATGGATGCTGCCCTTAATCAATGCAATACTTTCATACATTAAGTGTTGAAATTTGAGCACGAAAAGTCCAAAAACTCTCGTGAAATATTTATTTCATGTCATATTGATTTTAGGAGAACAGTATAATCAGTTATAAATTGATCGATTCTTTCAAGTTTGCATTTGTCGTGCGATTGACGTACAGGGCAAAAAATATAAAAAATCTTACGATTGTTTAGCAGTTTACAACATAAATCTGTCGTAAGACTCTTGATAATACTAGCTCGGGTGACGAAACTTATCGATCGTACGACTGACGTGAGTTTTTGTATGACGGCCTTGCGATCATCACACGGCAGTCATAAACCAAGGCATGTATGGTCGTGCGACGAACGAGCAAACAACTTACGGCTCGCGAGAGCGTCGTAAGACTTGAGACAAGCCTATGACGATTACACGCATGTTTTGAAGTATCAACGGTGGCTGCGATTGAACTCGATGTCGTTAGTAGTAGAATTCGTACGACACAAAAAGAAACGTACGGCTGATGTGAAACAAGCATTTATAAGTCTACAGGTGCCCCCACGTCACCCGGTTGTTAAAGAATTACAGATTGTACCCTTTTAGCATACAATACCACATTTTGACAATTATTATTTCATAATTAATTATCAATGATAGTTCGCATTGACAAAAAAATTATCATAAAATGTAAGCTAATGTATAGATTAAAGTATTAAAACAATATTTACCACATTCTCTGCACTCCTGCTTTTTGGACTTCATTTTGAACTTTGATATGAAATACCGGTTTTAATCGCCTGTGTTTTCATATGGCTAGACCTAAAAGTTGTAATTCTGATTTTCAATATGGTAGTTTAGCACAAGAGTAACCACTTCTAAAGCCATATTGGAGTTATAAGACATAGTTATTATAATCAAGATGTACAACTATCTTATTTTTTAGAATTTTCTCCATCTATCTTCAACAAATAGAAGTTATGCTAATGGGCCTGCAATTTGTTGCTTTCTTCCTGTTCCCTAATTTGAAGATGGGTGTAACATTTGCTTTTTCCATAGATCAGGAAGTCGACCTGTTTCAAGGGTAGATTTAAATATTATTTTTAGTGGCTTCAAAAGTTCCTCTTGGCATTCCTTAATTATTCTGGGATGTATTCCATCGGGACCTTGGGATTTTGATGATTTTAAATCATTCAAGACATTCTTTATACTTGACTGTGCGATTATTATATTATCTAGAATTTCAATATTCTCTGAGCTGACTCTTGTATTTGGGATGTTATCCACATCTTCTTTTGCAAATACACTTACAAAGTGGTCATTTAGCAGGTTTGCTTTTTCCTGATTATCATTTATTAGTTCTCCGTCATTATTTTCAAGGCTCCCAACTGTTATTTTGGTTTTCGTATTATCTCGTATGAACTTACAGAAGAGCTTACAATTATCTTTTATGTTTGAGGCAATTTTTCTTCGTGTTGATACCTAGATCGACGTAGTTCAAGATATACCTTATTACTTGCATTTTTGTATCTATTATAAGTATATAATTTTTTTACAGTTTTTGTATTTAATCTAAAGTTTCCTTTTTTCTTTAATGGCTTTTTTGCTTCATTATCTACATATTGACTCTCTCGCACACTCTTGTTTGCTTTAATCTTTGTTATGTTTTCTTCTTGTAATGTATAAATTATTTCAGCAAATTTTGAGCAAATACAATTAATGTCTCCATGTAAATTTTTGTCCCAATCAATAGATTTCAATTTACTTCTAATGGCGTGGTGGTTACCTTTATTGAAATTGTATTTTATAGCTACACTCTGTTTATGTTTAATGTAACAGTTATAATTAAAGGCAAGGACAAGATGGTCGCTTTTGTCCAGACTTGGCAGATATTTGATTTCATCTATCATATGTTCTTCATATCAGCTGAGTATCCCAAAAATTCGAAATAAATATTAAAAACAATAATTAATGAGACTGCTGAGAATTGCAAATTGTATCCTTTTAGCATACAGAACGAAATTTTTGTATTTCTTTGTTTTAATATCAAGCACCTGTATTGAAATAAAAGCAATTATTACATAATTAATTATCAATGATAGTGCGCATTGACAAAATAATTATCATAAAATGTAAGCTAATGTATAGATGAAAGTATTAAAACAATATTTACCGCACTTGCTACAACTGTTCATTTTGGAAGATTGAAATGAAATACCGGTTTTAATCGCTTGTGTTTTCATATAGGTGTGGCTAGACCTAAAAGCTGTAATTCTGGTTTTCATTATGGTAGTTGTCGACCGGTTGTTTTTACAAGAGCGCTGTCCATTTTACAAAGGGAATTTCCACTGATTCCCAATTCCAGTACGAAAAACAGTGTTTTCTATCCATATTTTTATGGATTTTGTACTTTCTTGTTAAGACGGCATAACAAATACACATCATTTGCACATGAATTTTGTATTTTTTTGTTAAGACGGCATAACAAATACACATCATTTGCACATGAATTTTGTACTTTTTTGTTAAGCCAGCATAAGAAATACACCAAGGTCAGATATGCTCACAAGCTGCAGGTTATCAGTGTACGGCAATTGCATTGGCTGTTATATTGTTTACGGTAGGCAATCATGTGCCAAGTCTGCGAAACTGGTCTGCAAATGTTGTTGATGAAGTGATGATGCGTGGTCACAACTTGTATGAGCAAATACTAACGGAGGTCACGGAATCAAAAACTAGGTTTTCACAATGCAATTATCAAAAATCTTCTTGTCTGAAACTACAAGGCCTAGAGCTTTCATATTTGGTATATAACATCATCTGGAGGTCCTCCATCACTGTTGTTCAAATTATGCCCCTGCGTCAAAACTGACCTCACCCCATGAATCACAATATTACATTGAATTATATAAGAAAAGTTCAAACAACATCTTCTCTTGAACCGCTTATGATAATTTGCCCAAACTCAACAGGAATGGTCCGTGGGTGGTTTCCTACCAAAATTGTTCAAATAGGTCTGATTGGTTGGATAAGTAGGTCACTGGGTAAAAAAATAGGTTTTAACATTAGTGGTCTTCTGTAAATGGCTCTTCTGTGACCTTTGACCTTTTCCTCAGGTGAGCACCCAGGGCCCTTTGGGCCCTCTTGTTTTTAAATCGACGCCGTTTGTCTTTTTTAAAGACATTTCTTGTTTTTTGTTAAGCCGGCATAACATTTTAGATACGAATTAAAACAATGTTAAGCCTGCGATAACAAATCATGGAAAATTTTAAAGTCATAAATGTGAGAAAAAATATTTTGTTAAGCCGGCATAGCATTTTTAGAAACGAATTAAAACGATGTTAGGCATGTCATAATAAATCATGGAAAACTTTACAGTCATAACTCAAAGCATTTTTTTTCTCAAAACATTTTGTTATACGAATTAAACCAATGTTGGGCCTGGCATAACGAGTCGTGAAATGAGCTTTTACAATCATAACTCGGAAAAAATATTTTTTAAGCCGGCATAACATTTTAGATACGAATTAAAACAATGTTGGGCATATCATAACAAATCATAAGATAAACTTAATCAGTCATAACTCAGAGCGAAATATTTGTTAAGCCGGCATAACATTTTGCGTCAAGCGCACCTAAACTTGGCTAGCTTTCCTGAACCCTTTTCTGTAATCTGTACTCACAAAATTTTCCACAAGGCCGGAAATTTTTCTACATACTGAACATTATGAATGGGGAGATGACCTTATTTTCGAATTTTCATGGAAAGGTACAACCCGGGTAAGCATCGAACAAGTACTCCCACCGGGACACGAGATTCTAAATCCCGGCGCGCTACCACCTTCGGTATCGACCCGGGTTCTAACGTTAATCAACACTAACGCTAAACGTCCTAATTAGTAGGAAGGTATAGTATTAAGCAAAATCCGCACACAAGTATTTCATAGAACTAATATTACTTCCAAGCTAACACTCTTAGTTTCGTATAGCTCGTTTAGGATAAGTTGAGACTAAATACCTCGATACTATTTTACAAGTATGAGCATTTCCAAAAATGCTTGAAATCGACGTTTAGCCGTGTATTACACCATCTGCTTCCAAGTAATATACGTCAACGCTATTAGCCGTGCCAAGTCTATTTAGAAAATATCGGGATTTGCGTGGCCCGCTAACGATATGTACAACATATACCCTTCCGGGCTGATAAAAATACATCGAATGAAAAGGTGTTGTCCAGGTCTTGTTCAGATTATGCACGTAAAACAACATTATGGGAGACTCTAGAATTGTTCCTGTCTATTTGGCATATAGAAACTTCATTCAATTTTTTAGCAAACCAAAATATTCCGGCGAACTATTACCGATATGAATCATTGGGGCGTTCCCAGTGGTTAACGTTAAGCGAACAGCGATATTTATGAGGGGCGTGACTTAAACCTGGGAAATACCCGTTTAAAAATAGATTTGGCGGGAATGCAAACCACTCCAGTCACATGATAAACTCTTCAGTAAAGAGTATTAAACCTTTTCGGTCTTTCTCCGCTACCATCGTAATCCGATTCATTCATTCAAGCAGGTTGACGAAACAATGTATATACATGTATATTCATGAAACTTAGGCAGATTGTATAATGTATTGATTAGCTCTAGGCCAAGTTCGAATCAGGGTCATATGTGGTCAATAACTTGGTCACAAGATCAAATAATAGAAAAAGCATGTTAAAACTCTAGAGGCCAAATTTTGGACCATTATGTACATGAAACTTGATCAGAATGTCAATTTTGATGATCTTTAGGTTGAGCTTGAAACTGGGAAATCAGAGGTCAAAAATCAGACCATTAGGTCAGATCATAGAAGCTAGAATATAGTAAACACTGTACAGGAGTACATTCTTTGTTTGATCACCTTGAAACCAGGTCAGAAATTTTGTGTTCAGAAGTCTATGTCATGTTTGAAACTCATTTTAAAAACTAGGTCATGAATCATAGAAAACATTGTTAGAACACTATTGAGACCAAATTTTTTCTTTATCTATGTAAAACCAGGTCAGAATGTACTTTTAACAGCAATGTTATGTTTGTTACTGGGTTCTTTGTGATATTAAAAAAACTAACATCCATGATATTAAAAAGAAACTTGGTCACTGGGTAGGATCTAACCCCGGTTACAAGTGCTCTGAAAAAACAATTTTTCCGTTAGATCATGTGAGCAAAACAGGGCCTTCTGGGCCCTCTTGTTAATGATTATTGTGTTACCAGGACATGCATCTTTGTATTTTTACGCAAGTTGTTATGGAAAAGTGAAATAATATTGTCTCTTCTTAAAAAGTGATTAAATGTGACCTACCATTTTAGCTCCACTTTTCGAAGAAAATGAGAGCTATTGCTATCACTTTCACGTCACCGTTAGTGTTGGTTTTCAGGTTAAAGTTTTTTTTAAACTCTTATATCTTCAACACTATCTTCATTACTTATCAAGATATTTGACTTATGTATACTTATCTGTTGATACTATATCTACTCAACTATATTAAAGGAAGTAACTGTTGATGAACTACTGTTTGAGTAATTGCCATTTTATACTTATACAACTTCAAAATATAAGGTAAAAATAAGTGATATCAACTATCTCTCTGAATAATTTCAGTTCTCTCACACTGTGGTATTAATATAATTGTAGTTAAATGAAAAGTAAGTGAAATGGAGGTAATTAGATGAAGTATATATAAAAGGGCGTGGTAACGAATTACAAAGTTCCATCCTGATAACATTTCAATTACATGATACAAATAATAAATTACTCTTTTAAATAGGAATTGTTGTACTTATTATTGAAATAGATATAGAATTAAGTTATTTAGATAATCTAAAAGTATAACACTGACCTAACTTATCAAAAGAACCAATTCTAAATTTACATCTAATTTAGGCGGCAAAATTACCAGCAATGTCTATGAAGACAAAGACTAGACTGACAAGAAAATGAGAGGGTCAAATACCTTTACAGTTCAATGATTTCAATAAAACCAGATAATAACTCTGATCAAATTGATTAGCGATTATTTAACATTTAAAATAATGTAGAACAAGGGAGACAACTGTAGTAAACTTTAACTTTAATTTTAACAAGATTGACAGATTTACGGATCCTCCTAAATCACTGACCGCTTATAGTGCGCTTAACTGATGAGTTAAATATAGTGCAATTATGTTCTTAACTGACCAGTTAAATAAAGAAGGGATTAAAAATGACTGTATCGCTTGAGTGTTTTGTTGATATTTTTGGATTATTTTTATTTTATTTTATGATGATGTTGTGATATATTACCAAATTTAATAATGTCATTATAAAAAATAACAATTTGTTAAAAAAATGTAAAATAAATAAATAAAAAAAATACACAATTAAAAAAAGAAAGATTAGATAGCAATATTTATGATTTTACATTAAGAATATTTTTTCAAATTAATAATTTCAGAAAATTTAACAAAAAGACAAGAGGTATTTATTTCAAAAGAAAATGATTTAAATATTATTATTGAATGTCAGAATATTCAACTGAACAAATGAGGGTAAAATGTTTAACTGACCAAAATGAATAAAAATGGTTTACTGACCAAATGAGTCAGAGATTATATTTTGATAAAAAGCGTTACATGAGCAAACTAATGTCTAACGTTTACTGACCATTTAGTCATTGATAAAATAAGAAATAAGATGTTTTTAGCAAATAAAATGGCCAACTTACTACAACGCTTAACTGACGAAAATAATATTGAACGAATTCTGACCAACGATTGCACGGATCAATAAACACCCTATATTTAACTGGTCAGCGTTTTAGGATGTCAATTCTTAGTTTAAACAAAACTTATTTATCAAATAAGTACATTTACAATAGTATGAACATGAAAAAAAATGAGAATTGAAGAGATAGCATATCTAATTTTGAACTTCTCTCCTCAGACATTTTTAAGAAAAGAGATACTTGTGGGTTTAAAAGCGCTTTTTCGATCTTAACACCACACGTTTCCCTTTAAAATACAAAATATTTGTACCGGTTGTAACTGGTAATATTGAATTAATATATATATATAGAACACAAGAAAAAAATACGTACAAACAAAAACTAGAAAACAGAAAGAAAAGAAAACAAGAAATGTCTTTAAAAAAGACAAACGGCGTCGATTTAAAAACAAGAGGGCCCAAAGGGCCCTGGGTGCTCACCTGAGGAAAAAGTCAAAGGTCACAGAAGAGCCATTTACAGAGGACCACTAATGTTAAAACCTATTTTTTTGACCCAGTGACCTACTTATCCAACCAATCAGACCTATTTGAACAATTTTGGTAGGAAACCACCCACGGACCATTCCTGTTGAGTTTGGGCAAATTATCATAAGCGGTTCAAGAGAAGATGTTGTTTGAACTTTTCCTTATATAATTCAATGTAATATTGTGATTCATGGGGTGGGGTCAATTTTGACCCAGGGGCATAATTTGAACAACTGTGATGGAGGACCTCTAGATGATGTTATATACCAAATATGAAAGCTCTAGGCCTTGTAGTTTCAGACAAGAAGATTTTTGATAATTGCATTGTGAAAACCTATTTTTTGATTCCGTGACCTCCGTTAGTATTTGCTCATACAAGTTGTGACCACGCATCATCACTTCATCAACAACATTTGCAGACCAGTTTCGCAGACTTGGCACATGATTGCCTACCGTAAACAATATAACAGCCAATGCAATTGCCGTACACTGATAACCTGCAGCTTGTGAGCATATCTGACCTTGGTGAAATCGACCGTTAATAATCCTTACCATTGTTTTGATCTCCATTGCCCGTTCAATGTTGTTTAGAGTCAGCTACCTATGCTCGGTCACTACCAATGCTCGGTCACCCCTAGCAAATTTCGATTAATTAAAAAGGGGACCTCGCGTATTGTTTCTAATTTTAGTCATACCTGTCAAACGCTCGCGGAAAACCCCAAATCATGATCATCTAGACGCTTATCTGTTTATGCAGACGATAGATACGAGCGCACCTGCTGTTTTCCGCTAGAAAATCCTAGAGGCTAGAAAATCGAATTTGGACAGCCTTGTCTTTTTCACTTATAATTATTATAATATTCAAGAAGTATTATGATTTATTTAAATTTATAATATTTATACAATAATCTATCAATGGTAAATAAAAATCTCACATATTTATGTATATTCTAAGTGAAACAAGGTGACCGAGCACTGGTCCGAAATTTTCCAAAAATACCGTGTTTTACGTATTACACTCCGCGCCGATTTTATCCAATAATCGGGATCGTCAGACGCTTGTTTTTCTGTAAACGGAAGTAGGTCAACATGTAGACGATAATGCGTAATGAATTTGACATGAATTGACAGAATACCGTTAACCCGCTTCGATTTTGATATAAATGTGACCGAACAAAAATTATGAATTTATTCTTAAAAGTTACGTACCAATAACTCTGCGGATTAATAAATATATGTGCAGCTGTGACTCTCAAAGTGTAAACCCCGGAAACTGGACGTAGTGAGGCTAACTTAATAATTATTGGGTAATATGTCAGACTTTTTACTAGAAACCGGTTCACATCTGGAGACGTAATTCATTTTACCCATAAAATATTCTGTTTGACACGTAACTTTTTATTGTTACAATATAAAAAAACACTTTGGAAAGCAATAGAAGTCTACCAAAAAAAAATAATCTACGAACGAAGCAAAATTTCGTAAAACACTGCATTACAATAGTGTGGCCTTTATTTTTTCGCGCGTGTCAGGGCCATCCAATCGAAGAGGGAATTTTCTCTGTTTCCCCCGTACGTCATTTTCAGTGCTTATAAAATCATCCAATAGAACGGCGGATTTCCGAAATTCCCAGACATACGTCATTATACAGAAATGTAGGTCAAAATCCAGCTTAGACAGCTACGCCGAAAAAATCATTACATGAAAATAGGAAGATATGATGCAGTGAGTGCGAAGTGAGTACAGTAAAGGAGAAAATGTTTAAACAAATGTTAAAATGAATTGAATACTTGAAACACTCTTATTGTGCTTTTAAAGGTTAAACATTTAGTGAATTGAAAGAATACTATTTTCAAGAGTCTGTTTCAAACCACGCATTTTTCTAACATATAGACTATTTTACATTTGTAATTCAAACATTTGGATAAGAAATCATTTGAAAATACCAATATGCGTGCTATGCTGATCCAATTAAGACGAGGTCCATGCATTAATTAATGCTTTGCATGCCTAAGCGAAAAACCGGTACGTACATGTATTGCAATATATTGCAATACGGGATCTGCATATTGCAATATATTGCAATACGGTTTTTACCGTATTGTTACACCCTTACTAAACAGTTCAATATTTGTCATCAAATAAAAGGCTTGATCCCCGTTTAGGAGTTGGTGCACTGTTACTGGAATACATGAAAATAGGAAGATATGATGCAGTGAGTGCGAAGTGAGTACAGTAAAGGAGAAAATGTTTAAACAAATGTTAAAATGAATTGAATACTTGAAACACTCTTATTGTGCTTTTAAAGGTTAAACATTTAGTGAATTGAAAGAATAATATTTTCAAGAGTCTGTTTCAAACCACGCATTTTTCTAACATATAGACTATTTTACATTTGTAATTCAAACATTTGGATAAGAAATCATTTGAAAATACCAATATGCGTGCTATGCTGATCCAATTAAGACGAGGTCCATGCATTAATTAATGCTTTGCATGCCTAAGCGAAAAACCGGTACGTACATGTATTGCAATATATTGCAATACGGGATCTGCATATTGCAATATATTGCAATACGGTTTTTACCGTATTGTTACACCCTTACTAAACAGTTCAATATTTGTCATCAAATAAAAGGCTTGATCCCCGTTTAGGAGTTGGTGCACTGTTACTGGTATACATGAAAATAGGAAGATATGATGCAGTGAGTGCGAAGTGAGTACAGTAAAGGAGAAAATGTTTAAACAAATGTTAAAATGAATTGAATACTTGAAACACTCTTATTGTGCTTTTAAAGGTTAAACATTTAGTGAATTGAAAGAATACTATTTTCAAGAGTCTGTTTCAAACCACGCATTTTTCTAACATATAGACTATTTTACATTTGTAATTCAAACATTTGGATAAGAAATCATTTGAAAATACCAATATGCGTGCTATGCTGATCCAATTAAGACGAGGTCCATGCATTAATTAATGCTTTGCATGCCTAAGCGAAAAACCGGTACGTACATGTATTGCAATATATTGCAATACGGGATCTGCATATTGCAATATATTGCAATACGGTTTTTACCGTATTGTTACACCCTTACTAAACAGTTCAATATTTGTCATCAAATAAAAGGCTTGATCCCCGTTTAGGAGTTGGTGCACTGTTACTGGTATACATGAAAATAGGAAGATATGATGCAGTGAGTGCGAAGTGAGTACAGTAAAGGAGAAAATGTTTAAACAAATGTTAAAATGAATTGAATACTTGAAACACTCTTATTGTGCTTTTAAAGGTTAAACATTTAGTGAATTGAAAGAATAATATTTTCAAGAGTCTGTTTCAAACCACGCATTTTTCTAACATATAGACTATTTTACATTTGTAATTCAAACATTTGGATAAGAAATCATTTGAAAATACCAATATGCGTGCTATGCTGATCCAATTAAGACGAGGTCCATGCATTAATTAATGCTTTGCATGCCTAAGCGAAAAACCGGTACGTACATGTATTGCAATATATTGCAATACGGGATCTGCATATTGCAATATATTGCAATACGGTTTTTACCGTATTGTTACACCCTTACTAAACAGTTCAATATTTGTCATCAAATAAAAGGCTTGATCCCCGTTTAGGAGTTGGTGCACTGTTACTGGTATAACATTTTGTATGTTTTCAAAAAGTACAAGTCGTTGTTGTTGAAATAACGGACATTCTAGAAAGTAATGCTCTGTAGTTTCTATTTTGCCGCATTGAACTTTTAGCCACCTATTTACGCTAGGAGGAGAGGCGACTATGGGGCTCTGTAGCCTACGCGCATCTCACTGCGCAGGTATGATTTTTGTGTAAATAGGTTTCTAACTACGTAGGGCATCGGGAAAATGTGTTTAAACACCAAACATACCATGATTTTTGTGCAAATAGGTTTTTTATCCAAAAATTTCACAAACATATAATAAAATTACGGTAAACATACTAAGTGATTGAGTGAGTGCATTGTGACATGGGAATGAGGATTGCCTCGCTCTCGGTCATTTAATACCTTGTTTCATTATGACTGCAATGACAACCTAAATAAATTGTCCCTTTAAAGGTGATGTTTCGACACCTTTGGGGATGTATTAAGGGCCCTTTAAAGGTGATGTTTCGACACCTTTGGGGAATTGTCTGGTTAACAGTGGCATTATGTTACACTGTTCAGGACATGTCCGGTTAACAGTAGCATTATGTTATACTGTTCAGGACACCAATTTTCAATGTAAAATAAATAGAAATAAATAAGAAATTAGTGATAAAAATGTAAACTTAGGTGGAATCATGAACTGTGAAGGATGTATGTCCAAAAATATGAATTATAAAGGCTTTTTATTTATTTGTGTTATTGTATATACATATGTTTTTATGGTGGAGGGTTTTTACTTACATGTATTTATTATTATTTTCTTTATAACATTTTTGTACAACGCCATTGAATATGTAACATAGAAATAGGCGTTTAATCAAATGAAAAAGTTTAAGTTTAAGTTTAAAAAAGCAAGGTATTGTCCGTTTTTTTTCTCAACTGTCAAAGCTTGAATAATTACACGATGACTGAATGCATTGTTTTTGTACAAGCGGCCGAATTGTTTAAAAAAATCTTAATTTAAACATATCATAAGCAGCTTTACTCGATCATAATACACACTTTCGGAAACTCGTGGAAGTTACGGCAATAATTTTAACAAATATATTCTCCGTGAAATTATTCATGTTTTGACAGTTCAGAAAAAACAACACTATCATGTAAAATGGAAGTATGTGAAGGTTTGTGGTGGTATGTGGCAGTGTGTGCAAACTCGTCAATTCTGGCCTAGCTCCTAAGAAATTACATTCGCTATGTCCGGCAGTGTGAATAGGTGTGGAAGGTAAAACACGGCTCTCCCCTCAGCTTCTATCCGCACTGCCCCGGGGATGGGACAAGGGTAAATTGACTGGTGCATAGGTCTTATCAACGATTACAGTTAGCAACATCGGTTGTTTTGGAATAGGAAAGAGAACTAACAGCGGCACGTAATAAAATATGAAAACTTATCAAGATTCATGAAAAATTGATTGACTCAGCTTATTACAATATTCTCTACGTTAATGATGCTTGGCAGCCTATCGATTTACGTTGCCTTTCGTCGTCATAGTTACATCACGTGGTACCGAGTGGCTGGAACCCGGCTTTTGTTGTCTATAACGTATCAATCTATTCTACAGCGCCGGTGACAATATTTCCGATAATGTGGCTAAACAGAGAATCCTCATGCGGCAAATTATGATAAGTAGGGGGAACATAAATAGAACACATAACGCAGTACACAACAAGACCTTATCAGCTAAATTTTAACATACAGAGGGATTAAACAGTGTAGAAACAAACGTACGTTCATAGAATCACGTACATAATTTTAAAAATTAAAACTTAAGGATTTAAATAGATCGTTTTTGTCTTCATAACACAGTAACATATTGGGTAAGTAGGATCTTATATCACTAAGTATTTTATTTACAGAATGTACATCGTATATGGTAAATATTTTGACGTATGGTTTGACAGAAGTGTTCATAAAAAGGCTACTACATGTACTGTTTAAAATATTGTTCAAGTATATGTAAAAATACTGTTCATACTTAATGTATAGCCATGCAACTTGGTAAATTAATATCAACAAATAATCGTGTGACTTCTCCGTCATGTTTCTTGTTATATGTATGATATGTACTTATATGTATTTCTAAGTAATATTAATTATACTCGTATATTGAAATAAGTAAATATGTTTTTCTCATGGACCAAAATGCCTTGAGGATAATAGTGACAAAATATACGTATATATATATATATATATATACCGCATCCTGTTACTATATATATAACGGGCTTAGCGCAAAACGGTCGTAACTCACTCTTTTTATAAATTGAGTTACAACCATTGTAATCGCTGTAATCGCTGTGCCCGCGATATGTATCAATTTGAGGTAAAATGATGTTATCTGTTTCACATACACGTATTATTACATTAGTCATATAATTTTATATAGATTTATGTTCAATTGTGGTTTCAAATATTTGGGTTGACAATGTATCTGAGGGCAAGTTTCTTAAGCATATCGTAAGCTGGCGCTTTGCCCCCTGGTACCCTTAATTTGATATCACATACGTATTTCTTTAGGCGTAAAAAAGGTACCTGGCCACAAAGCACTAGCTAGCGATATACTTAGGAAACTCGCCTCAAGTCATTTAAGACTATAGTTTTTGTCATTTTCCCCATACACATATCTACATAATACGTTATGTATACATGTATGTATGTATGTATGTAGCAGGAACGCACTACGATCAATCCAGCTTCGCTTCTAACTTTCATCACATCTGCCTTAATCTGTACTTGTAAATCCTAACAGATGATCATATTAGTTATGAGCAAACTCCACGAAGGTATGTGGGTCCTGTCCGGGACTTAAACCTACGACCTGCCACCGAATGGGCTACCTGTCGTAAAACTAATACATGTTAAACTGTGATCTCCAGACAATTAAGTTGGCATGACTCATACGGAAGTTTATCTCAGACTTTAACATAATTGGACTGATTAAATAAAGTGGTGAATTTACGTGTTTACATCGTTATCTCTATAGCCTAGGAAACACGCCCATGATAATTTCAACGTAACAACCGTTTCATTTAATCATTATTGATGTAGATCGGGCTGCAGTCATGACCATGTGGTTGGCGATCGGCTTTCTCCGCCATCTATGTGAGTGAATCTGAAGTTTGCCAAGGCGTTCCAATGGAGTGCATAATTACGAATCAGGAGATCTGGGTTCTATTCCAGATCTCTACAGGTTGCATCCTTCTATGAAGATTTAAAGTTTCAGTTCATTCAAATACAAGTAAATTGTGCCTTTAATAATAAAATGACAGACAAAGTGTTGAATTGGAACAAAATATATACGAAACCCACGAAACCCACCCACACAACATACAACATCAAAAGCTGCTTTACGTATACATATCATATCTTTACAAACATTTTTTTACACAGGGATTTGTCAAGTTACCTCCCTTTGATTTTTCAAACATATATGTTTGAAAAATCAAAGGGAGGTAACTCGACAAATCCCTGTGTTTTTTATATTCATATTGTATGTATAGAAATAGATTATACTTAGTATCGATTATTGAAGAAATCGGTAAGTTATGTAGTTAGTACTTCCGATTTATCTAGAAACAAAGTATCGATATCTAACCGTAATGTCGATATATTAACATAATTGTACCAAAATACTCAACTTTAATAGCACTGTGGGAATGAAAAGCATCGGAAATTTTAATCTGTAAATATGGTGCTTAAACATTTGCTGTAACTATAAAATCCTTCGAAATGACATCGGAACGAAGATATATATCCGACTACAACTTTAGTAGATGAACAGATCCGAGAACCTCCAAAAGATTGATAAAGGGCGTGGATTTTTAGAACGGTAGCATTGAACTTTTAAAATCATTAAAAACCATCAACCTAAAAGTAGTTTTATTCTATGGAATAAGCTTAAGGACCGAGAAAACAGCGAAGCTGGAAAGACCGTAATTGCCAATCTTTATATCTTTCTTCGCCGCTATTTGAAATATATTTCGTGAAGTTTGACAGTTTAATGGAATACGTTAATTCTTGTCAGTCTTGACATCATTGCTTTAAGTCGAATGTAACTAAAAACTGTGTCCATTGTGATCAATCACGTGACCAGTATAAGGTATAGCAGACGAAAAAACATTGACTTTAATCCAAGTTTTTCAAAACTTTTATAATATATATATATAATTAAAGTTAGGATTTACAAACATTTTATTAGAAACATGTTTTAACAACGAAGGTTTGCTATTTTGTATGGACTGTGTAGATTAAGGGTATTGTTAAATTCATGCAAATGTCAATGACGCAACTTGACCTGCTGATTTAAGTACTCATTGCAGTTATTCTGTACTCATTATCGATAAGAATAGTTACATGTTACTATGTGTGGGGAATATTAAGTATTTATGGGGTATTTAAATCACAGGGTTACTACATGGGCTACTGACAGTTGAATAAAAATTAACAAAACTATATACATTTGCTAATGTTATAATCATCAGCTATGTTCATATTCCGCCGACGGGTAAAACCTGTCGTTTATTTCATTTCATACACAAATGTATGTTAGTTAGTGATAAGTTGCGAATATTCAAGCCTACCGGAAGTTGTCGTTCATGGGATGTCAATAGTAAACTACTTCGAATAAAGTTTGAAAACGCCCTTAGGGTTGTTGTTCGATAAATTCATGTTGTATTAATGAAATGTACAACGATTATATTGTGAATTGCACATTTGTGAATTATTTATTTGGATATATTTAATTTATTCATTTATGACATCGGCCAACTCTACTGACGCTTCGAAAACAAATCGTGTCAGAGTAGTTAGATGTATGTTAATGTTTTTCTTTCGAAATATCGGGTGTCACATTTGATAATATTTTGAGAAAAAGCTATAAGCAGGTTTCAGCATTAAATATAATGCAAATTGCTTAATATAAATAGACTAGAATAAGTGATAAGGTTCGAGTTTTTAGAAAGTCTGGAGATCTGGATTAATTATGTGTTTTATAACATTTGTTGAAAAAAAAACAAGTAAGAAGTGTAATTAAATCATTGTTCGTTTTTCAATGGCTCTAGATATCTGGTGTATCATTTTACCTCTATACGTGTTAATTGAGACAAAACCAGTGGTTTAGTGGCAGGATAAGTTCTTATGAATCGAAGAGTTTCGAATCCCATCAGGGTAGCTGCTAATTTATATTCTATATAAGCACTTGCTTCACTCCAGCCAGGTATGGCTACCTGCGATAATGGAGTAATACTGTTTGTACAAATTGTCAGTTGTAACATAGCAAGGTTCTATCCAGGGATGTTATTGGTGTCTTATGTCTGGAATCAAATGTAGAAGAGCATGTACACACCGTATAGATAAACATAACAAAAACATCATTATATTTCAGGTATAATAACGTGTATGGCGAGTCTTATTGTCGCAAGTGTTTGTTTGGGCCTAGCGCTTGCTGCTCCAAGCAACAATGAACCAAAGACAACATCTACCACCGAAGATGTAAAATTTCTTATGCCAGGCGTCCAGCCTAAAATAGTAAGTTATAAATACAGTACAACCTCTCACGAACAACAACCGCAGGGAAAGACGCAAGTATGTAGTTGTGTAGAGGTCATTCCTATGCAGAGGTTAAAATCAATTAAATTCATGCTGAATGGACATTTCGAAAGCTGTTGTTGAGCAGATGATTTATTCTGTAGAGGGTCGCTCTGCAGAGGTTATACTTTATAACCTATATGTATTTATTAAATATGAACGATACTATTAAAGTTCTCTACTCGTAATGTTGTGAAAATCTATTATTTTTTCTTGTGAGCTATATAATATTACAATCTATTTCGTTATCGTGGTATTTGGTGTTCTGCTGCTGACAGGTCAATATAGTCAGTTAGTCTTTTTATAGCGAAGACAAATTAATCACTGATAGTCTGTGACATGTTAAGCACTTCTTGTTTTTGACTGAAGTTGACTTTGTTAAATTGTGTTCATACAAGAACGATGTCATTTCGTTATTGGCAGCAGTCAGAAACTTAATTAAGAGACAAAACCTGTCTGATGTGTGATAAGTGTGACAATGTGATAAGAATCGATCTTAGCGTAATTTAGAGTTTGATTGGTGTTATATCCACACTAGTTTATCTATTTCTATAACATTTATAAATTTAAAAGGACAATAAGGCATAACATTATTAGATGAAATAAACAGTGTTTACTAGCATATCTCGTCTCTTATTCGTTGTACATATATTTAAAAATATTTATTTGATTAATGATAATTGTTCGTTAAGTTAAAAACAATGTTGATTTTGTAAATGAAGTTTTTTTTGTGAATAAGCGTGGGGTCAACGTATACAAATAAATAAATTGAATTGATATTACAGGAGGACACCTACCTATGTATTCCAATGCAGACCTCAGACATTCCCACATATATAGGTAAGTTGATGTAGAATATACACACCATAGGCTTTACCAATTAGTTAGTTTGGTATGAAGGTAAACATGTAGTACGAAGGGATATGCCATCTTATATCACAGGTGGCCGTCACGGTACCTATCCACAAAAGACACTGCCTTTGCTGAATCGGAATCGTGCTAACCGCCCGTGCTTTATATTGAATGTCTGCTGAAATTTGGGCTGCTGTGAGTATCCGAGTACTAGGATATTCTCAACCAGAATATCGAGTACGAATATTTGTCACGTCCAAAATCCTCGGATCGCGATCTATTTTTGAAAAAAAAGAACAATTTCAGCTTAATTACCAATGAAAACTTCAATTAATGTAGGGACAGAATTATCTGGTGTCAAAATTTCGATTGATACACATCTAAACAAAATGTTATCATTGAAAATGCCCATAAAACGTCTGGTAATAGAAATGTTAGGAGTACACGGTTTCCATATTATAATAAAAGCTGCTGTTATAACGTGAATTCCTGCATGCTACTCCATAAACAAATCATTTAATGATTCGTGGTTCGATTCGTGAATCGCTACACATGAATCGTAGTTGGTATCGGATCGCCATATGCTCAACGATCCTAAGCCCTAGTTGAAATGGACAAACGCTGCTTTTGTTTATAAGTAGTAAAATGTTTATTTTGCTATGAAAGCATATCAATTCTGCATGACATTATCAATATTAATTACTACCGTTATTGTTCTAATAGGTTGTTCAGGATAACTTAAGACAAACAAGGACACTATTCTATGTCAACAATGTCTTATGTTATCCTTATCAGGCTATATCAAGTTATTTGCATCACAGGTGTCCGTCGCGTCGGAAATCCAAAAATTTGTTTATTAAAAAATATAAGGTATCCAACTCGATGAAATCCTTCAGAATTTTACTCGGAAGAGATGTGACAGGTCTGCTTTTCAAGACTAAACACTCACTCCCGAACGATTAAGCGCTAAATACTAATAAGGACGTGTTAGACAAACAAAAAATGTATTACTAGCGTTAATATCAAACTTCTGGCTATGATCCGCAAGACTGTATTTCGATCAGTTTACTCGAATCGCTATTGTTTATCTGCCGGCTCAACCATTTTGTGAATGGTGATGCGCGCGCATCACGTTTGTTACGAGTCATTTCATTGGACGGTATTTTTATTCTGTCCAATAAAATGACTCGTAACCAAATTAAGGTCAAATGTGATGCGCGCGCATCCTCATTCAATAAAATGGTCGACTCGGGAGATTAACAAAACCGATTCAAGTAAAATGATCGGTACAATCTTAGCAAGGGAGCGAGAAACTTGATATTGATGATGGAAGTCCATTTTTAAGTTATCTAACACGTCAGTATTCGATTTTAGCGCTAAGCCATTGGAAAAGAGGTGTTTAGTCTGGGAAAGCTGACCTGTCACATCTCTTCCGAGTAAAATTCAGAACGATTTCATCGAGTTGGATACCTTATATTTTTTAACAAAACAAAATTTGGCTTTTGGTTGGAACTTTTATATTTGATGTTTTAATGATAATTAGAGCATGTTTAAGTAAAAATTAACAATTATTTGGAGTTTTGTAATGCGATGGGCACCTGTGATTTGCATAGCTCGTAAACTTATAATAATTTGAACAATGTTATCCTTAACTAGCTATATGTATATACATGTACATGTATATTAATAAACAGCTGTACGTATGTTATGATTTGTTTCTTAGTTTTTGGTTAAAAGTCTTTGTACTTTTACTTTATGTTCTGTAATACCATCAGCGACATAAATGCTATATAGATATAATTATGTCGTTGTTTTTAACCTTAAGTTTGCCATTTACATGAAGTTAAATAGTAAATACAGATGCATCTGTTTTCAACATTGATGATTAATGCCACTATTCTGTTTTCAACATTGATGATTAATGCCGCTATTCTGTTTTCAACATTGATGATTAATACCGCTATTCTGTTTTCAACATTGATGATTAATGCCACTATTCTGTTTTCAACATTGATGATTAATGCCACTATTCTGTTTTCAACATTGATGATTAATGCCGCTATTCTGTTTTCAACATTGATGATTAATGCCACTATTTAAGTTTTTGTTCTAATACATATTTGTCTTTATTTACAGTTGGTTTCCAGCCTCATGCTAATATGGAAATTTCACATCATATGTTATTATATGGCTGTGAGACTCCAGGAAGCCAGCAACCAGTATGGTGAGTATCTTTGAACATACTCATTTTTACCGGCCATTATTTTGAGACTGTCATCTCCGCTGAATACATGTATAAGTTTATGTGTAATTTGATGTGAAACTCTAAACCTCTAAACCCATGATGATATTTGACTCGGTCTATGTCAAATTTATTTAACATCTTTCGCTGATCGAGACCATGCCCTGAACTTTTAGTCTCTTTCTGCAAAATTTACTAGACAATATGCGATAGAACTCGACCTCCTTTCTCCCATACCTAACCATTCATGTATTATTTTCACGGTATCACGCTTTTCTCACAAGCGTTGTATTCACATCTCAAATAGAACTGGGCCAACGAAATATGATAGGTTCACAAGTTATGAGAACTTTACAAGTTTTTGTTTGCAAATGTAACCTTTTGGCAATTTCGCTATTGCCTTGCTGTCTCATGTTTGGTGTTATATAAGTAACCAACGTGTAAAGTAGGATTGTCGAAGTTTTAGAATCAATGTATACATTGCGACAACATAGACGGATCTAGCGGGGGGTAAGGGAGTCATTTTTAAGTAGCATCAAGCAATTTTTCTCGGTGCTTAACATAGATTTAATGGTTATGTAGGTAATATGTTGCATTATTTTGAAAAAATGTGTATAATGTGGTTGTGGTTCGAAAGTTTGCACCCCCCCCCCCTTAGAAAAAGTTCGGACCCCCCCTAGAAAAAAAATCCTGGGTCCGCCCCTGGACAGTGTAATTTGATCTATGACTTGGTTGTCTTAGTAGTATGACGTCACATCTTACACGATATCTATATACGTGATGCTCTTTAAACTATTATATACATGTATGACCTCAGTATAACAAGACACTGTTTGTGTGTATCAAGTTGTATGAGAATAAGTATTTAACTGTGACAATGCAAAGGACTTTAATCTATGGCTACATTTGACGATTATGGCAAAAACGATCTGTTTAAGCTTCTTTCTTCCTTTACATTGAAACCTTTGGCGATTCAGAGCCTATACCACAAGCTTAATTCCCAGACACATCCGAGGTTCATTGGCGGATCTACGATTTCTAGTTACGAGAGGCGTAACATTCTAGTTAGGGTCGGCGGAAAATGAACAAGCAGACTGAAAGTCCAGGGGCTGAAAGGGCTCCCGATGGGGCCAGGCCCAGACCTTGACCAGGGGTACAGGGGGCGGTGGCCCCCAAATGCTCCTGAGTTTTAGTCACTTTTAAGGGATTTTGGCTAATTTCCAGAACCTCAACTATCCTGTCCCAAGATATACAATAAAAAGCATCTAGATATGTCAGATAATTTTATAACAGCCGTTGGATCATGTTATAATGATAAGGAATTGTTGTACGTCTTGTATGTCATTGCATTAGTACACTCCTAGTCTCGTAACTTATTGCACGCGTATCTTGCGAAACTTTTTGACAATAATATACATTTTTATAAATATCATATTAGAAAGAAACTTTGCTTTGGCAATTTTAGGGGTGGGGCGTTCGCCGGGTCTGTCTCTTGGGACCGCCTATGAGGTTGATTGAGGTAACAAATTACATACTAATATCAGCTCGGCTTTAATTTGTTTTCTTTGATTCTCCTTTGATGCCATTATACATGTTTCATGTTAACTACTAAACGTAAAAGATAGGAGTCTTTCGTTCATCGTCTAGATTGTCTCTATCATAAGTAAAATAATAAAACAGTTTCTCGTCTAAATTTCTCAGTTCTTCCCATTATAACTTGTAATATTGACAGGGATATTATTGATTTCATTTTTAACACATTCTGTCAACAATTTTCTAGAAAAAAATGTCTCAATCTCATTTTATAATTCAATAAAACTTTTTACTTAATCTCATAAAATCGGATCATATGAACGCTATCGGAAGTGGATAAAGAATGGAACGTTTAATTATTTGAATTTAATGAGAATGTTAAATTTTTATACATTATTTGTATTAATGGAGATGTTTTAGCTTGGCATATCTGATGAATGTGTAAACAGACAACAAACTTTCTGATTCAAATTACATATAAGCCATTAATATACATCTTTTTAATGCCGTTTATAACTCGGGTTATATTATACATGTAATTGTATACTATCTAATAATTCCACGGATGACCACTTAATTTTTTTATTTATAGTCGTTAGTATATAATTATAACATTTAACATTAAGTATGAATGACTTTTGGCCGGTTCCTCTTCCCTTAACCGGATTAATTCAGTTAGTTAAGGCCCCTCTCTTAGTTGGCCGGTTCCCCATACCTTACTGGTTTCACTCAGTTTAAGCTGTGATATGGTCATAGTGGACATTGGCATCGTAAGATTGTAGAACTAACTCAAATATCTTACGATTTGTTTCACAGACGCATCTCGACATATTTGATATATATGTCTAATAACAGACTTGTTTGTGTTTAACTTGAAACTAACTACTCTAGTGGATCAAATTTTATACTGGTGGTTTTCTATTGGAAATCGATGCCTCTATATTAGATGCGTGGGTTGAGTCTGCATTGTTATTGGTAAACAAATTGACATTGAGCGGATATTCTAAACAATTCCAGAGGGAAAGTTATTCTCTCTCAATATTGACTACGCATGCGCTTATTTGTCTCTTTCATCTATTATAGTCATATTTCGAACAAATACATGTAGTTGAATATTCATGCTTTGATATAATCAGGTCTTGTTAAAGCTTTATATGACAAGTTGACTGTTAACTATTCGTGGGACACAGTGGACAGTGACAGTCTTGATAATCCGTCGAACTAGTTATTGGTCTCTAGTTTGAGACTTTGTACTGCCAGGAAGTCCAATGAGGCGCATGGGGTATAAGATAAGATTTTAGTCAAATGCTTGAAAACACGTAAATGTGAACACCATTTATCTTTTTATATGACCATTAGCTTTCTATTGTCAACAATCTGTTCTGTCAAGTGGGTCAGTTTCATCTTTGCACCCCCCTATTTATCTGTTTAAAAAGAGTATTATAAAGTCAATAATTTGACAAATTGTGTAACAAGAACGCATGTAACCTTGTCAGGGCTAAACTACTTTCTCAAAATAAGAAACTAGCGCTCCAACAACCATGTAACCTTGTCAAAGCTAAACTTCTTTCTCAAAATAAGAAACTAGCGCTCCAACAACCATGTAACCTTACCAGTGCCAAACTACTTTCTCAAAATAAGAAACTAGCGCTCCAACAACCATGTAACATTGTCAGGGCTAAACTACTTTCTCAAAATAAGAAACTAGCGCTCCAACAACTATGTAACATGGTGACGTTTTTCTTCAGAATTAAATATTGATTTCCCGAGAGCATTATTTCAGATATATTTTCTAAGACATCACCAAGTTACAAATTGACAGTACCTCAGTAAACACATTAACTTGCTATAATGGGATTTTTCATCAACCACGTGTATTGGTATGGTGTTATAACTGAGAAAATATTAAACTAACCACATGAACATTATAGCTGCTGACATTCATTTCATGTCTTCTGTTTCCTGAATTTTTGTATATCTACTTAACTAACATGAACTGTATAGCTGGATTATGCGTGGTACATTGAGTACATTCTCAAGCATAATTATAACACCAAAGTGCTTTAAGAGAAACATTCATCAGTTGTATTTGGTTGTGGTTTTATCTCCAGTCAGTAATTTGAATGTTTTCAATCGGTCGAACGTGAGTTATATCACAATCACCGTCAAACATTCGCCTGCCACGACATGACACAGTAATGATACATTAATTTTGATAAACACTTCTAGCTTAGCAATAATCCAGTATTAAAGTATTTGTATTTATATTTCATGTTTAATGTTAATATGTATCTAGTAATTTTGTATTTGTCATTTTATGTATTTTACTGTGTATTAGAGACACTGTACTCAATGTATAATGTTAAATTACGTCTCAAGCATTTTAGTAATGGGGTCTGCTCATAATGCATCCTTATGAAGCGGACGGACCCTCATTAAATCTAGACAAAACAAAAGCATTTAGTACACGTCCATATACATGTATGTACTTTATACAGTGCCATGTATAATTACCTTTACACTGTTGTAAATGTTTGATTTGTTTTAAACTTTTATACACATACTTGAGAAATAAAAAACGGCATGTCTTTTGATACATGTAGATGTATACCATTTACAATTGTATAAAGTATAGTATACTCTCCTTTTAAATTTTACTATATAATATCAATATCCTAATGCTTAAAACGTCTATATAATAAAATTTCATTGTATTAATGAAAAACTATGTTTTTACAAGTGTAAAGGTAATTTTTGATGGCACAATATATCAAATACATTTCAGGAATTGTGGGGAAATGGCAACCAAAGGTGGTGCATTTGATAAAGGGCCAGTATGTGGATCTGGTTCTAAGATTTTATATGCCTGGGCTATGGACGCACCTGCCCTTTCATTGCCTGAAGGTATACACATTATGTATATATTTATTTTTTTATTTCCTTTCTTTATGATAGTAAAACCTATTGATTAATTTTACAACTTGCAATTATTAAAGTTCAGCTTCTTAAATTTAATGTGTTTCTGATCATCCGAGCGTCAGAGTATGCATAATGCTAAAATACTATGTACAATGTAATTGTTTGCGCCTTTTTGCGTACATTTTAAGAGCTTATATTTTGTCAAGTAACGAAAACAAATGTGCAACAATTTACACAATTCTCAAGTTAATATTGTCTTTGACAAAACCCATAGTTGCGGCAGAGATATAGACAAGATGCCCTTATTTTGTACTTAGAAAATATCTTGTCCAAGCTTTGGTGCTCATTTTGGCATATATCTGATATCTCGGTTATATATAGACACACGTCTGAATAACTATTTAGGCCTACGAATTCATGAATTCACGGTTTCAACTTCATGAATTCGCGATTTTAACTTCATAAACTTACGATGAAGTTGAAATCGTGAATTCATGAAGTTGAAATCGTGAATTCGTGAAGTTGAATGCCTGAAGTTGAATCGTGAATTCGTGAAATTGAAATTGTGAATTCATTAAGTTGAAATCGTGAATTCGTATGTTGAAAATGTGAATTCGTATAGATGAAATCGGAAATTCATGAAGTTAAAATGGTCCTGACGGTTTTTCGTACAGTCCTGTGAATGTTGCACTCCATATTTTATGTATATTTATTTTCAGATGTCGGGTTTAAAGTCGGAGAAGGCAGTGGAATCAATTTTTTAGTTCTACAAGTACATTACAAAAATGTTAAACCATTTTTACCACCAAGTAAGTTATTAAAACCAAGATGGGTATAGAAATTTGACATTCTGTACCGTAGTTTGAAAAAAATCCCTTCTTATAATAAAAATAGTTTATTGATTATAAGGAGGAGGGTTTTTTTTCAAGCTACTATGCAAAATGTCAAGCTCCTGTGGATAGGTCGACGCAAACATAATCTACATTCTTTTTAAACGATTTTTAGAGTTTAGTGTTACTGTTCTGAAAATCCAGTTTCTCTATCATTCCAGTTGTTTAGGAAGTCATCAGCTGTGTTTCTCAAACACCAATACCTTCACAGAATGTCTTCATAGTCAATCGTGTTTCGTATCTCTTTCTTAATTACATGCAGATAAACTAGTTTTGCATCAACATATCGACTTCATGTACTTAGGTTAAAGTTTGTCATTTTACATAACATTGTTATGTGTTCAAGTTGCTTTTATATGCAGTCTGTTTATACTTTTTATATTTTTGTTCAGTTTGATTTTGGTGATCTACGTATTGTTCTCAAGGAATTGATTTAATTTAACAAAAATCGTTAGTATACCTCTTATAGCATTGTTATTAAAATGATAATAAAGACTTTATTTAACGAAATTACTCATTTGGATAAACATCATAAATTCAATCTCACATTTGGACCTCTAAAATTAAGTGCGTCGGCGGGGAGTCTTCTTGACATAGAAACAAGCAAGAATACAATAAGTGGAACTAATAAATGGTCCTTGGTTCTCTTTCAATAAAGTAAGTATAGATATTAAGTGCGTAAACTTTTCAAGTACTGAAATTGTCATTCAGTGAAGTTTTAAAATGGTTTTTTTTCTCATCATTTTAGGAAACGAAAAAGATAGTTCCGGAATTGTTTTATCAATGACGAATGTTCCGTAAGTATTAATAAACTTGTTTTTTAAAGTGTAAAGATATTTATCAAATGTTATATAGTTTGACAAATAAATATTCGTATAACTATTTTAAAAGCATTATTTGAAAAAACATAATTGTGACAAACACAACTTATTTTTAGAACACACCATGGGCTCAAACTTTTCTACACTAACATTTATCAGGGATGCATATTTTAGTAAAACTTGTATACATATGGTTACAATGTTTAGCCAGGAGTCATTGGAGAGCCAGATCCCCGTTGGTTCGAATTACATTCAAACTTAACCTAAATGATTCATGAACAAAATCTTTATCCTGCAAGCTCAGTACTGGGTGACCGGGAAGCGGACACGATCGCGATTGATGTAAAATGTAAGAACTTGTTTTACCATCAATCTAAACTTATTAAGTATACAATAAAATTCCGCACTGTGCATTATCTGCGTTTGTAAATAGGTCAGTTAAAGCGTATCACTATTAAATGGTAAATATTTGTCTATACGTAGTTATAATGGACCTATCCATAAGCTTACATATTTGAATATTAAACCAAAGACTTCCCATTACATTTGCCCCAAAACAAGTGGAAAGTAGAGCCTATGATAATGTTTCTAGCAAAATGTTTAGCAATTCAGATCTAAACGTTAGAAAGGGAATGGTCAATTAACAAATCACGAAGATGAAGTAATAATGAAATGATATGCTATATATTTCAGACAAGCAAGACGTGCTGGTGTATATCTCCTCGGTACATCTGGTGTCATACCTTCACATACTACAACATATATGGAAACAATTTGTACATTTGATAATGATTTTAATGTTCATCCATTTGCCTTTAGAACACACGCTCATACGTTAGGTAAGTAGAAAGCATGTAACAGTACATGTATTTAACAAACATTAATCGTACATTGTATAATGATAACCTATTATTTAGTTTACAGAGTAAAATTCAATTAAAACTTTAAGGGGTCTGTGCAAAATCAGACTTTGAACTGCTAAAATCACAAATTTGACTTACGATAATTTTTTTCGTAAGATTTTTGTGAAAAGGAGCACTGGTTTGTAGCACATCATGCGTTAATATTTAATGTAAGATTTGTATTGCTATTTATACATTAAACAACAAGTAATGTAATTCATTATTTATTTCTAGGACAAGTGACTGCTGGCTATAGAATACGTGACGGACAATGGACAGAAATTGGTAGAAAATCTCCACAGTTACCACAGGTAGTACACGTTGTATGAGATGTATATACATGAAATACATGAATAATATACAACTTTAACTGTTTCTAACGTTCTCTCGTGAATAGCTAATTTAGTTGTCTCTTAAATATGTTGTTAAAAATTTATAATGAATACAATTATCGTCCACAGTATAACTATTGCACAGCAGCCCTCTACACAACAAATCATCTGTACAACAACAGCTTTTGATTCCCTTAGGCGTAATCCTTATTGAATTTAACCTCTGCATAGCAACATCCTATAAACAGCAACACATTTTAGTCTCTCACATTGGGTGTTGGTCAAGAGAGGTTGTACAGTATTTATGATTCAGTCTTAAACTGTTGCAAAGGCGGCATATTTTCACCTAAAATAATATCTGTAACTTAATCAAAATTTTGAGCAATACATTATCGTATTTTCAGATGTTTTATAATGCTACAACACCAGGTTTAGTTATACAAAAAGGAGATAAATTGGTGAGTACAATGTCTTATTTTATAAAAGTTCAACTATTCATTAGTTTAGTAATCATTATATGTTGACATAAAGTTAAATGTGCATAGGCAGATCTAGCCGGACCAAGGTACAAAACCAAAGCTTTACAAAATGTTGAATAAGAATGACATAGATAGTTATGGTATGCTCATTTAGAACAACAAATCAATTAATATTTAATTGTTTAGTAATGTATGAAGCCACCTGACTTTAATATGAGAAAATAATCGTATGGTTATTTAAGTTTCATTTCAACTGCAGCATGTTTTCTCCTGTGTAAGGATAGGAGTCTTCATAGACTGACCGTTGACTCAGCTGAGTGATTAGACAATTATTAGGTTACCTAAGGTTTAAACCCCACATCTAACTCTGTACAGGGGATAAAACTATGTACAGGACTGTAGCTGACTAAGCTGCCCTATAGCTTAAAGCACTAAGCTTGACTGGAACATATTTGAACCCAGATTGTTTGACAGATACATCCTTAAGTAGTATAGATATTGTTATATAAGTCATGCATGCATGGAAGTTGAAATTATGAAAATACTGAAAATCTACTTCTAAAATACAGTAATAGACATATGGCATATAAATGACATAGAGTAATTTATTTTCAAAATACAGAAATCAGTATCAATACTGAAAACTTTCACCCTTGTTCATGTGACATATACATCATTTTCAGGCAGCTAGATGTACAATGAAGAACAGCCTTGATCGTGATGTCAATATAGGGTAAGTATCTTATTAAAGTACAAAATTTGATTTATTACTACACCAGTCTGCTTGTGTGCTCAGAGTTTTTAATTCAATTTATTGTGTTAGTTGAAAACATTTCAACAAAGTTGCAAATTTACAAATGGAATGTATTTTTATAATTAAGTATAAATATGATGTTTTGATCTCTGACTTAACTAGATTACCGGTATTAGTTCACTGTTTAAAGTGGGTTGTTATCAAAGCCGTTATATTTCTATATTATAATAAAGATTAATGAAGTTCAGTGAAATTACACTATCTAAATTAGTCACAACTTTACCTAACACAGTTCTGCACAAAGAGAATATGTTGGTGTATTAATTAACTCCTATGTCCATACAAGGACCCTATATATAGGGTACATGGTCCATATAAAATGTAATATAGTCATTGCGAGACTGACACATAAATTTAAATTATATAATATCACATTATGTCTCTTACCTATATTAAGCATCAGACAGACCTACTTCCATCAGACTAAAGTTTTCATTTTCATCTTAGATAAGATAGAAGAATAGTCTTTGTTGTTTTTATGGTTTGTTCAACTGTACTTATAAGTAATTGTAGTTTCGGTTGATAAAATAAATGATATTAAAACCAACTTTCTGGTTTCAGGAGTACACAAAATGATGAAATGTGCAATTTTTACATGATGTACTATACCGAAGGAGGTGATAAAATCATGCCAGAGACATACTGCTTTAGTGCAGGACCACCACAATACTACTGGGCTAGAGACCCACGAATGCTAGATAGTTTACCAAACAGACCATCCACCATCAGTGTGGTACCAGGGACAGATGAAATATTGATGGTAAATCAGTGTTAATATTACATTTTTTTACAAATATTTCCCCAGACTTGTACCTAATTCATTTAATTGGTTTTACAAGTGGGTGCTCTGCTCTAGTGATAATTACGTACTCTGTACAACAAAATTTCAGCAACAAATAGTTAATATTTTGTAATTCTCTACATTTGACTACATGTATTTTATATCAAATTAATGACTAATACCATGTATCATATCAAAAAAAACTTGGTACGAGAATGCTAATATTCTTGCTGTCCATTTGTTTAAGATAAAAGCATAATTTGAAATTTTCATCACAAAATTATCATGTTACATGTAAAAAGTAAAAAAAAAGGAAATCACTTTGGAAAAATGAAAATGATATTTTATGCGTTATTGTTGCGACTTTATTATTTCATTATGTAAAAAAGAGAGAGATGTTAAGATGACACGGTTAGCTGTGACATTCATCAACTATAGTCATACTTCAAAATAAAGAATAAATGCACAACTCTTGAAAATTTTTGACACTGACAATGTATATTAATGGTTATAAGTTTACAAGTTACATTGTATGAAACAATTACAAGACATGCATCATAGGTAACAGTGTAGAGCATTCATACCAAAGGTCAAATATAAGTAATTACATACTAGAGCTGAATAGACTGAAGCTTGATCATTTGTAACATCCTTGCATCCTCTGTTTACCGAATCACCTGAGTGGTTTTCTGATTGAAGCTGGGGTATTTATTTTAATACAATCACCAGTGATATGTGTAACCCGATAAAAATCCATGGTCCGAACTGAGATTTGAACCCAAGACCTCTCGAGTCTTAAGCGGACACTCTACCACGTCGCCATAAAAGCTAGCTTGAAGGCAAGGTAGTATAAGTGCCGTATTATACCTTTGCTACACACACCCCCTCCTTAACAGAATTCGTCCTCGAATTCTTGGAGCTTGAGTGTCTGTGGGACTATCTAAGGGTGCAATCACACAATTCCTAGTGGGTTATTTACGTTGGGCGCCAAATGTAACCCGATAAAAATCCATGGTCCGAACTGAGATTTGAACCCAAGATCTCTCGAGTCTTAAGCGGACACTCTACCACGTCGCCATAAAAGCTAGCTTGAAGGCAAGGTAGTATAAGTGCCGTATTATACCTTTGCTACATATGCTTGAAATATTATTGCATTAATCCATTTACATTATTTCTTCTTCAGCAAAATGCTGAGCCAGGACTCTACACAGATGAAGGTGAAAGTGGCGATCGATATGAGCCAATCTATGACGTCAAAGGGGCTGATATGAATATGGACCCATCAGTTTTAGACCCTCAGGAGCTCGACAGATTGTTGGAATACTTGAAAAATCGTGGACCAAGAGCTTATGATGAAGATTATTATTAAATGTTTAATATTCAGAAATAAATGTCTCATTTTATGTGATTGTCGAGTGAATGTTGCCAAGCATTTTTAAATTACTTATACTTAAATGCAACTCATTTTTTAACCAGGGAGGGTCCAAACATGTCAGGACAAAACTGGGATTTTTCGGGATTGTGGCAAGACTACTTAAATTTTGAATAATGCTTAAATATCTCAAATCCAGAGCAGTTTAAACAGATCAAGAAACTGTTCTGACATCCCCCTCCCCCATTAAATTTGCCCATGTTAAATCATGCTGTTAAGGTAATTTTAAACAATTATGATAGCTGTGGTCCTTATACAGTGGTTACATTACATTAAAGCATGTACCTTGGACCTGGTGATCCAGCAAAAAACAAGCACAGCAGGTCAAACCCTTTCATTTAAATACAAAGATTTAGGTCTTATTTTCCACTACATCTGTACATACGGACATATTTTCAGCTCCTAGTGGAAGGGTAAATGAGTACAAGTAAACGATAAAAATACCCACGACAGCCAGAGAAATAAAAAATACATTATCTAAGAGTTGATAAATAGTGTAAGTTTATATATTTACGAGTATCATAAAATTTTAAAGTAGCATTGTTTGCTACCATAGTCTTAATGCTTAATGTTATTAGAAAACAATAATGGTGTTGTTATGGGATAGTATTACACTACAACACTAAATGAAAACAGTACAATGTAATTAGAGATATCCCATCACTCAAACAACACAAAATTACAAATTTTACAGGTATTGATTTCAATGCAAGTTTGCTTACGAAAGTAAGTAAAGGGGAAAAATATCACAAATTTCTGAGGATACTAAATGTCTTAGAATTTACATTTCTCAGGTCTTGTAGTACACAAAGGATGTACATCAATGAAAAGATGTACATGTTTGTTGTTGACACTTTAAAAAATCACTGAAAGCAATTTCTGGCTTCCATAACTTTATAAGCCAACATTGTGTTCTTTATCTGAAGCGAACACTTTCATTAGCACATGTTCACAGAAGACCATAAGCTACTAAAATCCTAGTATGGAGGGTGGACTGTCATCAGCTATACTTATTCATGAGTGAAAGCCGAGTGAAAGTACTGAAACCTACTCTCAAAATACTGAAGACAGTTTTCATGTAAGTTGAATAGTTAGTAATTCTTAAAATACTGAAACCAGTGTTAATACTGAAAACTTTCATTTATGCTTATTATAATACATAAAATATCATTGGGACTCAGTTAAAACATATATTGTATATTAAGCTGAAGAAGGGATGAGTTGGCTCATTTCTTCCTAGCAGAGGTCATAGTATCTTTGTAGTAATAAAACCCTATCACAATTCCATTCCTAGATCTCGCTTTTCAGTTAGCACCAATATATCAAAGCATTACACAATGTCATCTATTGTTAATATTAAACTTCACTAATGTCATACGTAATGAATTGAAATTCAGTATTATCTAAGTATTATCCCAGATGCCTATGATTTTCATATAATATCGATAATGATATAAACATTTGATTTTTAAGAGGCACAATAATTTTGATTAAATTACAGTAATTGAAATTATACTCAATCGGCTATGGTAAATTAAATTGATTACTGGTGCCATAAAGGTTCTCTCCCTTTTAATATATTCAACGACCGTAAGTACCGATTACAAGAAACAACCTGTAGTTTGATTTTATTATACCTTATTATATTTTATCCTTATGAATCTCAAGATACATGTTAAAGTTTGTCCAATGTAATTCCAAAGGGAATATAGAAATATTTTTTATAAAAAATAGCAAACTCTGTTTTCAATATTATTAAGTACAAGAATAGTTTGTGATAAACCTTCAGAGCAAATGCACAATAAGGCAAATTTCAGCCTTCAGGTGTAAAGAAAGAGCAATACATATTAAATCACTATGCCTATGTGAAATGTGTGATTGATATTTTAAACTTCATACATTCAAACTCCTTTGACTGGTTAAGTCTCACATCACCCCTTTTAAATAAGTAGAAGTAACCACTGTGGTGAGTGTATCATGCAACTGTTCTCAAAGAAGTTCTATTGTTCGTTTTTTCTCAACTGTCAAAACATGAATAATTTCACGGTGTTTGCGTATGTTAAAATTATTGTCGTAATACACCCATGAGTTTCAAAAAGTGTGTATTATGATCGAGTAAAACTGCGTATGCCGTATGATATGTTTAAGTCAAGATATTTTAAATAACAATTAGACCGCCAGTACAAAAACAATGCATTCAGTCAGCATGAAATTATTCAAGCTTGACAGTTGAGAAAAAACGGACAATACCGATTAAAAAAACGTCTTCACATCTTCCTATCGGACATAAAATATATTTTAGAGAGTAATATTACTACCCTCAGTATGGAAGACCTTATGTCATAGAACTATTCTTCACAATTATATTACTGTTAGTCTTTATATTTTGATCTGTTATTTATCCATGCTCGCATAATTCGAATTAGTACAAAATTAAGAACTTGTATTTTTCCATTTAGACTATATTTAATCAGATATATAATTATATACATTATAATATGATGTCATCATTTTATCTTCTCAATGTTGTTTCTGAAATATTGTTATTGTTTTGTTTGAATAATGAATAAATATGGAATCAAGAATTTTGTCAATATTTTCTATGACTTACAATTAAATATGTACAGTACATAGTTTAAGGCAAGTCTTATCGTATAACAAAAGACTTTATTCTATATACATATTGAAATACTTAGGTAACTGATCTTAAAGACACAACTTATAAATCTTGGACATCAAAAGAAAATTGTAGTATAGTGGTTACATCATAATAGAGGTGAAAATTTCAAGTATTACATGTTTCATGACTTTTTCGTGTTTGCTAGCAAGTGAAATAAATTGAGGCTCAAGCATAGTTATTGATAATGTTACTAGTACTGTATTTGTGGATATCTCTGACAAAATTGAGTAAGTAAATTGTTTTTGCGGCGCCTGGTTCCAAACTGTTTGTCATTCAGGCAATATTTCCACCATCTTTTTTAAACAATGAATAAAATATTATTTAAGCTGACAACATTTAATTGAGCAGATGACAGTTTTCTTCGTAGCTGGTCAACAACTAGACATATGTAATACATAGGGAAATATTCTTCCATTCACAATTCCATCTACATTTGTCAATGGATTTGAACAATAATTTCACATATATCCATTCTACGTGACATACTGAAATTCTACCGTTATATCTAACCACGAAAAAGCATGCAATACATGTGTCAAAATTTATGATAAGTTGTGTCTTTAATCTACTACCCTTTTTCTCCAAATATGACTTAAAATGAGTTAAAAATTGGTGAAAGAGACCAATATCGTTTTTTGGACATTTTATCAATCAAACCTGAAGTTGTAGGATCAGTAAAAATAAAACAGAAATACTGTAAAATAGTTTTATTATTCAAAAGAATTATAATCAACATTGAATAAAGTATTAAGTTTTTTAACTGCAATATTTTTTTTGAGATACAGTATTGAGTCAACACTTAGAACACAAAAATTGAAAACAAAAATAAAACAAATTCCAGATATTTGGACTTATTTAGAATGAAACAGAACATACAGTAAAAATAAAGAAATGCTTATTTTCCAGGATGTTTTAAAAAGAAGAATACCATGTTGTAACATGTAACATACAGATGCATTCTTGTTAGGGGTGTAACGATACAGTAAAAACCATATTGCAATATGCAAAACCCATATCACAATATAATGCAATACGTATCGTTTTTTCGTAGATAATTCAAGCAGTAATTAAAACACTTTTAATGTCCTCATTGAATCAGCATCTCATATATAATTGTTGCATTTTGGATACTCTCTTGTACAAATATTTGAATGAGTTGTGAAAAATGGATAATATACATGTAAGAAATACACATAGCTTGAAACAGACTCTTGAAAAGAATTATCCTAATTCGACGAATTGTTTCGCCTTCAAAAGCACAATTAAATAGTTTCAAGCTTTCAACACATTTCTTTCTTCAATCGTTTAAATTTCAGAGTCCCATAAAAAAACTATCAGCATGGAAAATACCTGTGTACAAAAAAATTGGTTCAGTGAAAATCAAACCGGTTAAAAACTGTCAGAATTCATATTGCAATATTAACCGGTATATGGGTTAACTGTTACACCCCTTATTCTTGAAATGGCAAATAATCTTATCATATCTGAAGAAGTCTTCACAAATTTATATAAGCACCAGTACAAAACAAGTTCTTACAACTTAGATTAATCACTCTGGTTTATTCCTGGTTTCCTATAGCTAAGCTATTATGATATAGCTTTCATGCTAAAAAATAGGGTTTTTAAACAAAATTAAACCCACCTTGGAGCAGGCTATCTAATGTTTGCATAGTACCAGGGCAAAGTCTTAGCCACTTAGTCATTCCTGCTTTAGAGAAAATTACCCAATACATATGCAGACAGATCTCGATACAACGACATCGTCCGTTTCCAGGAAATGTGACGTTATTATGCATATGTCAGTGTAATAAATTCTTCCGACCATGTACATGATGTTATTGGTTTCCATAAAATATGTAAGTGTAATGTAGTGTCGTTGTATCGAGATCTGACTGTACCATCAAGCAAGATAAAAATAAAAATATATACAATTGCAGTATTGTGTGATTTATTTTCATGAAACAGCTGTCTTTCATTTTACTTGTTCAATATACACAAATATCAACATTTTTTTTTATATAAAAAGGTACAGTTCTAACACATAATCTTCTAATAAACATTTTGTTTCACATATGCTGTACAACAATACTAAGTTAAATGAGATTAAATGAAGTACAATCAATTTGCTGATGATCATGGGAGGCATAAGTTCACTGAAAACACTGAAATCAGCTGATCTGTTAAGACAGCCATGAATTAAAACTGTGGAGATTTCTCCAAAATATACACTTCTGGTGTAGGTGGGTAGTCTTTCATCAGGGCAAATATACAATTTTTCTCTCTAATGATAAAGTTCTGATGATGTCCATTTTTTATTCCACAGAAAAAGTTTCAAGATCTCAGAGCACAGAACTGTTGAAACACTTCTAAGATATGAATGTCTATGTCACTGGTAAATAAAAGACTTTCCAATGTGTTGATATACTTAAACACCAAGCTGTGATGCTAAAAATAGAGAAAAAACATTTTAATAAACCCTCCTTTTGTGAACATATAACACATTGGTTGAACATGCTTGGAGTCTTTCTTTAGTATTACGCTCCTTGTATTATGTAGCAGAGCTATAATAATTGTACTTGTACTCCCTTGTTTTTATGATAGATTTTATGGAAATATGGTAGTGTTTGCTCAGGGCTAAATAAATCTTGGTTCAGTCCAAGACCTAAGCTATTAATACATAACTCAAAAGCAATGTGATGCTATAGTACATGTATGTGTTAACTATTTCACTTCATATATCACCATGTATTCAAATCCAGATAACAGGATTCAAATTTATTATAGCAAGTGTAGGTCAAAAGTCAAAGCAAATACTCAACTATAAGGATAATACCTTATGTAAATGTTATGTAAACTACTTACAAGCAGGAATACTTCCTGTAGTCTTTCTATAACCCATTTATACCATGGTGTCTGATAATCTATACCTTCACTTTCACATCTAGCTAAATGATCTGTTAGTATAATGATGAATCTCTGAAATACAATACAATACAATACAATACAATACAATACAATACAATACAATACAATACAATACAACACAACACAACACAACACAATACAATATAACACAATACAATACAATACAATGAAATGCAATACAATACAATACAATCACAACACCAATACAATACAATACAAATACAATACAAATACAATACAAATACAATGAAATGCAATACAATACAATCACAACACCAATACAATACAATACAATGAAATGCAATACAATAACAATACAATACAACACAATACAATATAACACAATACAACACAACACAACACAATATAACACAATACAATACAATACAAATACAATACAATATAATAAAATCAGGTATGGTTTTGAATGGTACCATATAGTATGGTACAGTATATATACAGTACATGTACAGAACAAAATAATAACAGTTCATATAAATGTCAGTAACTATTTCTTATACTAGATACAATTTTCCTCAAAAAGATCTTGGATCATAAAATTTTGTAAAACATTGATATTGCCTACCACAAGTAATTTTACTATCAATCCTTATTAATGTAGCATAGTTTGAATCAATTATTAATAAAATTTTGGAATTTTCTCCGAAGAGATAAAACAATTATAAGATAATAATGTTTATTAACCTGAAATATGATCAGAAATAATCTTTTTTGTTGATTTTGCATCAGTTCTAATCTTTCTTCTTTTCTTTCCACCATTTCTTCTGTTGGTATTTCATCATCATCGTCATACTCTAAACCATCAGCCATCTGAATGATAACATAATTTTATACATCATTGTCATACATGGATAAGAAGTTATAAAGTTTACTTTAACAACTGGTGATAGTTAGCGTTTATCAACTCAGTCTGTAAGTTCATGTTCAGTCAGTTTAGTTGATAATGTTGTCCTTTTTTATGTTAAATAATTAGCAAGGCTAGTACTTGAGAAAAATTTACGTAGATGACTGGACTAAATATTTCTTGACAAAGTCAGCCAAATATAATCAGAGAGGTAAGAGTTAAAAAGTTCAAGTGCAGTTTAATGTGCGTTTTCATACACACTTTTAGCAGACTTAAAAATTTTGTATGATAACCTCTGATCATTGAATTCACCTTCAGGCAGGTGATTACCTATATATAGAACCCTTTTACACCTGGGTGGAGTATAACAACTGTTCATAAATTTCTTGCTGAAGGATTTCTCAGTGCCCCCATAGTAAAAAGATTAATATATTAATATTTACCTTCTTTTTAGCAGCATCTAACAGATCTCTAGCATCTTCAGCCTCTTTTTGTAGTTTTTCTACATGCTTACTCATTTTGTTGATAGTTGAATGCATTATTTCCCATATAAAATTCCTGTAAGAATAACAAAATCAGTAATTAAATATAGTAAAGCTCATACAGAAATCACATGTGATTTTATAATCTTTTCAGAGACTAACAATCAATGTTCTGATGTTAACAGTTTCAGGGCATTTTTACTTGCAAACTTCTCCCCTAGGAGCAAAATATAGTTGATAATTTTTATAGCTTTAAGTAATACAAAAATACATACATATATATATGAACATGTATAATTTATAATATTACATGAACTTTAACAATGGAACAAAAACATATTGTCTGACAAAGGGCCTACTATCACTATGGAAAGAAAAATGTTTTTGTAGTGATTATTTCATTTTACAAATTTATATTAGGAGGTGAATTATTTAAATTTTTTTACTAGATTTAACGCCATGTCAACACAATTTAGGTCATTTTACTGTGTCCAGCGCACCTAACCTAGCTTTCCTGGATCATTGTCTATAACCAGTACTCACCTACCCTTTCACAAGGCTGGAAACTTCTCCGTATTATCTAATCAAAGGAGGAAAATTTTCATGGAAGGGTATAACCTCCCTGGGTGAGATTCAAACCCGCACCTCGGTCACAAGATTCCAAATACCGGCGCGCTACCAACTGCGCTTTCGACTGGAGGTGGATTTTTTCAGGTAGTCTCCCAGCGTAATTTAGTGTTTGTATCTATCAAATTTTGTGGCAATTTCTATTTTAGTGAACAGAAGAGAAAAGATAATTTATTTCAGTAACATACACAATAGTATCTTGTTACAAACAATTGTATATAAACAATGTATCAGTCATGCAACACCAAACACTTTAGTATCTGGTTTAAGTGCAAGCAGTTAATACATGTTAATACATTAAAATAAATTTCTTACATTTGCAAAGTATGTAAATTTTCTAGCTATCATCAAGATAAAAGTTTATTTGTTAAGAATATTCACCTGAATTTGTTTCACCTATTTATTTGTTTTGAATAAAAAACACATTTCAAATTTTTTTAGTACATTTCAAAATATTTGTTTTTCCATGATTTAGAGGAACATTCATTTAATTTGCGTCCCTATTTAATTATGGTTAGCTTTTTTCCATTTCTATCAATCTGTTATTCACAAAAAATGTATTATTCATTTTTCTTCTATAGTTCTTATTCATGATCATGAAAACAATATGGCTTAAAAAGAACAGACTCAAGGTAATAATCATAATGTTAACTGTGTCAAACTTAACACAATTTCTAAATAAGTTAGTTTCTTTCACAAGGGAAGATGCCTGCTGAAAGAAAAGAGTAAATTAGTACATGTTATTATATTCAATAGTCAAGGAAACATTGGACTGGTAATCATTGGATAGCCAGCTCCATGTTGGTTCAAATCTGGTCCAAAACCTACCATGTTGTTTCCATGAGCAAGAAACTTTATCCTTCTAGCTCAGTACTAGGGAACCAGGAAGCGAACTTCAAAGGGATAAATCCTAGCTCAGTACTAGGGAACCAGGAAGCGGACTCCACAGTGATAAATCCAAGTTGTAAGTACTTGTTTCACAATCAAGCAAAAATATATTAGTACACCATCGAGACACATGGACAGTCATCATGGAAAAAATGTTATAATTTAATTGAAGACAATAACAATTTGAGTCAATATGATGAAATAATTGACAAATTTAACCAAATATTTTACCCTATTTGTAATAATTTCAAAATGATATAAACCATGCAACTTTATCATAATAATGTAAGATTTAATAAAATTTTCATTATTCAGTTTCTTATCCTCTGTTTCCATAAGTTATTTTATTACTATTTATGACATAAGTCATATGGATACTTCACAAATCTTAAGAAGGATGCCCTTTATAAAGTGTGTTTTATTTGGCTAAACAACAGTTTAGTTCTGCTATATAGACGACTTTGGTTTTTGCAAAATCATGTTACTTTGACCACTTTAAAGTCCCAAATGCTTAATTTAAGAAGAAAAGGGTCACTATATTATGACCACTCTGCTATTCAGACCACCGATATTGATTGTCCTAGAAAAAGTAGGACATTACAGTACTGTGCTACCTGGTGAAATCAGAAGCCATGTCAGCAGAAAATAACCAATTAGCTACAGATGAACAATCAACAATTTGTGTTTTCAATAATTTATCTGTTAATACAACCAGCATCTGAAAATACATATACAATTTAATGTAACATATCTAAAATATACAATTTTACAAAGTCAAAACCCAGGTCAGTAGCACAGTTAGTAGGGCGCATTGATTTGAATTTAGTGTCCCAAAGAGGGGACAGGTTGGTATCCCACCTGGGGAGGTTATCCCCTTCCAAGAAAATTGGACAATTATGTCAATTTTTCTCCATTATTAGGGTATGTGGAGAAGTTTCCACCCTTATAAAAGGGTAGGGTAGTATTGGTTATAGACAAGGGTCCAGGAAAGCTAGGTTAGATGCGCTAGACACAATAAAATAACCTAAATAATTGTGTTGACATGTCAATACACCTATAAAAATTAACAAAACCAAGAGATGTCATTTTGCTGGGGCAGCAAAAAGTATTAATTTACTTGATCCTCATATTGTAGAAACTACAATTTTCATACAGAAACAATAATCCCAAACTCATCTTTTTTTCAGTACAATCTAATAATTTTTCAGCTACTTAGACAATGCTTCTCAAAATTTTTAAGAGTAAGAGGGAAATCAAAGAAAGTTTGAATCAAATCCACAGTCATGCAAGTCTTAAATCTTATGTAAAAGAAGATAACAAAGAAGATAAATTAAATCCTCTTCAAAATAAAGTGGATACTCCAACATAGAGCTACAAGATAAATTGTAGATAGACACTTCAACAAACTATAGTGCTACATTGGCAAATTTCACAAATCAATATTATATAGTATAAACAACATAATAATGTTAATAGGTCAGTGCAAAACTAGTCTAACAACATGTAAATGTAGAATGATCAAGACTCTAGTTTTGCACCAATCTCCATAAACAGATATCCTGTAGAGCGTTGTTGTACAGGATCTCAACTTTCTCCGTGGAAGGTCACGTCGAGATGAGCTTTGTTTCGACCAATCAATGCATAGCTTTCATCTAGACAAAAACACTATTAATCACATTTTGATTTCGTAATTTCTATTTTTAGACCAAGTTTTGCATGCTAATTAAATAGCGGTATTATTCAGTCTGCGATTTGGAGGCTCATTTCAAATTGCGTGACGTAGACGATGAAAACATGTTTCGTAGTATAACAATTTCGTCATGAACATTATGATGAGAAAAGGTCGCCTGAACGTGACCTTCATTTGAAAAAGGACAGATCTAAATTAGAGAGTATGTGATCGGAAAATTTTAGATTGGGTTTTAATCAGATTAGTTTTGCACTAACACATCAATATGTATAACAATACCTGTGGATGTGTACTCCATACTTCATACATTGTTTTTAATAAACATATTTGTCCTTCTTCAGAATCTGCCAATACTTTTAATATATGATGAAATCTATAATATGACAATATACAACATTAGTCTACAAGGATATAAAAGGGTTCATTGGAACATGTTATTTTAGCAGCATACACTATATAATGTTTGATGTGTTGCACTAAGGAGTGGTTTTCTTGGGCAAACAGACAGCCACTTATTTCTTAGAGAGCATCATTTATACAAACACACAATAAGCATACATAAATCAAGTTAAAACTCTGCAACAGCTAGAAATTGGCCTGTCTGAAGTGAAAGAGAAAAGGCTATTGTTTGGGACTGGGTAATTACAAAATTCAAAGCTTTATCGGGGATGTGGAATTCCAAGTTTTATCTACTTGTCCATGTACGAGTGAAATCTAAAAATCAACTTGTCTGGTATCAAAATGCACTTGCCCAGGTGTTCAATACTTAAAACTAAATATTGAAAATTGTAATATAAAATACATACTGTAAGTAATGATAAATAATTGACAAAAAGACAGTTCATTGTTGATCATTTTTGAAGCATCAAGAGATACACATTATTAAGTATTGCTATATTAAATGTACAATGTAGTATATTCTAGCTAAAAAATATAACTTGCCTGTAGAAAAGTGGTATAGAAATACTAACTTGTCCGCAGGCATAAATGTGTAAGTTGGACATAGGAATTTTACATCATGTTTATTTTATTCAAGGGTTCTAAAAATTCGCAACAACCCTTTGTTTTAACAGAAGAGTCTCAAAATCAGAACTTAATTGGTATTACACAATTCTATCAGAATCACTCTAATACTCCTTTGTATTTAGGCTGTTTGGTAGGTCTGTGTTTTTCCACTGTTACAGCTCCTGATATGTCTGCTTATACCTCCTTATCTCCTTTGAACAAGTCATCTGTTAGTAGATTTCATAATAAACTTAAAAACACAGTAAACTGTATAGGGTTGATATAAACTTACTTGGCAATGGCAGAAAATGAATGAGAGAAAGATTTAGATGCTAGATGCAACAGTGTTGATACAAACACATCAATTCTTACTGGGTGATGAGATGCTTCATCTAAAAATATAGTATACATCTTAAAATTCAATATTATATTAACAAAAAATACTGTAAACCAAGAAAAGTTAAGCATACACACTGTTTCTTTTTGTTGATAACAAGACTATAATGTAGCTACAAACTTTCATTAATCAAACCAGGCATTAAAAAAACTGCAAAATAATAATCACTCCAATATTGTTCAAGTTTTTGTCACCCAAGTGATTGATGCTACTTGATGTTTTATTATTAATTAAAAATTGCCATGACCATATTTTGGTTTACAGCAAACACTCATAGCTTTAAATAGTCTCAAGCACTGGTCCATTTAATTATGTTTTACAGAACAAGGGGATATTATCAACTAGCCCAATAACATAGATAAAGTAATGTTTTACAAGTCCAAATCAATTTTCACTAGCGCCAGATTTTCAGTTAATAAATTAAGGCAATGGTTAAGTAAATATAAAGTTCATAACATAATATAAACTATAAGGAAGGTGATAATTTTTGTCAGCTTATGTTGATTCATAGGACATAAAATGAATTCAGTTTGTCAACAATTTTTAGAGGGTAATTTAATTCAACCAGCTTTTTAAGTCAGCTTCCTTGGACAGATCTCTTCGTCAAGTACTGGCTTACCATTTTATAGTAGTGGAGGTGTTTGATGGGTTACAACTTTGGACTGGTAATTTTTGGATAGCCAGCTCCATGATGATTAGAATCCCATCCAAAACCTACTCCGTAGTGTCTGGTGAACCAAGAAGCAGACTCGAAAGTAAATAATCAGTAAAGTTGTAATCATGCTTGAATTATCAGCAGAAACTATATACAGTTTTACAAGGACCCAACCACTTCTCTGTATATGACACAAAAGTTGACATTATAGTTGAATTTTAAAGAAAATATGTAATCCGCAAAAGCTGGTGTTTGTACTAAAATGGCTACATATGAAATGTAGCAATGACCACAGGAAATCTATAAAGATCTAAACATAAATGAGCATAATAAACATACCAATGTCATCAGCTAAAGGGTTAGGTAACTCTTTAAGAAGTACCAGGGTCTCTTCAGGTGTACATTTTGATTTGATTAAATCTCTTAACTTGATGGCTGTCATTGTCCCGGGTAGAGATCCTTTAATAAATATATACATAACAATATGTACTTACAGTGTATTTCCATGTATTTTTCATGTCAGTATATTTAGATATATAAACATGTTGTCCTCATGGGCCGAAATGCTTTCAAGATATATGATAATAAAACAATAAAGATATATAATATAGCTTGTGTAAATTGACTCATGACGTGCTATACATTACATGCTTTGGTTATCTACATTTAATAAATTTATTTATACATATAATTTAATAAATGCAAATTAGCATTGGAAATTTAATTTTTAGATCCAGTTTATCTAGGTTAGCATTTGAAAAATTGACATTTATATAAGACAAATGCATTTTATATAATATTATAGTTATACTTAAAATCTAAGTAAAAGCTATATATAGATTGATTGACAGAAAGGATGTCAGAATGTGACTCCCTGTGTGATGTCAGGAGAACCTTGGACAGTTACCAAACAAAATCACTACCAAATACTTTGTTCTCTGATACCCTTCTTGGACCAAGAGTAATCAGTATGTGATATCAAATCCTGACCACTAATTACAGAAATTTATAAGATATCTGTATACAGAGATTGCAGTAAAACCTACCAGCTCCTTCTTCCTCATACTTATATCTAGCTTGAGGCTTTGCTGGTACTAATTCAGAGAAACTATCAGGTACAGACTCTACAATTCTTTGATGATAAGATAATCTGAAATATTGATACAAAATATAAAAGTCTTGTGTGTTTACAATATGCTTAATGTACAAATGTTAGCATAATAAGATTATATAGCACATATTTTCCTCATTAAAACTTATTTGTATTGAACAGACATACATACCTTTAAGGAATTCGGTCATAAATATTTAGTATGGCACTAGGGGAAATTTAAAGTTTTTTTTTAAAATACTGAAACCTACTTTCAAAATACTAAAATAGACATATTTCATACAAATTGTACAGAGTTATTAATTATCACAATACTGATATTGGTACTAATACAAAAAGCTTACATTCATGGTAAGGCAATTAGCCTGCCTAGTACTTGACCAACCAGTTCAGTGAGATTTGAGGTAGAGTCAAGTTTCCTAAAACACAGGATTTTTAAGGCCTTATGTAATTATTTCTTATGTCTGAACATACAAACTTAACAAACCAGCTAACCACTTACCTCAAACACTTATGCAAAACTTCAGAAACAAATTTTGGTTTAGGTAATAACGGATTAACCTGTGTACAAGCTATCCAATCATCCCAGCTCCATCTAAACTGAAAGTTACTTAAATGGTATGAGAACCAGTTTGAAAATCTGAAATAAAAATGTGAGTAAATATAATAACAAAGAATGTTTGATATTAAACAATTTAATCACACAACACAAAGAATCACATTATTTTGTCCAATTAGAATATAAAACCTGATATAAAATAGGGTTGAGGTATATATTCCCTTATAACATTATGTGTTTATGACCATGAACTTTACTCAGTAAACTGCTCTCTAATGGTACATTGTATTTCTAATCTTTTCAACCTGCCATATCTTGTTAACTGTTAAACAAATTATACCATAAAAATACCACATTTCCATACCATTTCATATTTCATGCACTTGATGCATGTACAAAACTTCCTTTAACAAATCTTACACAGAATTTTTGCAAGAAAAATATAACTATTAAATTGTCTCGACATTTTTGTTTATAAATGATGAAATTAAAGTTACAATATTTTCAATGGCTAATTTACCCAACAAGTTTTCCTTGATTATAATTTGAAAGCCTGCCACTTTACCATGGCATTATAATTTATGTTTAGAAATTAATATTATAAAACTAAAGTCAAATACCTTTCAATACAAGTTGTTTTCATGGTATCAATTCTTTCATATAACATCTCTGTGGCTTGTGCAAGCTAAGTATACAGTTAAAGATCATAACAAGAGAGTCCTAACTTCAATTAGTATATTTCTATTAACAAATACATAAATCACCACTTTAGTAGTTATCCCATTTGGACCAGTTAAAATATTGCATGTTGATACATGAAGACTAAGTTACTAATTAAAGAAACATTCTAAACCTACATAGCAAGGATCAGATAAAAATTTGCTGACTTATAGAAAGCAATCACAGTGGCCCGTATATCCAGCCTTCTTCAGTGACTGCTAACAAAATACAACTCACTTCATATGTCTATAAAAAGCTTGGGTTTGAATACCACCAAATATTTACCCTGCTGCTTCCTTTAATGAGAAACTTTATCCTACAATATCAGTACTGGGGAACTAGGAAGCAGACTTGAAAGAGGTTTATCTGAGTTGTAAGAACTTTGATTAAATTGAGCTAAAATGTACCTACATGTATACATATATCTGACAAGAAATAGCAAGTTTGAAAGTAGAGCAAGTATGTGTAACTGTATAAGTAATTCAATACTCTCTTTAACCAAGGAAAATCAGTAATAATAACATAAGATATAAAGGATACAACTTGAGGCATTGATCCCGGTTGTAGTTTACATAATTCTATAAGTGTAGAACCATAAAATATCTCTAAATAGGGTGGTGTTGGTAATCTAAACAGCTGTCCAAACATTACCTGCAACATGAGAGTGAACACTTATTTTATACTACATAACATTGTACTATTAAAATAAGATCTTCGGGATACAAGCATTTTATGGCCAAATGGTTGTACGAGGACGGAAGAGCAAAGCCAAATAAGGCTTTTGTACTTAAATATCTTCTTTTGTGTTCTACTGTGTTCCCAAACATAGTTACAAATGTAGCACTGTTTGTGAATACTTTATGAAACCAAATATATTTAGACCAGTTTGAACATTCAAGTAGTTTATCAAACATTATCATTTGTTTTTTCTCAACTGTCAAAACATGTGTGATTTCAATGTGACTTCGAGTTCTTTGTCTAACACTCCTGATATATGTATTCAATCACTTTGAAATTATTCAAACTTGGACAGTTGAGAAAATATGACTATAATAACAAGATAAATCCATGCATAGTGTAATTCTTATACTCACTAATTGCTAAAATGTTAAACAAAAGCAATAATAATTCACCAGCAATTTGGCATTTTTAAGAGTGAAAGTGAATACTATCAATAAAAACAGAGCTAGAATTTGTATGCAAAACTTCATCTTAGGCCATGCCATATCAGAATTTTGTTAAGCGTCCGCGTGCGCATAAGTTTTAGAGTCCTGAATCAAAATAAAACACAAAATTGTTGGTAAAATTTTCTTAAATAATTCTGATGTTCCGGGATTTGTTACGAAAATTGATTTCATGGAAAATTGTGTTTGGCAACAACGTTATTCATCATAAGCAATTTATCATAACTACATCATTAATACAACATATTTTACGTGAACAAAACCACTAGTCATTTTATATTTAATCTAGACCATTGTTTCATAAAATGAGGATGTTATTCCATTGAAAAAAATTACATACAATGCATTGTTTTAGACGTAGAGATATTTGTGTTTTCATCTTCGATTTGTGTGTTTTTGTGAATTGGTACCTAGGTTTGTCAAATTTGAGTTGACGCTTAACAGAATTCCAATTTGGCATGGCCTTATTTCATGTAGCAAAAAGGTGGCATTTTTCAGTCAAATCCATTCTAGAGCTACATAACTCACTATTTGCCCTGTACTGTAGCCTTATAAAAGATTTAAGTAAATCAACTGAATCAATTTCAGTGAATACAAAGATATTGAGTATAACACATAAAAATTATCAGTGCATTCCCTTACCTCGACTATCATATAGTTTAATGGTATTTTATTCTTTGTTGAATAACTCAGTAGAGCAGCAGCACTGTAAGTAAACATTACAAAGTTATTAAATATATACACGAATAACTGCAAAATGTAGCTCTACCTATTATTTAGCCTGATTCACTTATCTAACTTTCATATGAAGACTGCAATGTACATGGTATGGTCTCATATGTTGAATTGTAAGATGCAACAGTTTATCATATACATTGAAATAGAAAAAGTATCAAAATGTATTTCTGTAATCTGTTGGCAAAATGAAGCAAAACAGTTTTAAGAAAATTTCATACATTTCAATAAAATTTCCTTTTATAATAACTTACAGTTGTCTATGCTTTAATGAATCAAACTAGTGCTTTTATTTTATTATACAACAAATTATGAACAACAGTAAGTTATTTCTATTTCAACATCGCAAAATATATAACCAGATACGATAGAATTAGCAGAACTATTTTTAACTTATTTACGCTATGATTCAACAAGATACTGTTGAAATTAATCCTCTCATGCAAAATTTCAAATAAACATAAGGGTAAATTATAAAAGCACAATATTATATCATAAATAATGTATAGCACGAGCTCCTAAGCATAAATAGTGAAAATGCATGTGAGTGTGATAGAATTAAGATTTGCTTGCGGCTACAACATATAAACACGACATCAAACGTGTAAAATGATATCATTTCATTATTCGACTCAAAGAATAGAAACCAGAAGACGTTACCAGTCTTTTCTTTCCAAATAGAAAGAGTCTATAATGTTGCTTATACTTTCTTCAATTAAAAACCTTTCAATAGCATGACTACCTGGCATTGCTGGCCCCTGAAAAAATTGTCACAAAACAACAAATGATTTACTTAAAGCTTTGATTATAAAATAATAAAAACACTAACAAGTAACCATGAACCATTTCTTGAATGTTTTAAACAATATCTACTAATTAGAGCTCAATATAACAAGTTGTATGGCAACCATTGGAAAGACTAACCAATTCCTAGAGAACGATTCAAGATATAATATTGTTTAATTTCATCTAAATTGGTTAGTGCATTTGCTATTATTAGTTTAATCAATATAACTTTACACTTAAAAGAACTGCTGACTTTATCAACTTTACCTTACAAGACAGTACTATGCTACAGATGTCTATCAAATAAGCATTTGTCTAATTGATTGAGACATCTACTTTTTATTTCGGACAACCAATGAATTTTCTCAGGCAACCAAAGTATTACTTAGAAAATGCAGCAAAAGCCAACAATGACCTCTATTTGGTACAACCACTTTTTAACCCTGAATTATTATACAGTAATTTAATGGGGCAGAGTAAAACTAGTATACTCCTTTATAACCGGTATTTATTTGTAGTGAGACTAGTTTCACACTGACATATATAGCCGGTATTTATTTGTAGTGAGACTAGTTTCACACTGACATATATAACCAGTATTTATTTGTAGTGAGACTAGTTTCACACTGACATATCAAATTGTAATATCATGTCAATCCATAATATGTGTATTCTTAGACACATCTTAAAGGCATATTCTTAAATCTAAATCAAACTGAATACTAAAAGGAAAGTTTTTCCACCGTATAAAAAATGTACAAACAAGAAATGGTCCAGGTTATAAATACAAGATATTGAATACCGTACCAGTCTTTTTTGTCTAGATAATTTGTATTAACCAAACAAGTCAAATCCTCCTCGATGAGAAAACGATCTATTGAATGACTACCAGGGATGGCAGGTCCCTGTGATAATATATTGAATATTTTATACAATAAAACATATATGCACATACAGATAATTTTCCTTTTTTTTTGATAGGGTAAAATGCTGAGGCAGCACATTGTACAGGTCATATCACAGCGGTCAGGCAACTTACTTACTGTTCCTGGAAAGGCTATATCTCTGAACTTAGCAGTTAACCAGTTACTTAGAGCTTACTTCCACCAGTGACCTACATGATTTAGAATTAGAGGTAGGACTTGCACAGTAATCAAATAAAGATCATCAGATAAAATAAACCCCACCAGTTTTTAATTTGTTGCAAATAAATCTTTCAAATTAAGACTTCTATGAATTACAAACCTTTTGTAACAGAAAATCATTGAGTCAGAGCAAAACTAATCTATATTCTATCTTTATTTACATGAGTAGACTAATCAAATAGTTGCTATGAAAACAAAGCAAGGCAGATAGCTTAAAAATGTACCAAATATGAAGTAATTTTTTGTCAACTTTAATCAATACAATTAGTGGAAAAAAACCAGTCAAATAATTACCAAAAGTAGCCTGTCTTAATCACAAAATACAATCAATTCAGTTTGAATATCATTTTTAAGAGCTCGAATCAATTTTAGCTAAAGGCTAGACCTGGCTAGTGGATTAAAGCAATAACTGAATATTTTGACACAGTAATGAAAATAGGAGATGATATGATACTAACCTCAGGGACATCAGTATAATCAAACATTCTAAATACAACAGTAGGTAAGGGATACATAATCTCTTCATTATGTGATGGTGGTATAATCTGTGGTAATGGATGCTGTAATGCCTCACATAATACACTGTCAAAGGCTAAATATGGTCTTGGTACTTGTTTCTCTATCCATTTATTACTTTGTAAATTCTTTATTTGTGCCCATAAACAATCAAGGTACTGAAAGTATACAAGAGAAACAAATATACATGTAGTGTTATATACTTTGTCACCTCTACAACTACAACAACAGTCATCTCAATGTCACATATAAACATTTTTTCTTTTAGTTTGGTTTAACACATTGTATGGTTATATAACTGTGGTCAGTCAACCTACTCACTGTTACTAGAAAGGCTAAATCCCTGGATTTAGCTATTAACTAGTTACTAGACCCATACATCAGTAACTGACAACTTCTCTATGTGATTTAGAATCAGTGCTAGAACTGAGAATGGCCATAGAAATACTTTTCCGAAGAACCTAACAGTTCTTACAAAAGACACCTCTATAACATTTAACTTAAATTAAGCCAGTTACTTGCAGATAAACAGACATTTAACTGTTTGCACATACTAAATGAGATCTTAAAATATAAAAAAATTATGATTCATTAACTAATATCAAATGTAAGTAATGACTGGACAAATTATAGTTGCTGATTAAAAAGATCATACTAAAACATTTGAGTTAAACAAAAAATAACTTCCAAATTTAAAAAGCATGCATTGACAGATCAGCGAGTAAGCATAAAAATAAACTGTTAAGATTCAGACAATAAAGTGATAGTACATAAAATTTTCAAGTATCCGCATATTATTTTATCAGTACAAATATAAAACAAACCTCTTCCTGAGGATGAGGTACATCAGTAGTCCAAACTCTCAATGCAGGTACATGAATTTTCTGTCTTTTACTGTAACAAATAAAATATTAAAACATTTATAAGTAAAACAATTTTTGATTTAGTGTCTGTAAGTACAAACAAAATAATTCTGAAAGAGGCAAGAGTTACTATCTTGGACTTACAGCATTAATTTGTCTTGTACTTAATTCAAGACTCACATTAAAGGCGTCTAGATTCTATTTGAAGAGAACTTTATTCAATGTAATAGTCACCATTAGGGACCAGGGAATTGCCAATTTAACAGTTCTCAGGCTGATTTTCTTATTCTGGGCCGATTGAGATTTCAAAATCCTTAAATTAATTGGTTTGGGGAAAAACTCCCGAGATTTGACCTCAAACCTATATTTTTTATAAATTCAAATTGATGATTCACAAATCAACGGTTGTATAACCATAATCATGAACTCATGTGAAAGTGTTTAAAACACTGTTCATTTACAGGTCTTGACAAAAGATCCGATAACTGGCTACGTGTTTTACTTCTCAAAACAAAATGTTCACTCACATAAAGTTCATTAGGGGCAATCAGACCACCATAAATGACTAGCCCTGACTTTTGTCAGCTAACAAGATCATAGTTAAAAACAGTAGACTATAACTCAAGTTGTCAATCAATCTGATTAAAACCCGATCTAAAATTTTACACTCGCATACTCGCTAATTTAGATCTGGCCTTTTCCAAACGAAGGTCATGTTCAGGTGACCTTTTCTCATCATAATATTCATGACGAAATTGTTATTATACGTAACTTGTTAACATCGTCTACGTCACGCAATTTGAAATGAGCCGCCCAATCGCAGACTGTGAATAATACCGCTGTTAAATTTGCATGCAAAACTTGGTCTAAAAATAGAAATTACGAAATCAAAATGTGTTTAATAGTGTTTTCGTCTAGATGAAAGCTACGCATTGATTGGTCGACACAAAGTTCATCTCGACGTGACCTTCAACGGAGAAAGTAGAGAGCCTGTACGACAACGCTCTACATGATATCTGTTTGCGGAGAGTGGTTGTCAATATAACTAGTTAACACTAACCTGATATAATTATCAATAGTTATAAGAAGTTTCTGAAATTCTGCTTCCTTCTTTTCAAACAATTCTCTACCAACCTACAACAAATATAAAGATAGTATTTGAAAATATTTATCAATAAATATATCAGAATATAGATCTATAGCTAAACATGTAAAAAATGAATGAACTTTTCAAGTTGCCAGGAATATTGTAAAGCAATAAATATCATCAAAGACCATTTGATAGAACATACATAGAATTTACTAAGATTAAAATATAACAAATACTTACCCATGGTAAAGCTGCAAGGATCGCATACACATACCAATCTGAACGAACCTACAATTAGTAAATTATATGCTTACATCTAATCATCAAACAAAGGACAATCATCACATTAGAAAAAATTGGTAGAATAGAAAAAAATTATTTTGAAATTTAATATTGAAGATCTTTTTTACAGCTGTTAACATATGAGTACATTTAATGAAGTAGTGATGGTGAAGGTAATACTATATAAATAACACATGGCAGTGAGGGTGACAGTACAGATTATCAACCCAAGGAAAATAATATCTGAGGCGCTAGCCGAGGTTGATATTATTTTTCAAGGGTTGATAATCTGTACTGTCACCCTCACTGCCATGTGTTATTTGTTTTATTATACCGAACAAAACTGTCACATGTAAATATTTAATGAACAACAAATAACAACACAGTAAAGACATAGAGGATATTCGTCAACTTTGGTGCAAGATCGATTTTTATTTCATCGAGTGAGCTCAGAAAACAAAGTTGACGAATATTCTGTTTCTTTCATGCTTAGTTTTGTGTTTTATTGTATGTATTTTACACAAGTTATAATGTGACGTCATTTTTACTCAAAAATGACGTCATTTATCTTCTAATATTACGTAAGTTGTCTCCCTTAGATAGCGGGTAATATTACCATGTGATCGAACGAAATAACACCCGCTTCGGTATAGGACTTTAGCGTAGGGAAATTCCAGTGAGGTATTGACAGCAGCAAAAAAAATCATTGCCATAAAATTCTTAAATTTCATGATTACAGCAACTTTTACATTAGAAAAGTACCCTTTTAATCCATCAAAAATCCTGACTTTCAGGATAAATGCATATTTCAACAATGCATATTCTATTTAACTGGTTATCCAACACCTGTTTGAAAACAGACAACATACAAGCATGCTGATACCAGAATATCCCATACCACTTTGTTGTACATGGAAATTTTTTTAATTATTAATTTATAAATAAAATACCTGAGGTATGTTGTCTTCCAATGTAACCTCAACAAAATTATCAAACATGGCCAACAATGATCCAGCTACAATAACTTTACAATTCACTAAATCTGATAGAAATCGAACCTAAAATAAATATACATTACATTAACTTTCAAAGTCCTATTATTATTAACCAAATAAACATTAAGTTTACAATAGATTGATAAGTATAATAATAATTTATGTTAGAGTAGAGTGAATACTGTTCAATTTGACAACAATGGGTAATAAGAAATGTTGTTTATTGATAAAAACTAAACAATAATAGTGTTTTTAAGCATTGTTTAGTATATTGAATGATGTAAAATACTACCAACACATAGCTAATATGTTTTCTTATTGTTTATTAACTGTTTTTTTAAGTATTGTTTAGGCAGGCAATGCAAGAAATTAATGTCAAGTATGAGATAAGGAGCTTAAAGCCATGTTTTGTCATATTTCAGCACTCACATACCCTGAACACAATCCTTATCTCTGTTCTTAAGCTTCAATCCAGTACTAATCATATACCTTCCCGGGGGACTGAGAACTGCCTTCTTGGATACAGTAGTATGTGTGTCTTGCACAGAAATCAAACCAACAAACCCTTGGTTGACAGCCAGATTTGATACCAACATAGGTAACCTAGTAAGTTGAGACAATGTATGTACATAATTCTGTTATTTTATTTACCAAGTTAACATGTCAATACTTTTAGAAATTAGGTTATAACAATGATATTCTTACCACTAGCCGAGCAGCATTAAATTCTTCTGTCTTTAAAGCTTCTTTTAATTGTCTGATCATCATTTCTACAAACTGGTCAGAAAATAACAGTGGTTGACATATGGTAATATAATAATAATAAAACTTTACAATTGAAAGATGTCCAAATAATTTAAATCAAAATTTTACTCTTCAAAATGCGAGGAGATAAACTGAAATACCAAGGCTTTTTCAGCCTATCTCACGGGCTGAATATGGGCCCCGTACCCAATGCCAAATAAAGACCATTTTTCCCAATTTCAAGAAAAAATTCCCAATTTCGTTTAATAATTCCCTTTGAACCGGATGTCTTTTGCCTTCACAAAAGGGACCATGAGATTTCATGTAAAAATAATAAATACATGAGAATTTGCATCGAATGCCTCATTGAATTGTCAGAACAAACTTTTTATGAGCACTGCAACACTTTCAGAGACACCAAAGCAAGGCATATAAATATTTAATGCAGAAAAATTAATGATGAATTTCCATATTGGGTTGATTTGTCAACATTTTTTTCCCAAATTGAACAATTTACAGCGTTAAAAATTCCCAATTTGGGCAGGGGCCTTTTCCCCAAAAACCCCCTGAAAAGCCCTGAATCCCACATATTAAAACTCAATGAAGTTTCTGTACAAACACATTTAAAATAAAATATCAAAACTAGCAAAGAAGAAATAGCTTTTAAAAGCCATCTATAGCAATTTAATAAGAGCATGTCAACAAAGAGCTAAATCTTACCTCTCCTCCAAAATTGTAATTTTTAGCATTCAGAAGGCCAACTAAAGTTGTATAAACAGCTTGTTTCTCAGGTAACTTGACAGCACTGTAAATATAATCATTCAACAATTCAACTACAAATATTACAATACACAAACTGATACAGGATTCTTCATATTCAGGTTTAAAAATATTTTAAGTCAGGTCACTTTTACACAAGTTGGATTGCTTTTACTTTTACACTAGTTTTATAATGTATGATATTATCTTTGATAATTAAAACTATCAACATAAGCAAGTTTTAACCATGTACTTGGGAGATTAAATATCTTGAAATGAAAATAATGCAAGTAGTAACAGCACAGAGCTAGCCCAGGTTTTTATTTTCTTTGAGCCAATTTCACGACAAAAATGAAGTCGCGATTAAAAATGAAGTTGGGATGAAGAACTTGAATAGGTGCTTTCTTGTCTCATTGGATGCTTATATGAATAGCTGAAGAGACCTAGCGCTCTATGAAGACACATGTACAATGGCAATGCCTTAGTTGTTTACTTAAATCTTTGATAAATAATTCTATTCTATTGTCTATTTAGGACAGCATAATTTCAAAGAGATGTTTTAATAGCATTTTGGGCACTGGAGCCCCTTTCACATGTCTGTTGAAAAGCCAAATGTCATAGATATAATTAGATAATACAGCAGCTTTTGATCCCCACTATAAGCATGTTTTGTGCTCTTTGATTTTTGAAAGCATAAATGGTTAAAATTGATGTCATTCTAACAAGAACCAAGCTGGAAGTGCTTGTGAATGGCATTAACATAACCCGACTTAATCGAGTAAAAAATTTAGACTTAACATGAATTTCTGGTATGATCAACTCATGTACTCGTTTTCTTTTGAAACATAGTGCATAATTGACGAAGATAATTCTATTTACTTGTCAAAAATGCAATTGTAACGTATTTTTGTGACCCTACGAAAATGATTAAGACTTTCAGTAAAAAATAAAACAGATCGATCTAAGTTCTAAGCATCACCAAGCATTGAATTCAGTTGCCCAATTCATTCTTGATTATAGTGATGTAAACAAACAATCATATTTGTATATTTAAAGCGCTAACGAATATGAATTTCGGCAATGTTGCTGTTGAAAATTGGCGCCTCTATAGCACATAGAGTAATTATGCTCTTTTAGGCGGCAATAACGCAAGGGCACGTCCTTGGCAGGACCCAAAAAAATCACTAATAAACGACCTTGGTCTGAAGAAAACACTCAATAATTAGGCCTATCAGACTAAATGCTATTACAGATAAAGTTGTCAAATTTTTGCAATTATTTAGAATAGTGATAATTTTCCTATTAACTAACCCTTTGCAAACTTTATGTGTAAGAATGTTAGCTTCGTTTAAAATAGAAAGTACAATGTGATCTTGTTATTTTTGGAAAACATGTTTATAATGTCATCAATTTTGACCTTTCTTTGATCAAAAAGATAAGATTTAAAGAAATTCATTTCTTCAAATAAATTGTTTCTACTATTGAACTTTTTGTAAATATTACTTTACAAGTTGTATACATGTTCTATGCATGCACAAAATGTCAAAATTTGCAGTCATTAGAAATTTTTTAGCAAAAAACATTCACTATTACGGAGATTGTACGACCAGTATTGGAGTTAAACACGCCCCCGATTAAGGTTTAATTGATCAAGGTGTATTATGTATTACATAATTATTGGATCATATAAGTGTCACTTTGTTGATTGTACATGCTAACACCTTCATCTTTAAGTGTTTATGATAACTAATTATTGATTTTAGAGCCTGACACAAATTATGAGACGGCGTACATCCGGTGTGTGTTTTTGATTTGGCAAAAATATGTTTTATAACGATTTTCGCCAAATTTTATAAATTGTCGCCAATGGCTCAAATGGCAATCGGCAGCACGAGCCTTGCAACAGACTAAGTCATTATATGAATAACTACAAGAGAATGTTTATGATTGGGAACCAAGAAAAAAGACTAATAAACAGATATATGAAGATTTGAAACTTTAAGTATGAGTTAAATTAGAAAACTTATTATATTCCATACCATTCACAAAGTATTCTCATAATTTTAGTTTTATAATTAGGTAAATCAGCTTCCAATACACTAGCAAGACCTTCCAGATTACTTTCAAGGGATGATGTACTCTGAAATGTAGAAACAAATCTCATAATGAATCATCAAATACATAGCAAACTATGAATAATAGCATAACATTTTAGCAAACATTTGACATATGGTGAGTAACTGGTAGGGGTGTAACGGTTAACCGATATACCGGTAAATATTGCAATACGAGTTCTAACGGTTTTTAACCGGTATGTTTTTCCATGAACCGGTTTTGTAGTTATGTGTCATACTGCTTGTTTTTACCAGAATCGGATAGTTAAATCTTTAAATAATGTATTGAACACTTGTAATAATCTTACTGTGCTTTAAAAGGTTAAATATTTAGTCAATTGATAGAAAAGTATTTTCAAAAGTCTGTTTCAAACCACGCCTTTTTCTAACATATAGACCATTTTACACTAGCAATTCAAACATTTGGAGAAGAGATCATTTGAAAATACCCATATGCGTGCTATGGTGATCAAATTAGGACGAGGTACATGCATCAATTAATGCTTTGCATGTCTAAGCGTAAAACCGGTACGTATTGCAATATATTGCAATACGGGTTTTGTATATTGCAATATATTGCAATACGGTTATTACCGTATTGTTACACCCCTAGTAACTGGAAATCACTTAATCAGGACTCAAATTTAACAAAATATTGGACTTGCAAATTTTTGCAAGTTGATTTTATTTCACTTGCAAAAGTGAAGAAAATTGCTCACATTTTTTCTCTAAATTTTAATGGCATACATAGAAATTATTCATATATGCAATGTACAAACAACATAATGCTATATTTAACTATAGATAGAACAAGGACGTTATTTTGGAATATACAAAGAATATGGAACATGTTTGTAATGTGATACTTCAATTAATGCAATCAATCTGTCTGTTTCAATGCTAATTTGAGCCTCATTAATTTGGACAGAGATATTTTTGCAGCAACTTCAACTCCCGAAAATTTGCAGTTTTAAATAAAAGTTACTCGCAATTTCATAATCCACTCACATTTTGCGAGTATGAGAGCTTAGATTCAAGCCCTGTTAATAGTTCAGAACATTCAAGTAAAGCTAATGTCTGGATGGCTTAATATGGTACAGTCAACTAAACCTATCCTTGGAACCTAGGATTACAAATGTAAAAATACCGCCATTCTTTAGTTAAAATCTCCATTTTTATACAAGAAAATATATAAGATGGACTAACACAGCATTTATTAACATGTCAATTGAAAGCATTTCACTTTTGATGATATGTAACTCTCCAACAATAACTCTATACGGTGTCTTGCATTACAGTTCTATAATCCTAGCCTCTTCCTTTTTTGAGATATTTAAAAGTATATACCTTCTCCCCCACTCTTGATATGAGTGACTCCAACCTATCTTCGATATCAACATTCTCTGAAGCTCGTCTTCGCTTTCTGTGAACTAAAAATAATGAAAAATATATACTTAATAAAGTTGTCTTTTCCACTTTCAAGAATGGTGTGAATTCTTTACATTTAATTAATTTCTGTATGCTGTCCAAACTGAATTGAGTGACAATGTTTAAGCTTCCTAGTTATCTCCCTTTGGTTCTTCAATAAATCAACTAAAAGGAAGATAATACCCTCATGTTTTCTAACTATATTTGCATGTTACTATTGTTAGGAACGCTTATGGTTCCTGTGCTTACCACACATTGCATTGTGGGATGGTATGACTAAAACACACAATGGAAAACTTTGGGCAAAATGAAGCAGACATTGGTAAAATGGAGATTTAATTTTTTAAATATATGATGTATTATAGCCTCTACAACCAACCTACTACAGTAAAATCACTAAATTGTATTTTCCATCACTAGGCTGTGCAAGTCTCGACTAGGCTAAAAAATTAATGTGACTTTATGATCACATTTGTGCAAATGTTTAGCAATTTTAGCCAAAATAATGTGAGAATATCGCGGAATGAGGAATTTAATAAAGAATAAAATTTATTATATATATGCGTTATGTTACATATAATATAATGAAAAGTGAGTAATGAGGATTATATAATAAGGATATGGTTTCGACAATTAAATTGTTTAGTTTATCTTGTTAATATATTGTTAATAAAAATATAGTCCATTCTTTTTTATTTTGCAGTGTTTGTGGATGTAAAATTTAGCAATATTCAACATAATTGTTGAAATTTTAATGTCATTTTGTAAAATTATACATGTAGTGCCATTTATCTGTTTGAAAATCAATAAAAGTGATTTCTGTTAACATCTTGTTATTTTATGTAATGTTGATTATTTATAAAAAATTAAGTTGATTTCATATAGCTTGGCTATATGTTTTTTTACCGACAAAAGCAAACTATAAATTACAAGGTTTTTGAAAAAGTTAAAGGTTATTTCAAGTCCAAATTTAATGTATAAGCAGGTAAAGATGAGTAGTACTCAGTATGTTGATGTTGATTATTACAACATTCTTTAAAAAAACATCATTCATTTATTTAAAAAAGATTGAATAAATGCAAACAATATTATAACCAAATTTTCAATTAATAATCATGCTAAGCGGTATGAACGATGGCTTCAAAAGAGGATGTTTCGCATCAAGAATGATATTGTTCAGCAAGAATTTTATTACAATTGAATACCTTTGTATGCGATAATTGCCTTTAATGATATGTATAACATAGGTTACATTTTTACAAAGTGGGAAGATACTGCATAAAGGTTAATAATTCTACAAAATATTATTTTGATATAGACTAGAGTTACAGGGAATTATAATCATGTGAATTCATATATTAGTTTGTATCATAAGAGTTAAAATTTGAATGTAATTCAAGTATATGAACAGTTATAAACTTTGCGAAAAGAACGGATGTGTTATCAAATAATGTTTAAATTCGCTGAGGTTCGTGAATATGGTTTCCTCATTTTCAATTATTAAATCTTAGAAGTTCTTAAACTATGATCGATATGCATAAAAATTTGATAGAATTAATTTTTTCTGCATATTTGATCACGACATGGTATATCATTAAGTTCTGTTCATAATTAATTAAACATGATGGGTTTGATAATCTCCGGGACCCACACACGTGATCGACACGTGCGTACATGACTTTTTATAGGTGATAATTGGATTACAAGTAAACAAACATAAGTATCTCACTGCAAGTTGATTAATTAACATATTCTCACAGCATTTATTTACTGGACCACGCAAACAGTGGCATGCATGAAGTTGATTAAAATAATTTGCTATGAGCAATAAACATATATTAAGCGAGAATGAGTACATGTACGCATGGAATATTATTCATTATTTTCAAATTTGTCAGTTATTTCACACTATCATTAATGGAATGACATTTGTAGAATTAGTTGTGTATTGAAAATATTTGTAAACATGTGACATTCTCCTACCTAGAAATTAGATCTGGAATTTAACCAACTCTATATAATTAAACTTTAATTACTTATTGCTACTTTTAATTATAACAATTTAGAAAATGGTAAAAAATGTTAGTTACGAATGTAAATGTTAGCCATAAATGAATCAACCATGAAAAAAGTCTTTAATGCAGTAATATGTCAAAAATAGAAGTTTTTGAGCAATAATTGTGTTCTATAAAGCATTTAGACCAGTAAACACTGTATTACCAGCTTATAGAAAATATTATAATTGGCCATACTTACGTGCACAAATGTATGCCTCATGAAATCTAATAATTGACTCACAAATGAGGAAATAATTTTCATTGATTATCATTATTTAAAAAAAATTAAAAATAATAAATGTTTTGTAGCAATTGAATAGTTTAAAATAAAACTAATATTGACTGTAATAACAATTGTTTCAGCTAATAGGATAACACATCAGATTCATCCATATACAATCAGTCACATACTCATATGTCTATAAATTCATAATATCGTAAAAGTGATAATTCAATCTATGACTTCGAAATTCTTAAAGTTCAACGCTGCAATTTTTTATCTATTGTTAAACAGAATTATAAACATTAAGTTAAACTTTATTATTAAATACTCATTAATTGAGTATTCATACCATAATACCATTTTGGGGTCGAAATGTCTGCTACTCGAAAATTGATCCTATGCTACTTATTAATTGAGATTGAGATATTAGAGCTAGAAGACCTACACAAAGATAAACATTCACATATGATTCAACAGTAAATGTTTTGGAATTTTTTGACAGATACAAAGTTCATTGCACCACCTGACAAAGTTGGGAACAGTCAGTATCAATGAATTTAATTATTTATGTTTTATTTTTGTATGGACGAAATAGCTCAAGGACGAATTGACCAGGAATTAATTTATCAGTTTTAGATGGATAGTTTTACTAAGAACAAAAACGTACATATTTGATCTATGTCGATGTTTTCTTCAATAGGGTTTGAAGCAATCAGGTCTTTAAGATGATGTCTACGCAGTCTTTGTACAATCGTCAATATTCATGATTGAAAAACGCCAGTTTACAAATTACACGACGGTCAATTACGATGGATTAACGTCACAAAATAGATGATAACAAATACATCTCTAATTATCAATAAATGTAGCTTACCAACATCATCTTCATCATCACTAAATGACGCACGTCTTCGCCTGGACATGATTAAATAATTATTTTCACCGAGAAAAAAATCAAGAAACCCACGCTCCAAACGGTTCAGCGTGAAACTAACTGTATTCATGAAAATTACTCATGAACCTGGATAAAACCAAATCAACCGTCGCTTTGAAGTACGGGATTTTATCTGGGAACAAGACATTTCTCCACTAAGTCATTTCTCCCTTGGTCATTTCTCCACTCTACCCTGGTCATTTCTCCACTTCTATATATAATAGATATATTGTTAAAGGTGATAATTACCAATATATAATTGGACTGTTATATTTAAAAATACAAACTGATGTTATAGTTTATATATAGATCTATGTAGCAGAGGTATAATGCGGCACTTTAAATACTCCCTTGTCTTCAAGCTAGCTTTTACGGCGACGTGGTAGAGTATCCACTTACGGCTCGAGAGGTCGTGGGTTCAAATCTCAGTTTGGAACAATGAATTTTTATCAGGTTACATTTGGCACCCAATGTAAATAACCCTATAGGAATTGTGTGATTGCATCCTTAGATAGTCCCATAGACAATCAAGCTCCAAGAATTTGAGGACGAATACTGTTAAGGAGGGGGTATATGTAGCAGATGTATAATGCAGCACTTGTACTTCCTTGTCTTCAAGCTAGCTTTTATGGCGACGTGGTAGAGTGTCCGCATATGGCTCAAGAGGTCGTGGGTTGGAATCTCAGTTTGGACCAATGGATTTTTATCGTGTTACATCTATAATGTAATATGTATGTTTTTTTAATGAAAATATTTTTTATTTATTTATTGTTTTATGATGTATTATTCAATGTCAGTATTTAATCCAATTACATTGATTTTAGTGACTATTTATACCATAGACTTTAAATGCTATTTTTAGTACAAATGCTATTCATTAAAAAATATAATTTTCATTGAATTTGCATTTTATTTAAGTAAATTAAATTAAGTGAAATTTTTAAGTGAATTAGAACATATCTACATTTGTAATTATATACATATACCTCACAAATAAATATGTGGAGAAATGACCAGGACAGAAAGTGGATAAATGACCAGGGTAGAATTGACTTACTGGAGAAATGACAGTAAGCCATTTTAACTCAATGGTGTGTTAAATAACATTACTGTTTGATAGTAAAGTTGGTGCATTCAATAGTATAAGTTTTAATATTATATATGTAAGCTGACTTGTATTGTCAGTTGTCATTTCAATACTGGAACTTTTGACATACATGTATGTATAAAGTCCTTAAAATAAAATGAAGACATAAAAAAACTATATTTACTTTTTATCCAAATTTAATGAATAAACATTCATCATCACCGTACTGCATACATACATAATTAATTCTACAATAACAAATACAGTTGAACAGAGACATAAATTAAGCTATTAAGTTTATTTCTCTGCATCTAAACATATTTTAGACTCTGAATTTATGTCTCTGGTTTTAATATCAATAAATTTACAATGTCCAACTCACCAACAGATTAATTGACACATCTAAAAATTTTAATATAATCACTTGCTTATAATTTTTGATGTATCATATTTCACAAAGATATTTAAATATAGTCTTATCACATCCATAATGTTAACAAAAAAGTCAACAATCACTTAGTAGCGTTTTTCATATTCATGAACAGTTATACTTGAAGTTTGAATAGAAAATCCAAACTATCCACTAAATATAAATCCCATTTCTGAATGTTAAATAACACAGTTCATTTGCATTTTGCACATTTTAAATGAGATGAGTTCAACACAAATCACTAACTTAATCTAAATTAAAAATCAGTCACACGTCCCTTACGTTCCCAGTCACCATATCTAGTTGGTTCAGGTCCTCGTGGTCCTCCTATTTCACCAGTAGTAGGATTGACATCATTGGGAAATCGTTCTAAAGGTTCTTGTTCAACAAATGCACTCACTGATTCCTCTGTCTCATGTTCCCATTTGTCATCTAGTCTGCCAGATGGTGTTTTACCTTTTCTACGTTTCTTAGATGTCGATTTATCCTCTGATTCTGAAGAATGATGTCTACATGATTGGCCACTGACATTAAAAGAAGTCTGTGAAGCATATAAAACTCTCGGCAGGCCTACAAATTAAAAAATTAGAAAGTACAAAATTTTATATACACATGTGTATGATGGTATATTTTATTCAACTGTCATTGGTTCATAAATAAACCTTGCTGATTTAAATACTTCATTATCAATACAGAAAAACTATAGTGAGTATTTAAAACAGTAGGGTTAACGTGTGTGCCACTGACAATATAATAAAATAATTTAATAATCATGAAATTACATGTAGACATGTATATCTAAATAAACATTACAAATCAATTCTTGAGAAGTGTATAACTTATCCAGGGGCGGTCCAGGATTTTTTCTGGGTGGGGGGGCACTTTAGCGGGGGTGGGTTCAAACTTTTGCACCACTACCACATCATACACGTTTTGCATAATAATGCAACATATTAATAATATTAACTACTTAACCAATGAATCTATGTTAAGCAACGAGAAAAATTGCTTCATGCTGCTTAAAAATCACTTACAGTCAAGAAATATACTATTGGACAGGTACATTTTGGAAATTCTAGGGGGGATCCGGATCCACCCCCCCCCACCCCCGTTAGATCGCCGAGGTTAATATGCCATGCCAATCTTATAATAAAGAATAAATGAAAATAAGTCTTATATAAATTTTGTGACAATTTTAAAAACATATCAATATAATTGGGTGCTAGTCAACTCGTCAAACGTACGAATCGTCAAACTTAATTTATCGCACAACCATTAGACCAACTCGTCAAACTGATAATATAGAGTGAAAAAAAAATACATAGGAGGGGTGGGTAGTTGTATTAAAATTATTTTTAAAATAAATCATTAGTTAATTATTTTGAATAAAATGTTTAGATAAATTATATATTGTGTATTTCTTTATACATAATGAATAAAGTGTTGAAAATAAATATATTTTTTGTGTATTTATATTATAAGTAATATTTTTTATGTGCGTATAATAAAAAATAACCACGTTAATATTTTCGCGTATTTGAAAAAAGTACTTAGATTATTCTTTTTCTTTGTGTATTAATATAATTATCATGAGTAATATGTGAATATTTTTATTCAGATAATTACATAAAAAATTTTGAACAAAGGTTTGGTTTACACTTTTATATAATATTACAAACAAATAAAAAAGATCAATAGAGTTTTCACAAATTGAAATATCAATTTGAGTATGATGATTATGCATTGGTAGAAGATTATAATAATTTATTGTAAAATTATATTGTTATATTTAATCATATATTAAATAGCACCACAAATACCATTTTGTGAGATTCTCATCATCACTCTGATATTGATCAAACTAATACATGTATATCATTAATAATAAACTAAAACTCTTTCCAATTTTATGCTGTTAAAGCATGAAAAATATTTGAGAATTAATTTATTTATTTTATCATATTACACTTAACTACTATCAAAGTCTTTATAACTGCATTTTTTAAACATAATAAAATAGAATAAATGATACAAAAATAATTTATATTTTCACAATATAGTACTAAAAAGCAGTATAAATACATTTTATTTCTTAACAAAATAACATCTACCCCGAGTATTTCAATAAAAAACAACGATTTATTATCAAAATATCACAATTTTTCTGATAAAAGTAACATTTCCATAACAGTTTTGTATTTAAATCAATCAAATATAATTTATATAATTGTCCTTAGTTTTCACACATTTTTTTTCTTTCTATATTATCAGTTTGACGAGTTGGTCTAATGGTTGAGCGTTAAATTAAGTTTGACGATTCGTACGTTTGACGAGTTGACTGTAAACCATACAAATAATACAGGCTAACCTAATGTTTATTTTAAAAACATATCAATATAATTAATGGTCTATCTAAGATAAACATTAGGTTAGCCTGTATTATTTGTTAAGGGTCCACTAATCAAGGAACCCAACAGACATCAGGAACGGCGACTCTGGATCAAATTTGTTTTACCTAAGTTAGTCCTATATATAAAACCCTCCGTAACTTATTTTTCATTTGGACACTGCTTCTGTTTCCCAATGTGAAATGAGTTACGGAGGGTCTTATATATAGGACTATACCTAAGTGAACTTGAAAACAACGACGTCAATGAATGAAGGAAGTTCGATTATTAAAAAGACAAACTAATACTGCATCAGTTAGCATTTATCTAAATCCAAAAATAAAGCACATTTCACCTTGAATTAACTTCTGACATTGTCTGACAATTGTTAAAGAAGACATTTTCCACTTGCATAACCGGGACCGAAACTGGATTACCCCCCATTAACCAGTTTGGTTGTTGATAAAGCTCAGTACATACGAACGAGTTACAGACATTTCGACCCCAAGACGTTTCGACCCCAGGTTTGACGGAGACATTTCGATCCCAAGACGTTTCGACCCCACGACGTTTCGACCCCAGGAAGTATTTTAGGTTAATATTCGTATTTGTATTGTTTTTATGTGCATTTTGTATATATTTGTTAAAAGGTAGTTTGAATATCACATCTTAGAAGTTGAATGTAATATTTTTGAAGATTTTAGACGTGAAAAAGAAACCGATTTATTAGGAAGAAAACAGACGGAAGAAAACGGAAGAGAGAGAGGAGAGTAATCAGCTGCACCAAAAACATTACTACTTATTAGAACACGCAGATTAATATTTTTAGGTACTTGAATAATAATAAACAACAAACTTGATATTGTGTAGATTCATAATTTTATTCTATGTTTAAATACTCATAAGTGTACATACTATTTACACATATCCTGGAAAAGAAGTTTTTTTATTATTATACTATACATAATCATAATTACACAAACATAAAAATTAAGTTATTCATTTTTTTGTACATATATAAACAGTAACTAATATTAAAAATATATATCATCAAAAAATAAATACTCATAAGTGTTAATAATATTTACACATAACCTGGAAAAGAAGTTTTTTATTATAATGTATACATATTCACAAATACACAAAATCTTGAGGACAAACATAAATATTTAGTTATTCATTTTGTGTACATATACAAGCAGTTACTAATATTATAAATATATATACATCATGGAATTAAAAAAAAGACAAAAAACAAATTTTGATGGTGGGGTAATTGACTTTAATACCAATGAAGTTTTCACTTAAACAGTTTTTGTTTTAAAATTTACCATTGATTAATATATATAACTGAAGAAAACAATGATTTCAGTATTAATTTATCTTTTGTTTAAGTAGATGATTTTAACGGTTATCGCAAAAAATAATGTTTAAAGGCATTCTTCAATTAACCTAATTATCACATATACACTTTTATTTTTACAGTTTGTTTCTGTTCTATACGGATAGTTGGAGGCAATTATCGCTTATAACGTACACAATGACATTCTATTGTAATTAAATTCTGGCTGAATAACATCAGGGTTTACAAAACATCCCCTTTTGAAGTTTAAATACTTACCGCTTTGTATAATTGTTAAATTAGATTTATTGATTGCATTTAATCTTTTTAATATAATAGATCGATGTACGCTTTTTACAGAATATCACAGTATAATTCACATCAACGTACTGAGTACTACTCATCTTTACATTCATACATCAGGTCTTGAAATAATTGAACAATTTCCATCGGAATACACTTATAGCTTCCGTAAAAACCTATCAACAAGCTATATATTTATCAACTTAAAAAATTTATCATATAAATGTAATATATAATGATAACATAACTAGACGTATAAATTCATTTTTATTGATTTTCAAACTTTTAAGTGTTTTATAAGTTTTCATGAATATATATATTTATGCTCTTGGTTTGAAATACATCTACAACATTATGCTGCATGTCGATCACGAACGCTGCAAAATAAAATAAAATGCTATAATTTTATAATTTCAATAATATAACGATTTCAAAATAAAATACAATGCTATACAGTAAATTTATAATTTCAATAAACGATTTATAATTTATTTCATATATAATTTTATTTATCATATACATTGTATAATATTATTTTATTATTATTTATTTGTATATAAACTGGGGTCGAAACGTCTCAACTCTGGGGTCGAAACGTCGTGGGGTCGAAATGTCTCCATAAAAGGCTTGGGGTCGAAACGTCTTGGGGTCGAAACGTCTTGCACCCCATACGAACCCGGTAAGATTCAAACTCCCCGCAGCGGTTATTTCCCTTAATTAAATTAATAATTAAAGTAGCAAAGTAGCAAAGCGAGACGTAAACACTTTGAGGTGTTTGGGTAAGATAACTGGATGGTTTTAAATAATTCTGGAAAGTTAGTGACTCACTGATAAAATTTATTTCAAGATATTTGGACGCTACATATCAATATATCCACACATAACTAGTCACTAACAAATGCGTGAGTAAATAAGATTTAGCTCGTGTGTCAATAAACAAGACTTAGTTTTGTGAGAATACACATTGTACATAACAGGGCTCGTCATAAAGGTGGGTCGGTAGGGATTCAATGTTGCCCAACCGATTTTGGTCAATTTCAATACCGACCGATTTTTGATGATAGTAGTCCGATATTAGTCCCGCTCATAGCCCCGCCTTCCAGTTTAAAAGGATGCCAGGATGAGGGACGACTTTGGGACCCTGTAGCCACAGTGCATCTCACTGCGCAGGTATGATTATTGTGCATATGGGTTGCTAACAACGTAGGGCATCAAGAAAATGTGTTTGAGGCGTGATGAGGCGGCCATTTCTGCTGTTCTATAGCCCTATATGGCCATATTGCACGGTATACTTTGCGGCTCTGTTGCCATGGCAAAACTCGGTGTGCGACTGTGATTTTTTGCAGTTAGGTTGCTAACCATCTAGGGCACCAGAAAAACGTGTTTAAACACCAAACCCTAGAGGTTCAGGTACCGAGAAATCTCGTGCAAATCTCCCGACGCTACAAGGCGACGCGATTTTGGGGCTCTGTAGCCCACGCGCATCTCACTGCGCAGGTATGATTTTTGTGTAAATGGGTTGCTATCTACGTAGGGCATCGAGAAAATGTGTTTAAACAAGCAACTAACTACATTAAGGTAGCAAAAAACGCGTGCAAATCTCGGGACACCTGGAGGCGACGTCTATTTTTGCTGTTCTAAAGCCCTATATAGCCATATTGCACGGTATACTTTGCGGCTCTGTTGCCATAGCGAAACTCGGTGTGCGACTGTGATTTTTTGCAGTTATGTTGCTTACCATCTAGGGCACCTGAAAAACGTGTTTAAACACCAAACCCTAGAGGTTCAGGTACCGAGAAATCTCGTGCAATTCCACCGACACTACAAGGCGACGCGACTTTGGGGCTCTGTAGAGCACGCGCATCTCACTGCGCAGGTATGATTTTTGTGTAAATGGGTTGCTATCTACGTAGGGCATCGAGAAAATGTGTTTAAACAAGCAACTAACTACATTAAGGTAGCAAAAAACGCGTGCAAACCTCCCGACACCAGGAGGCGACGTCTATTTTTGCTGTTCTAAAGCCCTATATAGCCATATTGCACGGTATACTTTGCGGCTCTGTTGCCATGGCGAAACTCGGTGTGCGACTGTGATTTTTTGCAGTTATGTTGCTTACCATCTAGGGCACCTGAAAAACGTGTTTAAACACCAAACCCTAGAGGTTCAGGTACCGAGAAATCTCGTGCAAATCTCCCGACACTACAAGGCGACGCGACTTTGGGGCTCTGTAGAGCACGCGCATCTCACTGCGCAGGTATGATTTTTGTGTAAATGGGTTGCTATCTACGTAGGGCATCGAGAAAATGTGTTTAAACAAGCAACTAACTACATTAAGGTAGCATAAAACGCGTGCAAATCTCGGGACACCAGGAGGCGACGTCTATTTTTGCTGTTCTAAAGCCCTATATAGCCATATTGCACGGTATACTTTGCGGCTCTGTTGCCATAGCGAAACTCGGTGTGCGACTGTGATTTTTTGCAGTTATGTTGCTTAACATCTAGGGCACCTGAAAAACGTGTTTAAACACCAAACCCTAGAGGTTCAGGTACCGAGAAATCTCGTGCAATTCTCCCGACACTACAAGGCGACGCGACTTTGGGGCTCTGTAGAGCACGCGCATCTCACTGCGCAGGAATGATTTTTGTGCAAATAGTTTGCTAACTACACACGACAATGGGAAAATGTGTTTAAACAAGTAAGTAACTACATTAAAGTAGCACAAAATGCGTGCAAACCTCGAGACACCAGGATGAGGCGGCCATATTTGCTGTTCTATAGCCCTATATGGCCATATTGCACGGTATACTTTGCGGCTCTGTTGCCATGGCGAATCTCGGTGTGCGACTGTGATTTTTTGCAGTTAGGTTGCTAACCATCTAGGGCACCTGAAAAACATGTTTAAACACCAAACCCTAGAGATTCTGGTACCAGAAATCTCGTGCAAATCTCGGGACACCAGGATGAGGGGCGACTTTGAGGCCCTGTAGCCACTACGCATCTCACTGCGCAGGTATGATTTTTGTGCAAATGGGTTGCTATTTACGTAGGGCATCGAGAAAATGTGTTTAAACAAGTCAGTAACGACATTAAGGTAGCAAAAAACGCGTGCAAACCTCAGGACACCAGGATGAGGCGGCCATTTCTGCTGTTCTATAGCCCTATATGGCCATATTGCACGGTATACTTTGCGGCTCTGTTGCCATGGCAAAACTCGGTGTGCGACTGTGATTTTTTGCAGTTAGGTTGCTAACTATCTAGGGCACCTGAAAAACGTGTTTAAACACCAAACCCTAGAGGTTCAGGTACCGAGAAATCTCGTGCAAATCTCGGGACACCAGGATGAAGGGCGATTTTGGGGCCCTGTTGCCACTGCGCATCTCACTGCGCAGGAATGATTTTTGCGCAAATGGGTTGCTATCTACGTAGGGCATCGAGAAAATGTGTTTAAACAAGTCAGTAACTACATTAAGGAAGCAAAAAACGCGTGCAAACCTCGGGACACCAGGATGAGGCGGCCATTTCTGCTGTTCTATAGCCCTATATGGCCATATTGCACGGTATACTTTGCGGCTCTGTTGCCATGGCAAAACTCGGTGTGCGACTGTGATTTTTTGCAGTTAGGTTGCTTACCATCTAGGGCACCTGAAAAACGTGTTTAAACACCAAACCCTAGAGGTTCAGGTACCGAGAAATCTCGTGCAAATCTCGGGACACCAGGATGAGGGGCGACTTTGAGGCCCTGTAGCCACTGCGCATCTCACTGCGCAGGTATGATTTTTGTGCAAATGGGTTGCTATCTACGTAGGGCATCGAGAAAATGTGTTTAAACAAGTCAGTAACTACATTAAGGTAGCATAAAACGCGTGCAAACCTCGGGACACCAGGATGAGGCGGCCATTTCTGCTGTTCTATAGCCCTATATGGCCATATTGCACGGTATACTTTGCGGCTCTGTTGCCATGGCAAAACTCGGTGTGCGACTGTGATTTTTTGCAGTTAGGTTGCTAACCATCTAGGGCACCAGAAAAACGTGTTTAAACACCAAACCCTAGAGGTTCAGGTACCGAGAAATCTCGTGCAAATCTCCCGACACTACAAGGCGACGCGATTTTGGGGCTCTGTAGCCCACGCACATCTCATTGCGCAGGTATGATTTTTGTGTAAATGGGTTGCTATCTACGTAGGGCATCGAGAAAATGTGTTTAAACAAGCAATTAACTACATTAAGGTAGCAAAAAACGCGTGCAAACCTCCCGACACCAGGAGGCGACGTCTATTTTTGCTGTTTTAAAGCCCTATGATGCCATATTGCACGGTATTCTTTGCGGCTCTGTTGCCATGGCAAAACTCGGTGTGCGACTGTGATTTTTTGCAGTTAGGTTGCTAACCATCTAGGGCACCAAAAAAACGTGTTTAAACACCAAACCCTAGAGGTTCAGGTACCGAGAAATCTCGTGCAAATCTCCCGACACTACAAGGCGACGCGACCTTGTGGCTCTGTAGCCCACGCGTATCTCACTGCGCAGGTATGATTTTTGTGTAAATGGGTTGCTATCTACGTAGGGCATCGAGAAAATGTGTTTAAACAAGCAACTTACTACATTAAGGTAGCAAAAAACGCGTGCAAACCTCCCGACACCAGGAGGCGACGTCTATTTTTGCTGTTCTAAAGCCCTATATAGCCATATTGCACGGTATACTTTGCGGCTCTGTTGCCATGGCGAAACTCGGTGTGCGACTGTGATTTTTTGCAGTTAGGTTGCTTACCATCTAGGGCACCTGAAAAACGTGTTTAAACACCAAACCCTAGAGGTTCAGGTACCGAGAAATCTCGTGCAAATCTCGGGACACCAGAATGAGGGGCGATTTTGGGGCCCTGTAGCCACTGCGCATCTCATTGCGCAGGAATGATTTTTGTGCAAATGGTTTGCTATCTACGTAGGGCATCGAGAAAATGTGTTTAAACAAGTCAGTAACTGCATTAAGGTAGCAAAAAACGCGTGCAAACCTCGGGACACCAGGATGAGGCGGCCATTTCTGCTGTTCTATAGCCCTATATGGCCATATTGCACGGTATACTTTGCGGCTCTGTTGCCATGGCAAAACTCGGTGTGCGACTGTGATTTTTTGCAGTTAGGTTGTTAACCATCTAGGGCACCAGAAAAACGTGTTTAAACACCAAACCCTAGAGGTTCAGGTACCGAGAAATCTCGTGCAAATCTCCCGACACTACAAGGCGACGCGACTTTGGGGCTCTGTAGCCCACGCGCATCTCACTGCGCAGGTATGATTTTTGTGTAAATGGGTTGCTATCTACGTAGGGCATCGAGAAAATGTGTTTAAACAAGCAACTAACTACATTAAGGTAGCAAAAAACGCGTGCAAACCTCCCGACACCAGGAGGCGACGTCTATTTTTGCTGTTCTAAAGCCCTATATAGCCATATTGCACGGTATATATTGCGGCTCTGTTGCCATGGCGAAAATCGGTGTGCGACTGTGATTTTTTGCAGTTAGGTTGCTTACCATCTAGGGCACCTGAAAAACGTGTTTAAACACCAAACCCTAGAGGTTCAGGTACCGAGAAATCTCGTGCAAATCTCGGGACTCCAGGATGAGGGGCGACTTTGGGGCCCTGTAGCCACTGCGCATCTCACTGCGCAGGAATGATTTTTGTGCAAATGGGTTGCTATCTACGTAGGGCATCGAGAAAATGTGTTTAAACAAGTCAGTAACTACATTAAGGTAGCAAAAAACGCGTGCAAACCTCCCGACACCAGGAGGCGACGTCTATTTTTGCTGTTCTAAAGCCCTATATAGCCATATTGCACGGTATACTTTGCGGCTCTGTTGCCATGGCAAAACTCGGTGTGCGACTGTGATTTTTTGCAGTTAGGTTGCTAACCATCTAGGGCACCAGAAAAACGTGTTTAAACACCAAACCCTAGAGGTTCAGGTACCGAGAAATCTCGTGCAACTCTCCCGACACTACAAGGCGACGCGACTTTGGGGCTCTGTAGCCCACGCGCATCTCACTGCGCAGGTATGATTTTTGTGTAAATGGGTTGCTATCACGTAGGGCATCGAGAAAATGTGTTTAAACAAGTCAGTAACTACAATAAGGTAGCAAAAAACGCGTGCAAACCTCGGGACACCAGGATGAGGCGGCCATTTCTGCTGTTCTATAGCCCTATATGGCCATATTCCTCGGTATACTTTGCGGTTCTGTTGCCATGGCAAAACTCGGTGTGCGACTGTGATGTTTTGCAGTTAGGTTGCTAACCATCTAGGGCACCAGAAAAACGTGTTTAAACACCAAACCCTAGAGGTTCAGGTACCGAGAAATCTCGTGCAAATCTCGGGACACCAGGATGAGGGGCGACTTTGAGGCCCTGTAGCCACTGCGCATCTCACTGCGCAGGTATGATTTTTGCGCAAATGGGTTGCTATCTACGTAGGGCATCGAGAAAATGTGTTTAAACAAGTCAGTAACTACATTAAGGTAGCAAAAAACGCGTGCAAACCTCCCGACACCAGGAGGCGACGTCTATTTTTGCTGTTCTAAAGCCCTATATAGCCATATTGCACGGTATACTTTGCGGCTCTGTTGCCATGGCAAAACTCGGTGTGCGACTGTGATTTTTTGCAGTTAGGTTGCTAACCATCTAGGGCACCAGAAAAACGTGTTTAAACACCAAACCCTAGAGGTTCAGGTACCGAGAAATCTCGTGCAAATCTCGGGACACCAGGATGAGGGGCGACTTTGAGGCCCTGTAGCCACTGCGCATCTCACTGCGCAGGTATGATTTTTGTGCAAATGGGTTGCTATCTGCGTAGGGCATCGAGAAAATGTGTTTAAACAAGTCAGTAACTACATTAAGGTAGCAAAAAACGCGTGCAAACCTCGGGACACCAGGATGAGGCGGCCATTTCTGCTGTTCTTTAGTCCTTATGGCCATATTGCACGGTATGCTTTGCGGCTCTGTTGCCATGGGAAAACTCGGTGTGCGACTGTGATTTTTTGCAGTTAGGTTGCTAACCATCTAGGGCACCAGAAAAACGTGTTTAAACACCAAACCCTAGAGGTTCAGGTACCGAGAAATCTCGTGCACATCTCGGGACACCAGGATGAGGGGCGACTTTGAGGCCCTGTAGCCACTGCGCATCTCACTGCGCAGGTATGATTTTTGTGCAAATGGGTTGCTATCTACGTAGGGCATCGAGAAAATGTGTTTAAACAAGTCAGTAACTACATTAAGGTAGCAAAAAACGCGTGCAAACCTCGGGACACCAGGATGAGGCGGCCATTTCTGCTGTTCTATAGCCCTATATGGCCATATTGCACGGTATACTTTGCGGCTGTGTTGCCATGGCAAAACTGGGTGTGCGACTGTGATTTTTTGCAATTAGGTTGCTAACCATCTAGGGCACCAGAAAAACGTGTTTAAACACCAAACCCTAGAGGTTCAGGTACCGAGAAATCTCGTGCAAATCTCGCGACACCAGGATGAGGGGCGAATTTGAGGCCCTGTAGCCACTGCGCATCTCACTGCGCAGGTATGATTTTTGTGCAAATGTGTTCCTATCTACGTAGGGCATCGAGAAAATGTGTTTAAACAAGTCAGTAACTACATTAAGGTAGCAAAAAACGCGTGCAAACCTCGGGACACCAGGATGAGGCGGCCATTTCTGCTGTTCTATAGCCCTATATGGCCATATTGCACGGTATAATTTGCGGCTTTGTTGCCATGGCAAAACTCGGTGTGCGACTGTGATTTTTTGCAGTTAGGTTGCTAACCATCTAGGGCACCAGAAAAACGTGTTTAAACACCAAACACTAGAGGTTCAGGTACCGAGAAATCTCGTGCAAATCTCGGGACACCAGGATGAGGGGCGACTTTGAGGCCCTGTAGCCACTGCGCATCTCACTGCGCAGGTATGATTTTTGTGCAAATGGGTTGCTATTTACGTAGGGCATCGAGAAAATGTGTTTAAACAAGTCAGTAACTACATTAAGGTAGCAAAAAACGCGTGCAAACCTTGGGACACCAGGATGAGGCGGCCATTTCTGCTGTTCTATAGCCCTTATGGCCATATTGCACGGTATGCTTTGCGGCTCTGTTGCCATGGCAAAACTCGGTGTGCGACTGTGATTTTTTGCAGTTAGGTTGCTAACCATCTAGGGCACAAGAAAAACGTGTTTAAACACCAAACCCTAGAGGTTCAGGTACCGAGAAATCTCGTGCAAATCTCGGGACACCAGGATGAGGGGCGACTTTGAGGCCCTGTAGCCACTGCGCATCTCACTGCGCAGGTATGATTTTTGTGCAAATGGGTTGCTATCTACGTAGGGCATCGAGAAAATGTGTTTAAACAAGTCAGTAACTACATTAAGGTAGCAAAAAACGCGTGCAAACCTCGGGACACCAGGATGAGGCGGCCATTTCTGCTGTTCTATAGCCCTATATGGCCATATTGCACGGTATACTTTGCGGCTCTGTTGCCATGGCAAAACTCGGTGTGCGACTGTGATTTTTTGCAGTTAGGTTGCTAACCATCTAGGGCACCAGAAAAACGTGTTTAAACACCAAACCCTAGAGGTTCAGGTACCGAGAAATCTCGTGCAAATCTCGCGACACCAGGATGAGGGGCGACTTTGAGGCTTTGTAGCCACTGCGCATCGAGAAAATGTGTTTAAACAAGTCAGTAACTACATTAAGGTAGCAAAAAACGCGTGCAAACCTCGGGACACCAGGATGAGGCGGCCATTTCTGCTGTTCTATAGCCCTATATGGCCATATTGCACGATATACTTTGCGGCTCTGTTGCCATGGCAAAACTCGGTGTGCGACTGTGATTTTTTGAAGTTAAGTTGCTAACTATCTAGGGCACCAGAAAAACGTGTTTAAACACCAAACCCTAGAGGTTCAGGTACCGAGAAATCTCGTGCAAATCTCGGGACACCAGGATGAGGGGCGACTTTGAGGCCCTGTAGCCACTGCGCATCTCACTGCGCAGGTATGATTTTTGTGCAAATGGGTTGCTATCTACGTAGGGCATCGAGAAAATGTGTTTAAACAAGTCAGTAACTACATTAAGGTAGCAAAAAACGCGTGCAAACCTCGGGACACCAGGATGAGGCGGCCATTTCTGCTGTTCTATAGCCCTATATGGCCATATTGCACGGTATACTTTGCGGCTCTGTTGCCATGGCAAAACTCGGTGTGCGACTGTGATTTTTTTACAGTTAGGTTGCTAACCATCTAGGGCACCAGAAAAACGTGTTTAAACACCAAACCCTAGAGGTTCAGGTACCGAGAAATCTCGTGCAAATCTCGGGACACCAGGATGAGGGGCGACTTTGAGGCCCTGTAGCCACTGCGCATCTCACTGCGCAGGTATGATTTTTGTGCAAATGGGTTGCTATCTACGTAGGGCATCGAGAAAATGTGTTTAAACAAGTCAGTAACTACATTAAGGTAGCAAAAAACGCGTGCAAACCTCGGGACACCAGGATGAGGCGGCCATTTCTGCTGTTCTATAGCCCTATATGGCCATATTGCACGGTATACTTTGCGGCTCTGTTGCCATGGCAAAACTCGGTGTGCGACTGTGATTTTTTGCAGTTAGGTTGCTAACCATCTAGGGCACCAGAAAAACGTGTTTAAACACCAAACCCTAGAGGTTCAGGTACCGAGAAATCTCGTGCAAATCTCGGGACACCAGGATGAGGGGCGATTTTGAGGCCCTGTAGCCACTGCGCATCTCACTGCGCAGGTATGATTTTTGTGCAAATGGGTTGCTATCTACGTAGGGCATCGAGAAAATGTGTTTAAACAAGTCAGTAACTACATTAAGGTAGCAAAAAACGCGTGCAAACCTCGGGACACCAGGATGAGGCGGCCATTTCTGCTGTTCTATAGCCCTATATGGCCATATTGCACGGTATACTTTGCGGCTCTGTTGCCATGGCAAAACTCGGTGTGCGACTGTGATTTTTTGCAGTTAGGTTGCTAACCATCAAGGGCACCAGAAAAACGTGTTTAAACACCAAACCCTAGAGGTTCAGGTACCGAGAAATCTCGTGCAAATCTCGGGACACCAGGATGAGGGGCGACTTTGAGGCCCTGTAGCCACTGCGCATCTCACTGCGCAGGTATGATTTTTGTGCAAATGGGTTGCTATCTACGTAGGGCATCGAGAAAATGTGTTTAAACAAGTCAGTAACTACATTAAGGTAGCAAAAAACGCGTGCAAACCTCGGGACACCAGGATGAGGCGGCCATTTCTGCTGTTCTATAGCCCTATATGGCCATATTGCACGGTATACTTTGCGGCTCTGTTGCCATGGCAAAACTCGGTGTGCGACTGTGATTTTTTGCAGTTAGGTTGCTAACCATCTAGGGCACCAGAAAAACGTGTTTAAACACCAAACCCTAGAGGTTCAGGTACCGAGAAATCTCGTGCAAATCTCGGGACACCAGGATGAGGGGCGATTTTGAGGCCCTGTAGCCACTGCGCATCTCACTGCGCAGGTATGATTTTTGTGCAAATGGGTTGCTATCTACGTAGGGCATCGAGAAAATGTGTTTAAACAAGTCAGTAACTACATTAAGGTAGCAAAAAACGCGTGCAAACCTCGGGACACCAGGATGAGGCGGCCATTTCTGCTGTTCTATAGCCCTATATGGCCATATTGCACGGTATACTTTGCGGCTCTGTTGCCATGGCAAAACTCGGTGTGCGACTGTGATTTTTTGCAGTTAGGTTGCTAACCATCTAGGGCACCAGAAAAACGTGTTTAAACACCAAACCCTAGAGGTTCAGGTACCGAGAAATCTCGTGCAAATCTCGGGACACCAGGATGAGGGGCGACTTTGAGGCCCTGTAGCCACTGCGCATCTCACTGCGCAGGTATGATTTTTGTGCAAATGGGTTGCTATCTACGTAGGGCATCGAGAAAATGTGTTTAAGCAAGTCAGTAACTACATTAAGGTAGCAAAAAACGCGTGCAAACCTCGGGACACCAGGATGAGGCGGCCATTTCTGCTGTTCTATAGCCCTATATGGCCATATTGCACGGTATACTTTGCGGCTCTGTTGCCATGGCAAAACTCGGTGTGCGACTGTGATTTTTTGCAGTTAGGTTGCTAACCATCAAGGGCACCAGAAAAACGTGTTTAAACACCAAACCCTAGAGGTTCAGGTACCGAGAAATCTCGTGCAAATCTCGGGACACCAGGATGAGGGGCGACTTTGAGGCCATGTAGCCACTGCGCATCTCACTGCGCAGGTATGATTTTTGTGCAAATGGGTTGCTATCTACGTAGGGCATCGAGAAAATGTGTTTAAACAAGTCAGTAACTACATTAAGGTAGCAAAAAACGCGTGCAAACCTCGGGACACCAGGATGAGGCGGCCATTTCTGCTGTTCTATAGCCCTATATGGCCATATTGCACGGTATACTTTGCGGCTCTGTTGCCATGGCAAAACTCGGTGTGCGACTGTGATTTTTTGCAGTTAGGTTGCTAACCATCTAGGGCATCAGAAAAACGTGTTTAAACACCAAACCCTAGAGGTTCAGGTACCGAGAAATCTCGTGCAAATCTCGGGACACCAGGATGAGGGGCGACTTTGAGGCCGTGTAGACACTGCGCATCTCACTGCGCAGGTATGATTTTTGTGCAAATGGGTTGCTATCTACGTAGGGCATCGAGAAAATGTGTTTAAACAAGTCAGTAACTACATTAAGGTAGCAAAAAACGCGTGCAAACCTCGGGACACCAGGATGAGGCGGCCATTTCTGCTGTTCTATAGCCCAATATGGCCATATTGCACGGTATACTTTGCGGCTCTGTTGCCATGGCAAAACTCGGTGTGCGACTGTGATTTTTTGCAGTTAGGTTGCTACCCATCTAGGGCACCAGAAAAACGTGTTTAAACACCAAACCCTAGAGGTTCAGGTACCGAGAAATCTCGTGAAAATCTCGGGACACCAGGATGAGGGGCGATTTTGAGGCCCTGTAGCCACTGCGCATCTCACTGCGCAGGTATGATTTTTGTGCAAATGGGTTGCTATCTACGTAGGGCATCGAGAAAATGTGTTTAAACAAGTCAGTAACTACATTAAGGTAGCAAAAAACGCGTGCAAACCTCGGGACACCAGGATGAGGCGGCCATTTCTGCTGTTCTATAGCCCTATATGGCCATATTGCACGGTATACTTTGCGGCTCTGTTGCCATGGCAAAACTCGGTGTGCGACTGTGATTTTTTGCAGTTAGGTTGCTAACCATCTAGGGCACCAGAAAAACGTGTTTAAACACCAAACTCTAGAGGTTCAGGTACCGAGAAATCTCGTGCAAATCTCGGGACACCAGGATGAGGGGCGACTTTGAGGCCCTGTAGCCACTGCGCATCTCACTGCGCAGGTATGATTTTTGTGCAAATGGGTTGCTATCTACGTAGGGCATCGAGAAAATGTGTTTAAACAAGTCAGTAACTACATTAAGGTAGCAAAAAACGCGTGCAAACCTCGGGACACCAGGATGAGGCGGCCATTTCTGCTGTTCTATAGCCCTATATGGCCATATTGCACGGTATACTTTGCGGCTCTGTTGCCATGGCAAAACTCGGTGTGCGACTGTGATTTTTTGCAGTAAGGTTGCTAACCATCTAGGGCACCAGAAAAACGTGTTTAAACACCAAACCCTAGAGGTTCAGGTACCGAGAAATATCGTGCAAATCTCGGGACACCAGGATGAGGGGCGACTTTGAGGCCCTGTAGCCACTGCGCATCTCACTGCGCAGGTATGATTTTTGTGCAAATGGGTTGCTATCTACGTAGGGCATCGAGATAATGTGTTTAAACAAGTCAGTAACTACATTAAGGTAGCAAAAAACGCGTGCAAACCTCGGGACACCAGGATGAGGCGGCCATTTCTGCTGTTCTATAGCCCTATATGGCCATATTGCACGGTATACTTTGCGGCTCTGTTGCCATGGCAAAACTCGGTGTGCCACTGTGATTTTTTGCAGTTAGGTTGCTAACCATCTAGGGCACCAGAAAAACGTGTTTAAACACCAAACCCTAGAGGTTCAGGTACCGAGAAATATCGTGCAAATCTCGGGACACCAGGATGAGGGGCGACTTTGAGGCCCTGTAGCCACTGCGCATCTCACTGCGCAGGTATGATTTTTGTGCAAATGGGTTGCTATCTACGTAGGGCATCGAGAAAATGTGTTTAAGCAAGTCAGTAACTACATTAAGGTAGCAAAAAACGCGTGCAAACCTCGGGACACCAGGATGAGGCGGCCATTTCTGCTGTTCTATAGCCCTATATGGCCATATTGCACGGTATACTTTGCGGCTCTGTTGCCATGGCAAAACTCGGTGTGCGACTGTGATTTTTTGCAGTTAGGTTGCTAACCATCAAGGGCACCAGAAAAACGTGTTTAAACACCAAACCCTAGAGGTTCAGGTACCGAGAAATCTCGTGCAAATCTCGGGACACCAGGATGAGGGGCGACTTTGAGGCCCTGTAGCCACTGCGCATCTCACTGCGCAGGTATGATTTTTGTGCAAATGGGTTGCTATCTACGTAGGGCATCGAGAAAATGTGTTTAAACAAGTCAGTAACTACATTAAGGTAGCAAAAAAACGCGTGCAAACCTCGGGACACCAGGATGAGGCGGCCATTTCTGCTGTTCTATAGCCCTATATGGCCATATTGCACGGTATACTTTGCGGCTCTGTTGCCATGGCAAAACTCGGTGTGCGACTGTGATTTTTTGCAGTTAGGTTGCTAACCATCTAGGGCATCAGAAAAACGTGTTTAAACACCAAACCCTAGAGGTTCAGGTACCGAGAAATCTCGTGCAAATCTCGGGACACCAGGATGAGGGGCGATTTTGAGGCCCTGTAGCCACTGCGCATCTCACTGCGCAGGTATGATTTTTGTGCAAATGGGTTGCTATCTACGTAGGGCATCGAGAAAATGTGTTTAAACAAGTCAGTAACTACATTAAGGTAGCAAAAAACGCGTGCAAACCTCGGGACACCAGGATGAGGCGGCCATTTCTGCTGTTCTATAGCCCAATATGGCCATATTGCACGGTATACTTTGCGGCTCTGTTGCCATGGCAAAACTCGGTGTGCGACTGTGATTTTTTGCAGTTAGGTTGCTACCCATCTAGGGCACCAGAAAAACGTGTTTAAACACCAAACCCTAGAGGTTCAGGTACCGAGAAATCTCGTGAAAATCTCGGGACACCAGGATGAGGGGCGATTTTGAGGCCCTGTAGCCACTGCGCATCTCACTGCGCAGGTATGATTTTTGTGCAAATGGGTTGCTATCTACGTAGGGCATCGAGAAAATGTGTTTAAACAAGTCAGTAACTACATTAAGGTAGCAAAAAACGCGTGCAAACCTCGGGACACCAGGATGAGGCGGCCATTTCTGCTGTTTTATAGCCCTATATGGCCATATTGCACGGTATACTTTGCGGCTCTGTTGCCATGGCAAAACTCGGTGTGCGACTGTGATTTTTTGCAGTTAGGTTGCCAATCATCTAGGGCACCAGAAAAACGTGTTTAAACACCAAACCCTAGAGGTTCAGGTACCGAGAAATCTCGTGCAAATCTCGGGACACCAGGATGAGGGGCGACTTTGAGGCCCTGTAGCCACTGCGCATCTCACTGCGCAGGTATGATTTTTGTGCAAATGGGTTGCTATCTACGTAGGGCATCGAGAAAATGTGTTTAAACAAGTCAGTAACTACATTAAGGTAGCAAAAAACGCATGCAAACCTCGGGACACCAGGATGAGGCGGCCATTTCTGCTGTTCTATAGCCCTATATGGCCATATTGCACGGTAAACTTTGCGGCTCTGTTGCCATGGCAAAACTCGGTGTGCGACTGTGATTTTTTGCAGTTAGGTTGCTAACCATCTAGGGCACCAGAAAAACGTGTTTAAACACCAAACCCTAGAGGTTCAGGTACCGAGAAATCTCGTGCAAATCTCGGGACACCAGGATGAGGGGCGACTTTGAGGCCCTGTAGCCACTGCGCATCTCACTGCGCAGGTATGATTTTTGTGCAAATGGGTTGCTATCTACGTAGGGCATCGAGAAAATGTGTTTAAACAAGTCAGTAACTACATTAAGGTAGCAAAAAACGCGAGCAAACCTCGGGACACCAGGATGAGGCGGCCATTTCTGCTGTTCTATAGCCCTATATGGCCATATTGCACGGTATACTTTGCGGCTCTGTTGCCATGGCAAAACTCGGTGTGCGACTGTGATTTTTTGTAGTAAGGTTGCTAACCATCTAGGGCACCAGAAAAACGTGTTTAAACACCAAACCCTAGAGGTTCAGGTACCGAGAAATCTCGTGCAAATCTCGGGACACCAGGATGAGGGGCGACTTTGAGGCCCTGTAGCCACTGCGCATCTCACTGCGCAGGTATGATTTTTGTGCAAATAGGTTGCTATCTACGTAGGGCATCGAGAAAATGTGTTTAAACAAGTCAGTAACTACATTAAGGTAGCAAAAAACGCGTGCAAACCTCGGGACACCATGATGAGGCGGCCATTTCTGCTGTTCTATAGCCCTATATGGCCATATTGCACGGTATACTTTGCGGCTCTGTTGCCATAGCAAAACTCGGTGTGCGACTGTGATTTTTTGCAGTTAGGTTGCTAACCATCTAGGGCACCAGAAAAACGTGTTTAAACACCAAACCCTAGAGGTTCAGGTACCGAGAAATCTCGTGCAAATCTCGGGACACCAGGATGAGGGGCGACTTTGAGGCCCTGTAGCCACTGCGCATCTCACTGCACAGGTATGATTTTTGTGCAAATGGGTTGCTATCTACGTAGGGCATCGAGAAAATGTGTTTAAACAAGTCAGTAACTACATTAAGGTAGCAAAAAACGAGTGCAAACCTCGGGACACCAGGATGAGGCGGCCATTTCTGCTGTTCTATAGCCCTATATGGCCATATTGCACGGTATACTTTGCGGCTCTGTTGCCATGGCAAAACTCGGTGTGCGACTGTGATTTTTTGCAGTTAGGTTGCTAACCATCTAGGGCACCAGAAAAACGTGTTTAAACACCAAACCCTAGAGGTTCAGGTACCGAGAAATCTCGTGCAAATCTCGGGAAACCAGGATGAGAGGCGACTTTGAGGCCCTGTAGCCACTGCGCATCTCACTGCGCAGGTATGATTTTTGTGCAAATGGGTTGCTATCTACGTAGGGCATCGAGAAAATGTGTTTAAACAAGTCAGTAACTACATTAAGGTAGCAAAAAACGCGTGCAAACCTCGGGACACCAGGATGAGGCGGCCATTTCTGCTGTTCTATAGCCCTATATGGCCATATTGCACGGTATAGTTTGCGGCTCTGTTGCCATGGCAAAACTCGGTGTGCGACTGTGATTTTTTGCAGTTAGGTTGCTAACCATCTAGGGCACCAGAAAAACGTGTTTAAACACCAAATCCTAGAGGTTCAGGTACCGAGAAATCTCGTGCAAATCTCGGGACACCGGGATGAGGGGCGACTTTGAGGCCCTGTAGCCACTGCGCATCTCACTGCGCAGGTATGATTTTTGTGCAAATAAGTTGCTATCTACGTAGGGCATCGAGAAAATGTGGTTAAACAAGTCAGTAACTACATTAAGGTAGCAAAAAACGCGTGCAAACCTCGGGACACCAGGATGAGGCGGCCATTTCTGCTGTTCTATAGCCCTATATGGCCATATTGCACGGTATACTTTGCGGCTCTGTTGCCATGGCAAAACTCGGTGTGCGACTGTGATTTTTTGCAGTTAGGTTGCTAACCATCTAGGGCACCAGAAAAACGTGTTTAAACACCAAACCCTAGACGTTCAGGTACCGAGAAATCTCGTGCAATCTCGGGAAACCAGGATGAGGGGCGACTTTGAGGCCCTGTAGCCACTGCGCATCTCACTGCGCAGGTATGATTTTTGTGCAAATGGGTTGCTATCTACGTAGGGCATCGAGAAAATGTGTTTAAACAAGTCAGTAACTACATTAAGGTAGCAAAAAACGCGTGCAAACCTCGGGACACCAGGATGAGGCGGCCATTTCTGCTGTTCTATAGCCCTATATGGCCATATTGCACGGTATACTTTGCGGCTCTGTTGCCATGGCAAAACTCGGTGTGCGACTGTGATTTTTTGCAGTTAGGTTGCTAACCATCTAGGGCACCAGAAAAACGTGTTTAAACACCAAACCCTAGAGGTTCAGGTACCGAGAAATCTCGTGCAAATCTCGGGACACCAGGATGAGGGGCGACTTTGAGGCCCTGTAGCCACTGCGCATCTCACTGCGCAGGTATGATTTTTGTGCAAATGGGTTGCTATCTACGTAGGGCATCGAGAAAATGTGTTTAAACAAGTCAGTAACTACATTAAGGTAGCAAAAAACGCGTGCAAACCTCGGGACACCATGATGAGGCGGCCATTTCTGCTGTTCTATAGCCCTATATGGCCATATTGCACGGTATAGTTTGCGGCTCTGTTGCCATGGCAAAACTCGGTGTGCGACTGTGATTTTTTGCAGTTAGGTTGCTAACCATCTAGGGCACCAGAAAACGTGTTTAAACACCAAACCCTAGAGGTTCAGGTACCGAGAAATCTCGTGCAAATCTCGGGACACCAGGATGAGGGGCGACTTTGAGGCCCTGTAGCCACTGCGCATCTCACTGCGCAGGTATGATTTTTGTGCAAATGGGTTGCTATCTACGTAGGGCATCGAGAAAATGTGTTTAAACAAGTCAGTAACTACATTAAGGTAGCAAAAAACGCGTGCAAACCTCGGGAAACCAGGATAAGGCGGCCATTTCTGCTGTTCTATAGCCCTATATGGCCATATTGCACGGTATACTTTGCGGCTCTGTTGCCATGGCAAAACTCGGTGTGCGACTGTGATTTTTTGCAGTTAGGTTGCTAACCATCTAGGGCACCAGAAAAACGTGTTTAAACACCAAACCCTAGAGGTTCAGGTACCGAGAAATATCGTGCAAATCTCGGGACGCCAGGATGAGGGGCGACTTTGAGGCCCTGTAGCCACTGCGCATCTCACTGCGCAGGTATGATTTTTGTGCAAATGGGTTGCTATCTACGTAGGGCATCGAGAAAATGTGTTTAAACAAGTCAGTAACTACATTAAGGTAGCAAAAAACGCGTGCAAACCTCGGGACACCAGGATGAGGCGGCCATTTCTGCTGTTCTATAGCCCTATATGGCCATATTGCAAGGTATACTTTGCGGCTCTGTTGCCATGGCAAAACTCGGTGTGCGACTGTGATTTTTTGCAGTTAGGTTGCTAACCATCTAGGGCACCAGAAAAACGTGTTTAAACACCAAATCCTAGAGGTTCAGGTACCGAGAAATCTCGTGCAAATCTCGGGACACCAGGATGAGGGGCGACTTTGAGGCCCTGTAGCCACTGCGCATCTCACTGCGCAGGTATGATTTTTGTGCAAATGGGTTGCTATCTACGTAGGGCATCGAGAAAATGTGTTTAAACAAGTCAGTAACTACATTAAGGTAGCAAAAAACGCGTGCAAACCTCGGGACACCAGGATGAGGCGGCCATTTCTGCTGTTCTATAGCCCTATATGGCCATATTGCACGGTATACTTTGCGGCTCTGTTGCCATGGCAAAACTCGGTGTGCGACTGTGAATTTTTGCAGTTAGGTTGCTAACCATCTAGGGCACCAGAAAAACGTGTTTAAACACCAAACCCTAGAGGTTCAGGTACCGAGAAATCTCGTGCAAATCTCGGGACACCAGGATGAGGGGCGACTTTGAGGCCCTGTAGCCACTGCGCATCTCACTGCGCAGGTATGATGTTTGTGCAAATGGGTTGCTATCTACGTAGGGCATCGAGAAAATGTGTTTAAACAAGTCAGTAACTACATTAAGGTAGCAAAAAACGCGTGCAAACCTCGGGACACCAGGATGAGGCGGCCATTTCTGCTGTTCTATAGCCCTATATGGCCATATTGCACGGTATACTTTGCGGCTCTGTTGCCATGGCAAAACTCGGTGTGCGACTGTGAGTTTTTGCAGTTAGGTTGCTACCCAACTAGGGCACCAGAAAAACGTGTTTAAACACCAAACCCTAGAGGTTCAGGTACCGAGAAATCTCGTGAAAATCTCGGGACACCAGGATGAGGGGCGATTTTGAGGCCCTGTAGCCACTGCGCATCTCACTGCGCAGGTATGATTTTTGTGCAAATGGGTTGCTATCTACGTAGGGCATCGAGAAAATGTGTTTAAACAAGTCAGTAACTACATTAAGGTAGCAAAAAATGCGTGCAAACCTCGGGACACCAGGATGAGGCGGCCATTTCTGCTGTTCTATAGCCCTATATGGCCATATTGCACGGTATATTTTGCGGCTCTGTTGCCATGGCAAAACTCGGTGTGCGACTGTGATTTTTTGCAGTTAGGTTGCTAACTATCTAGGGCACCAGAAAAACGTGTTTAAACACCAAACCCTAGAGGTTCAGGTACCGAGAAATCTCGTGCAAATCTCGGGACACCAGGATGAGGGGCGACTTTGAGGCCCTGTAGCCACTGCGCATCTCACTGCGCAGGTATGATTTTTGTGCAAATGGGTTGCTATCTACGTAGGGCATCGAGAAAATGTGTTTAAACAAGTCAGTAACTACATTAAGGTAGCAAAAAACGCGTGCAAACCTCGGGACACCAGGATGAGGCGGCCATTTCTGCTGTTCTATAGCCCTATTTGGCCATATTGCACGGTATACTTTGCGGCTCTGTTGCCATGGCAAAACTCGGTGTGCGACTGTGATTTTTTGCAGTTAGGTTGCTAACCATCTAGGGCACCAGAAAAACGTGTTTATACACCAAACCCTAGAGGTTCAGGTACCGAGAAATCTCGTGCAAATCTCGGGACACCAGGATGAGGGGCGATTTTGAGGCCCTGTAGCCACAGCGCATCTCACTGCGCAGGTATGATTTTTGTGCAAATGGGTTGCTATCTACGTAGGGCATCGAGAAAATGTGTTTAAACAAGTCAGTAACTACATTAAGGTAGCAAAAAACGCGTGCAAACCTCGGGACACCAGGATGAGGCGGCCATTTCTGCTGTTCTATAGCCCTATATGGCCATATTGCACGGTATACTTTGCGGCTCTGTTGCCATGGCAAAACTCGGTGTGCGACTGTGATTTTTTGCAGTTAGGTTGCTAACCATCTAGGGCACCAGAAAAACGTGTTTAAACACCAAACCCTAGAGGTTCAGGTACCGAGAAATCTCGTGCAAATCTCGGGACACCAGGATGAGGGGCGACTTTGAGGCCCTGTAGCCACTGCGCATCTCACTGCGCAGGTATGATTTTTGTGCAAATGGGTTGCTATCTACGTAGGGCATCGAGAAAATGTGTTTAAACAAGTCAGTAACTACATTAAGGTAGCAAAAAACGCGTGCAAACCTCGGGACACCAGGATGAGGCGGCCATTTCTGCTGTTCTATAGCCCTATATGGCCATATTGCACGGTATACTTTGCGGCTCTGTTGCCATGGCAAAACTCTGTGTGCGACTGTGATTTTTTGCAGTTAGGTTGCTAACCATCTAGGGCACCAGAAAAACGTGTTTAAACACCAAACCCTAGAGGTTCAGGTACCGAGAAATCTCGTGCAAATCTCGGGACACCAGGATGAGGGGCGACTTTGAGGCCCTGTAGCCACTGCGCATCTCACTGCGCAGGTATGATTTTTGTGCAAATGGGTTGCTATCTACGTAGTGCATCGAGAAAATGTGTTTAAACAAGTCAGTAACTACATTAAGGTAGCAAAAAACGCGTGCAAACCTCGGGACACCAGGATGAGGCGGCCATTTCTGCTGTTCTATAGCCCTATATGGCCATATTGCACGGTATACTTTGCGGCTCTGTTGCCATGGCAAAACTCGGTGTGCGACTGTGATTTTTTGCAGTTAGGTTGCTAACCATCTAGGGCACCAGAAAAACGTGTTTAAACACCAAACCCTAGAGGTTCAGGTACCGAGAAATCTCGTGCAAATCTCGGGACACCAGGATGTGGGGCGACTTTGAGGCCCTGTAGCCACTGCGCATCTCACTGCGCAGGTATGATTTTTGTGCAAATGGGTTGCTATCTACGTAGGGCATCGAGAAAATGTGTTTAAAACCTCCCGACACCAGGAGGCGACGTCTATTTTTGCTGTTCTAAAGCCCTGTATAGCCATATTGCACGGTATACTTTGCGGCTCTGTTGCCATGGCAAAACTCGGTGTGCGACTGTGATTTTTTGCAGTTAGGTTGCTAACCATCTAGGGCACCTGAAAAACGTGTTTAAACACCAAACCCTAGAGGTTCAGGTACCGAGAAATCTCGTGCAAATCTCCCGACACTACAGGTCGACGCGAATTTGGGGCTCTGTAGCCCACGCGCATCTCACTGCGCAGGTATGATTTTTGTGTAAATGGGTTGCTATCTACGTAGGGCATCGAGAAAATGTGTTTAAACAAGCAACTAACTACATTAAGGTAGCAAAAAACGCGTGCAAACCTCCCGACACCAGGAGGCGACGTCTATTTTTGCTGTTCTAAAGCCCTATATAGCCATATTGCACGGTATACTTTGCGGCTCTGTTGCCATGGCAAAACTCGGTGTGCGACTGTGACTTTTTGCAGTTAGGTTGCTAACCATCTAGGGCACCTGAAAACGTGTTTAAACACCAAACCCTAGAGGTTCAGGTACCGAGAAATCTCGTGCAAATCTCCCGACACTACATGTCGACGCGACTTTGGGGCTCTGTAGCCCACGCGCATCTCACTGCGCAGGTGTGATTTTTGTGTAAATGGGTTGCTATCTACGTAGGGCATCGAGAAAATAGGTTTAAACAAGCAACTAACTACATTAAGGTAGCAAAAAACGCGTGCAAACCTCCCGACACCAGGAGGGCGCCGTCTATTTTTGCTGTTCTAAAGCCCTATATAGCCATATTGCACGGTATACTTTGCGGCTCTGTTGCCATGGCAAAACTCGGTGTGCGACTGTGATTTTTTGCAGTTAGGTTGCTAACCATCTAGGGCACCTGAAAAACGTGTTTAAACACCAAACCCTAGAGGTTCAGGTACCGAGAAATCTCGTGCAAATCTCCCGACACTACAGGTCGACGCGACTTTGGGGCTCTGTAGCCCACGCGCATCTCACTGCGCAGGTATGATTTTTGTGTAAATGGGTTGCTATCTACGTAGGGCATCGAGAAAATGTGTTTAAACAAGCAACTAACTACATTAAGGTAGCAAAAAACGCGTGCAAACCTCCCGACACCAGGAGGCGACGTCTATTTTTGCTGTTCTAAAGCCCTATATAGCCATATTGCACGGTATACTTTGCGGCTCTGTTGCCATGGCAAAGCTCGGTGTGCGACTGTGATTTTTTGCAGTTAGGTTGCTAACCATCTAGGGCACCTGAAAAACGTGTTTAAACACCAAACCCTAGAGGTTCAGGTACCGAGAAATCTCGTGCAAATCTCCCGACACTACAGGTCGACGCGACTTTGGGGCTCTGTAGCCCACGCGCATCTCACTGCGCAGGTATGATTTTTGTGTAAATGGGGTTGCTATCTACGTAGGGCATCGAGAAAATGTGTTTAAACAAGCAACTAACTACATTAAGGTAGCAAAAAACGCGTGCAAACCTCCCGACACCAGGAGGCGACGTCTATTTTTGCTGTTCTAAAGCCCTATATAGCCATATTGCACGGTATACTTTGCGGCTCTGTTGCCATGGCAAAACTCGGTGTGCGACTGTGATTTTTTGCAGTTAGGTTGCTAACCATCTAGGGCACCTGAAAAACGTGTTTAAACACCAAACCCTAGAGGTTCAGGGTACCGAGAAATCTCGTGCAAATCTCCCGACACTACAGGTCGACGCGACTTTGGGGCTCTGTAGCCCACGCGCATCTCACTGCGCAGGTATGATTTTTGTGTAAATGGGTTGCTATCTACGTAGGGCATCGAGGAAAATGTGTTTAAACAAGCAACTAACTACATTAAGGTAGCAAAAAACGCGTGCAAACCTCCCGACACCAGGAGGCGACGTCTATTTTTGCTGTTCTAAAGCCCTATATAGCCATATTGCACGGTATACTTTGCGGCTCTGTTGCCATGGCAAAACTCGGTGTGCGACTGTGATTTTTTGCAGTTAGGTTGCTAACCATCTAGGGCACCTGAAAAACGTGTTTAAACACCAAACCCTAGAGGTTCAGGTACCGAGAAATCTCGTGCAAATCTCCCGACACTACAGGTCGACGCGACTTTGGGGCTCTGTAGCCCACGCGCATCTCACTGCGCAGGTATGATTTTTGTGTAAATGGGTTGCTATCTACGTAGGGCATCGAGAAAATGTGTTTAAACAAGCAACTAACTACATTAATGTAGCAAAAAACGCGTGCATAACCTCCCGACACCAGGAGGCGACGTCTATTTTTGCTGTTCTAAAGCCCTATATAGCCATATTGCACGGTATACTTTGCGGCTCTGTTGCCATGGCAAAACTCGGTGTGCGACTGTGATTTTTTGCAGTTAGGTTGCTAACCATCTAGGGCACCTGAAAAACGTGTTTAAACACCAAACCCTAGAGGTTCAGGTACCGAGAAATCTCGTGCAAATCTCCCGACACTACAGGTCGACGCGACTTTGGGGCTCTGTAGCCCACGCGCATCTCACTGCGCAGGTATGATTTTTGTGTAAATGGGTTGCTATCTACGTAGGGCATCGAGAAAATGTGTTTAAACAAGCAACTAACTACATTAAGGTAGCAAAAAACGCGTGCAAACCTCCCGACACCAGGAGGCGACGTCTATTTTTGCTGTTCTAAAGCCCTATATAGCCATATTGCACGGTATACTTTGCGGCTCTGTTGCCATGGCAAAACTCGGTGTGCGACTGTGATTTTTTGCAGTTAGGTTGCTAACCATCTAGGGCACCTGAAAAAACGTGTTTAAACACCAAACCCTAGAGGTTCAGGTACCGAGAAATCTCGTGCAAATCTCCCGACACTACAGGTCGACGCGACTTTGGGGCTCTGTAGCCCACGCGCATCTCACTGCGCAGGTATGATTTTTGTGTAAATGGGTTGCTATCTACGTAGGGCATCGAGAAAATGTGTTTAAACAAGCAACTAACTACATTAAGGTAGCAAAAAACGCGGCAAACCTCCCGACACCAGGAGGCGACGTCTATTTTTGCTGTTCTAAAGCCCTATATAGCCATATTGCACGGTATTCTTTGCGGCTCTGTTGCCATGGCAAAACTCGGTGTGCGACTGTGATTTTTTGCAGTTAGGTTGCTAACCATCTAGGGCACCTGAAAAACGTGTTTAAACACCAAACCCTAGAGGTTCAGGTACCGAGAAATCTCGTGCAAATCTCCCGACACTACAGGTCGACGCGACTTTGGGGCTCTGTAGCCCACGCGCATCTCACTGCGCAGGTATGATTTTTGTGTAAATGGGTTGCTATCTACGTAGGGCATCGAGAAAATGTGTTTAAACAAGCAACTAACTACATTAAGGTAGCAAAAAACGCGTGCAAACCTCCCGACACCAGGAGGCGACGTCTATTTTTGCTGTTCTAAAGCCCTATATAGCCATATTGCACGGTATACTTTGCGGCTCTGTTGCCATGGCAAAACTCGGTGTGCGACTGTGATTTTTTGCAGTTAGGTTGCTAACCATCTAGGGCACCTGAAAAACGTGTTTAAACACCAAACCCTAGAGGTTCAGGTACCGAGAAATCTCGTGCAAATCTCCCGACACTACAGGTCGACGCGAATTTGGGGCTCTGTAGCCCACGCGCATCTCACTGCGCAGGTATGATTTTTGTGTAAATGGGTTGCTATCTACGTAGGGCATCGAGAAAATGTGTTTAAACAAGCAACTAACTACATTAAGGTAGCAAAAAACGCGTGCAAACCTCCCGACACCAGGAGGCGACGTCTATTTTTGCTGTTCTAAAGCCCTATATAGCCATATTGCACGGTATACTTTGCGGCTCTGTTGCCATGGCAAAACTCGGTGTGCGACTGTGATTTTTTGCAGTTAGGTTGCTAACCATCTAGGGCACCTGAAAAACGTGTTTAAACACCAAACCCTAGAGGTTCAGGTACCGAGAAATCTCGTGCAAATCTCCCGACACTACAGGTCGACGCGACTTTGGGGCTCTGTAGCCCACGCGCATCTCACTGCGCAGGTATGATTTTTGTGTAAATGGGTTGCTATCTACGTAGGGCATCGAGAAAATGTGTTTAAACAAGCAACTAACTACATTAAGGTAGCAAAAAACGCGTGCAAACCTCCCGACACCAGGAGGCGACGTCTATTTTTGCTGTTCTAAAGCCCTATATAGCCATATTGCACGGTATACTTTGCGGCTCTGTTGCCATGGCAAAACTCGGTGTGCGACTGTGATTTTTTGCAGTTAGGTTGCTAACCATCTAGGGGCACCTGAAAAAACGTGTTTAAAACACCAAACCCTAGAGGTTCAGGTACCGAGAAATCTCGTGCAAATCTCCCGACACTACAGGTCGACGCGACTTTGGGGCTCTGTAGCCCACGCGCATCTCACTGCGCAGGTATGATTTTTGTGTAAATGGGTTGCTATCTACGTAGGGCATCGAGAAAATGTGTTTAAACAAGCAACTAACTACATTAAGGTAGCAAAAAACGCGTGCAAACCTCCCGACACCAGGAGGCGACGTCTATTTTTGCTGTTCTAAAGCCCTATATAGCCATATTGCACGGTATACTTTGCGGCTCTGTTGCCATGGCAAAACTCGGTGTGCGACTGTGATTTTTTGCAGTTAGGTTGCTAACCATCTAGGGCACCTGAAAAACGTGTTTAAACACCAAACCCTAGAGGTTCAGGTACCGAGAAATCTCGTGCAAATCTCCCGACACTACAGGTCGACGCGACTTTGGGGCTCTGTAGCCCACGCGCATCTCACTGCGCAGGTATGATTTTTGTGTAAATGGGTTGCTATCTACGTAGGGCATCGAGAAAATGTGTTTAAACAAGCAACTAACTACATTAAGGTAGCAAAAAACGCGTGCAAACCTCCCGACACCAGGAGGCGACGTCTATTTTTGCTGTTCTAAAGCCCTATATAGCCATATTGCACGGTATACTTTGCGGCTCTGTTGCCATGGCAAAACTCGGTGTGCGACTGTGATTTTTTGCAGTTAGGTTGCTAACCATCTAGGGCACCTGAAAAACGTGTTTAAACACCAAACCCTAGAGGTTCAGGTACCGAGAAATCTCGTGCAAATCTCCCGACACTACAGGTCGACGCGACTTTGGGGCTCTGTAGCCCACGCGCATCTCACTGCGCAGGTATGATTTTTGTGTAAATGGGTTGCTATCTACGTAGGGCATCGAGAAAATGTGTTTAAACAAGCAACTAACTACATTAAGGTAGCAAAAAACGCGTGCAAACCTCCCGACACCAGGAGGCGACGTCTATTTTTGCTGTTCTAAAGCCCTATATAGCCATATTGCACGGTATACTTTGCGGCTCTGTTGCCATGGCAAAACTCGGTGTGCGACTGTGATTTTTTGCAGTTAGGTTGCTAACCATCTAGGGCACCTGAAAAACGTGTTTAAACACCAAACCCTAGAGGTTCAGGTACCGAGAAATCTCGTGCAAATCTCCCGACACTACAGGTCGACGCGAATTTGGGGCTCTGTAGCCCACGCGCATCTCACTGCGCAGGTATGATTTTTGTGTAAATGGGTTGCTATCTACGTAGGGCATCGAGAAAATGTGTTTAAACAAGCAACTAACTACATTAAGGTAGCAAAAAACGCGTGCAAACCTCCCGACACCAGGAGGCGACGTCTATTTTTGCTGTTCTAAAGCCCTATATAGCCATATTGCACGGTATACTTTGCGGCTCTGTTGCCATGGCAAAACTCGGTGTGCGACTGTGATTTTTTGCAGTTAGGTTGCTAACCATCTAGGGCACCTGAAAAACGTGTTTAAACACCAAACCCTAGAGGTTCAGGTACCGAGAAATCTCGTGCAAATCTCCCGACACTACAGGTCGACGCGACTTTGGGGCTTTGTAGCCCACGCGCATCTCACTGCGCAGGTATGATTTTTGTGTAAATGGGTTGCTATCTACGTAGGGCATCGAGAAAATGTGTTTAAACAAGCAACTAACTACATTAAGGTAGCAAAAAACGCGTGCAAACCTCCCGACACCAGGAGGCGACGTCTATTTTTGCTGTTCTAAAGCCCTATATAGCCATATTGCACGGTATACTTTGCGGCTCTGTTGCCATGGCAAAACTCGGTGTGCGACTGTGATTTTTTGCAGTTAGGTTGCTAACCATCTAGGGCACCTGAAAAACGTGTTTAAACACCAAACCCTAGAGGTTCAGGTACCGAGAAATCTCGTGCAAATCTCCCGACACTACAGGTCGACGCGACTTTGGGGCTCTGTAGCCCACGCGCATCTCACTGCGCAGGTATGATTTTTGTGTAAATGGGTTGCTATCTACGTAGGGCATCGAGAAAATGTGTTTAAACAAGCAACTAACTACATTAAGGTAGCAAAAAACGCGTGCAAACCTCCCGACACCAGGAGGCGACGTCTATTTTTGCTGTTTTAAAGCCCTATATAGCCATATTGCACGGTATACTTTGCGGCTCTGTTGCCATGGCAAAACTCGGTGTGCGACTGTGATTTTTTGCAGTTAGGTTGCTAACCATCTAGGGCACCTGAAAAACGTGTTTCAACACCAAACCCTAGAGGTTCAGGTACCGAGAAATCTCGTGCAAATCTCCCGACACTACAGGTCGACGCGACTTTGGGGCTCTGTAGCCCACGCGCATCTCACTGCGCAGGTATGATTTTTGTGTAAATGGGTTGCTATCTACGTAGGGCATCGAGAAAATGTGTTTAAACAAGCAACTAACTACATTAAGGTAGCAAAAAACGCGTGCAAACCTCCCGACACCAGGAGGCGACGTCTATTTTTGCTGTTCTAAAGCCCTATATAGCCATATTGCACGGTATACTTTGCGGCTCTGTTGCCATGGCAAAACTCGGTGTGCGACTGTGATTTTTTGCAGTTAGGTTGCTAACCATCTAGGGCACCTGAAAAACGTGTTTAAACACCAAACCCTAGAGGTTCAGGTACCGAGAAATCTCGTGCAAATCTCCCGACACTACAGGTCGACGCGACTTTGGGGCTCTGTAGCCCACGCGCATCTCACTGCGCAGGTATGATTTTTGTGTAAATGGGTTGCTATCTACGTAGGGCATCGAGAAAATGTGTTTAAACAAGCAACTAACTACATTAAGGTAGCAAAAAACGCGTGCAAACCTCCCGACACCAGGAGGCGACGTCTATTTTTGCTGTTCTAAAGCCCTATATAGCCATATTGCACGGTATACTTTGCGGCTCTGTTGCCATGGCAAAACTCGGTGTGCGACTGTGATTTTTTGCAGTTAGGTTGCTAACCATCTAGGGCACCTGAAAAACGTGTTTAAACACCAAACCCTAGAGGTTCAGGTACCGAGAAATCTCGTGCAAATCTCGGGACACCAGGATGAGGGGCGACTTTGAGGCCCTGTAGCCACTGCGCATCTCACTGCGCAGGTATGATTTTTGTGCAAATGGGTTGCTATCTACGTAGGGCATCGAGAAAATGTGTTTAAACAAGTCAGTAACTACATTAAGGTAGCAAAAAACGCGTGCAAACCTCGGGACACCAGGATGAGGCGGCCATTTCTGCTGTTCTATAGCCCTATATGGCCATAATGCACGGTATGCTTTGCGGCTCTGTTGCCATAGCAAAACTCGGTGTGCGACTGTGATTTTTTGCAGTTAGGTTGCTAACCATCTAGGGCACCAGAAAAACGTGTTTAAACACCAAACCCTAGAGGTTCAGGTACCGAGAAATATCGTGCAAATCTCGGGACACCAGGATGAGGGGCGACTTTGAGGCCTTGTAGCCACTGCGCATCTCACTGCGCAGGTATGATTTTTGTGTAAATGGGTTGCTATCTACGTAGGGCATCGAGAAAATGTGTTTAAACAAGTCAGTAACTACATTAAGGTAGCAAAAAACGCGTGCAAACCTCGGGACACCAGGATGAGGCGGCCATTTCTGCTGTTCTATACATGTAGCCCTATATGGCCATATTGCACGGTATACTTTGCGGCTCTGTTGCCATGGCAAAACTCGGTGTGCGACTGTGATTTTGTGCAGTTTGGTTGCTAACCATCTAAGGCACCAGAAAAACGTGTTTAAACACCAAACCCTAGAGGTTCAGGTACCGAGAAATCTCGTGCAAATCTCGGGAAACCAAGATGAGGGGCGACTTTGAGGCCCTGTAGCCACTGCGCATCTCACTGCGCAGGTATGATTTTTGTGCAAATGGGTTGCTATCTACGTAGGGCATCGAGAAAATGTGTTTAAACAAGTCAGTAACTACATTAAGGTAGCAAAAAACGCGTGCAAACCTCGGGACACCAGGATGAGGCGGCCATTTCTGCTGTTCTATAGCCCTATATGGCCATATTGCACGGTATACTTTGCGGCTCTGTTGCCATGGCAAAACTCGGTGTGCGACTGTGATTTTTTGCAGTTAGGTTGCTAACTATCTAGGGCACCAGAAAAACGTGTTTAAACACCAAACCCTAGAGGTTCAGGTACCGAGAAATCTCGTGCAAATCTCGTGACACCAGGATGAGAGGCGAATTTGAGGCCCTGTAGCCACTGCGCATCTCACTGCGCAGGTATGATTTTTGTGCAAATGGGTTGCTATCTACGTAGGGCATCGAGAAAATGTGTTTAAACAAGTCAGTAACTACATTAAGGTAGCAAAAAACGCGTGCAAACCTCGGGACACCAGGATGAGGCGTCCATTTCTGCTGTTCTATAGCCCTATATGGCCATAATGCACGGTATATTTTGCGGCTCTGTTGCCATAGCAAAACTCGGTGTGCGACTGTGATTTTTTGCAGTTAGGTTGCTAACCATCTAGGGCACCAGAAAAACGTGTTTAAACACCAAACCCTAGAGGTTCAGGTACCGAGAAATCTCGTGCAAATCTCGGGACACCAGGATGAGGGGCGACTTTGAGGCCTTGTAGCCACTGCGCATCTCACTGCGCAGGTATGATTTTTGTGCAAATGGGTTGCTATCTACGTAGGGCATCGAGAAAATGTGTTTTAAACAAGTCAGTAACTACATTAAGGTAGCAAAAAACGCGTGCAAACCTCGGGACACCAGGATGAGGCGGCCATTTCTGCTGTTCTATACATGTAGCCCTATATGGCCATATTGCACGGTATACTTTGCGGCTCTGTTGCCATGGCAAAACTCGGTGTGCGACTGTGATTTTGTGCAGTTTGGTTGCTAACCATCTAAGGCACCAGAAAAACGTGTTTAAACACCAAACCCTAGAGGTTCAGGTACCGAGAAATCTCGTGCAAATCTCGGGAAACCAAGATGAGGGGCGACTTTGAGGCCCTGTAGCCACTGCGCATCTCACTGCGCAGGTATGATTTTTGTGCAAATGGGTTGCTATCTACGTAGGGCATCGAGAAAATGTGTTTAAACAAGTCAGTAACTACATTAAGGTAGCAAAAAACGCGTGCAAACCTCGGGACACCAGGATGAGGCGGCCATTTCTGCTGTTCTATAGCCCTATATGGCCATATTGCACGGTATAATTTGCGGCTCTGTTGCCATGGCAAAACTCGGTGTGCGACTGTGATTTTTTGCAGTTAGGTTGCTAACCATCTAGGGCACCAGAAAAACGTGTTTAAACACCAAACCCTAGAGGTTCAGGTACCGAGAAATCTCGTGCAAATCTCGGGACACCAGGATGAGGGGCGACTTTGAGGCCCTGTAGCCACTGCGCATCTCACTGCGCAGGTATGATGTTTGTGCAAATGGGTTGCTATCTACGTAGGGCATCGAGAAAATGTGTTTAAACAAGTCAGTAGCTACATTAAGGTAGCAAAAAACGGGTGCAAACCTCGGGACACCAGGATGAGGCGGCCATTTCTGCTGTTCTATAGCCCTATATGGCCATATTGCACGGTATACTTTGCGGCTTTGTTGCCATGGCAAAACTCGGTGTGCGACTGTGATTTTTTGCAGTTAGGTTGCTAACCATCTAGGGCACCAGAAAAACGTGTTTAAACACCAAACCCTAGAGGTTCAGGTACCGAGAAATCTCGTGCAAATCTCGTGACCCCAGGATGAGAGGCGACTTTGAGGCCCTGTAGCCACTGCGCATCTCACTGCGCAGGTATGATTTTTGTGCAAATGGGTTGCTATCTACGTAGGGCATCGAGAAAATGTGTTTAAACAAGTCAGTAACTACATTAAGGTAGCAAAAAACGCGTGCAAACCTCCCGACACCAGGAGGCGACGTCTATTTTTGCTGTTCTAAAGCCCTATATAGCCATATTGCACGGTATACTTTGCGGCTCTGTTGCCATGGCAAAACTCGGTGTGCGACTGTGAATTTTTGCAGTTAGGTTGCTAACCATCTAGGGCACCTGAAAAACGTGTTTAAACACCAAACCCTAGAGGTTCAGGTACCGAGAAATCTCGTGCAAATCTCGGGACACCAGGATGAGGGGCGACTTTGAGGCCCTGTAGCCACTGCGCATCTCACTGCGCAGGTATGATTTTTGTGCAAATGGGTTGCTATCTACGTAGGGCATCGAGAAAATGTGTTTAAACAAGTCAGTAACTACATTAAGGTAGCAAAAAACGCGTGCAAACCTCGGGACACCAGGATGAGGCGGCCATTTCTGCTGTTCTATACATGTAGCCCTATATGGCCATATTGCACGGTATACTTTGCGGCTCTGTTGCCATGGCAAAACTCGGGTGTGCGACTGTGATTTTGTGCAGTTTGGTTGCTAACCATCTAAGGCACCAGAAAAACGTGTTTAAACACCAAACCCTAGAGGTTCAGGTACCGAGAAATCTCGTGCAAATCTCGGGAAACCAAGATGAGGGGCGACTTTGAGGCCCTGTAGCCACTGCGCATCTCACTGCGCAGGTATGATTTTTGTGCAAATGGGTTGCTATCTACGTAGGGCATCGAGAAAATGTGTTTTAAACAAGTCAGTAACTACATTAAGGTAGCAAAAAACGCGTGCAAACCTCGGGACACCAGGATGAGGCGGCCATTTCTGCTGTTCTATAGCCCTATATGGCCATATTGCACGGTATAATTTGCGGCTCTGTTGCCATGGCAAAACTCGGTGTGCGACTGTGATTTTTTGCAGTTAGGTTGCTAACCATCTAGGGCACCAGAAAAACGTGTTTAAACACCAAACCCTAGAGGTTCAGGTACCGAGAAATCTCGTGCAAATCTCGGGACACCAGGATGAGGGGCGACTTTGAGGCCCTGTAGCCACTGCGCATCTCACTGCGCAGGTATGATGTTTGTGCAAATGGGTTGCTATCTACGTAGGGCATCGAGAAAATGTGTTTTAAACAAGTCAGTAGCTACATTAAGGTAGCAAAAAACGGGTGCAAACCTCGGGACACCAGGATGAGGCGGCCATTTCTGCTGTTCTATAGCCCTATATGGCCATATTGCACGGTATACTTTGCGGCTTTGTTGCCATGGCAAAACTCGGTGTGCGACTGTGATTTTTTGCAGTTAGGTTGCTAACCATCTAGGGCACCAGAAAAACGTGTTTAAACACCAAACCCTAGAGGTTCAGGTACCGAGAAATCTCGTGCAAATCTCGTGACCCCAGGATGAGAGGCGACTTTGAGGCCCTGTAGCCACTGCGCATCTCACTGCGCAGGTATGATTTTTGTGCAAATGGGTTGCTATCTACGTAGGGCATCGAGAAAATGTGTTTAAACAAGTCAGTAACTACATTAAGGTAGCAAAAAACGCGTGCAAACCTCGGGACACCAGGATGAGGCGGCCATTTCTGCTGTTCTATAGCCCTATATGGCCATATTGCACGGTATACTTTGCGGCTCTGTTGCCATGGCAAAACTCGGTGTGCGACTGTGATTTTTTGCAGTTAGGTTGCTAACCATCAAGGGCACCAGAAAAAACGTGTTTAAACACCAAACCCTAGAGGTTCAGGTACCGAGAAATCTCGTGCAAATCTCGGGACACCAGGATGAGGGGCGATTTTGAGGCCCTGTAGCCACTGCGCATCTCACTGCGCAGGTATGATTTTTGTGCAAATGGGTTGCTATCTACGTAGGGCATCGAGAAAATGTGTTTAAACAAGTCAGTAACTACATTAAGGTAGCAAAAAACGCGTGCAAACCTCGGGACACCAGGATGAGGCGGCCATTTCTGCTGTTCTATAGCCCTATATGGCCATATTGCACGGTATACTTTGCGGCTCTGTTGCCATGGCAAAACTCGGTGTGCGACTGTGATTTTTTGCAGTTAGGTTGCTAACCATCTAGGGCACCAGAAAAACGGGTTTAAACACCAAACCCTAGAGGTTCAGGTACCGAGAAATCTCGTGCAAATCTCGGGACACCAGGATGAGGGGCGACTTTGAGGCCCTGTAGCCACTGCGCATCTCACTGCGCAGGTATGATTTTTGTGCAAATGGGTTGCTATCTACGTAGGGCATCGAGAAAATGTGTTTAAGCAAGTCAGTAACTACATTAAGGTAGCAAAAAACGCGTGCAAACCTCGGGACACCAGGATGAGGCGGCCATTTCTGCTGTTCTATAGCCCTATATGGCCATATTGCACGGTATACTTTGCGGCTCTGTTGCCATGGCAAAACTCGGTGTGCGACTGTGATTTCTTGCAGTTAGGTTGCTAACCATCTAGGGCACCAGAAAAACGTGTTTAAACACCAAACCCTAGAGGTTCAGGTACCGAGAAATCTCGTGCAAATCTCGGGACACCAGGATGAGGGGCGACTTTGAGGCCCTGTAGCCACTGCGCATCTCACTGCGCAGGTATGATTTTTGTGCAAATGGGTTGCTATCTAGGTAGGGCATCGAGAAAATGTGTTTAAGCAAGTCAGTAACTACATTAAGGTAGCAAAAAACGCGTGCAAACCTCGGGACACCAGGATGAGGCGGCCATTTCTGCTGTTCTATAGCCCTATATGGCCATATTGCACGGTATATTTTGCGGCTCTGTTGCCATGGCAAAACTCGGTGTGCGACTGTGATTTTTTGCAGTTAGGTTGCTAACCATCACGGGCACCAGAAAAACGTGTTTAAACACCCAACCCTAGAGGTTCAGGTACCGAGAAATCTCGTGCAAATCTCGGGACACCAGGATGAGGGGCGACTTTGAGGCGTTGTAGCCACTGCGCATCTCACTGCGCAGGTATGATTTTTGTGCATATGGGTTGCTATCTACGTAGGGCATCGAGAAAATGTGTTTAAACAAGTCAGTAACTACATTAAGGTAGCAAAAAACGCGTGAAAACCTCGGGACACCAGGATGAGGCGGCCATTTCTGCTGTTCTATAGCCCTATATGGCCATATTGCACGGTATACTTTGCGGCTCTGTTGCCATGGCAAAACTCGGTGTGCGACTGTGATTTTTTGCAGTTAGGTTGCTAACCATCTAGGGCACCAGAAAAACGTGTTTAAACACCAAACCCTAGAGGTTCAGGTACCGAGAAATCTCGTGCAAATCTCGGGACACCAGGATGAGGGGCGACTTTGAGGCCCTGTAGCCACTGCGCATCTCACTGCGCAGGTATGATTTTTGTGCAAATGGGTTGCTATCTACGTAGGGCATCGAGAAAATGTGTTTAAACAAGTCAGTAACTACATTAAGGTAGCAAAAAACGCGTGCAAACCTCGGGACACCAGGATGAGGCGGCCATTTCTGCTGTTCTATAGCCCAATATGGCCATATTGCACGGTATACTTTGCGGCTCTGTTGCCATGGCAAAACTCGGTGTGCGACTGTGAGTTTTTGCAGTTAGGTTGCTACCCAACTAGGGCACCAGAAAAACGTGTTTAAACACCAAACCCTAGAGGTTCAGGTACCGAGAAATCTCGTGAAAATCTCGGGACACCAGGATGAGGGGCGATTTTGAGGCCCTGTAGCCACTGCGCATCTCACTGCGCAGGTATGATTTTTGTGCAAATGGGTTGCTATCTACGTAGGGCATCGAAAAAATGTGTTTAAACAAGTCAGTAACTACATTAAGGTAGCAAAAAACGCGTGCAAACCTCGGGACACCAGGATGAGGCGGCCATTTCTGCTGTTCTATAGCCCTATATGGCCATATTGCACGGTATACTTTGCGGCTCTGTTGCCATGGCAAAACTCGGTGTGCGACTGTGATTTTTTGCAGTTAGGTTGCTAACCATCTAGGGCACCAGAAAAACGTGTTTAAACACCAAACCCTAGATGTTCAGGTACCGAGAAATCTCGTGCAAATCTCGGGACACCAGGATGAGGGGCGACTTTGAGGCCCTGTAGCCACTGCGCATCTCACTGCGCAGGTATGATTTTTGTGCAAATGGGTTGCTATCTACGTAGGGCATCGAGAAAATGTGTTTAAACAAGTCAGTAACTACATTAAGGTAGCAAAAAACGCGTGCAAACCTCGGGACACCAGGATGAGGCGGCCATTTCTGCTGTTCTATAGCCCTATATGGCCATATTGCACGGTATAATTTGCGGCTCTGTTGCCATGGCAAAACTCGGTGTGCGACTGTGATTTTTTGCAGTTAGGTTGCTAACCATCTAGGGCACCAGGAAAACGTGTTTAAACACCAAACCCTAGAGGTTCAGGTACCGAGAAATCTCGTGCAAATCTCGGGACACCAGGATGAGGGGCGACTTTGAGGCCCTGTAGCCACTGCGCATCTCACTGCGCAGGTATGATTTTTGTGCAAATGGGTTGCTATCTACGTAGGGCATCGAGAAAATGTGTTTAAACAAGTCAGTAACTACATTAAGGTAGCAAAAAACGCGTGCAAACCTCGGGACACCAGGATGAGGCGGCCATTTCTGCTGTTCTATAGCCCTATATGGCCATATTGCACGGTATACTTTGCGGCTCTGTTGCCATAGCAAAACTCGGTGTGCGACTGTGATTTTTTGCAGTTAGGTTGCTAACCATCTAGGGCACCAGAAAAACGTGTTTAAACACCAAACCCTAGAGGTTCAGGTACCGAGAAATCTCGTGCAAATCTCGGGACACCAGGATGAGGGGCGACTTTGAGGCCCTGTAGCCACTGCGCATCTCACTGCGCAGGTATGATTTTTGTGCAAATGGGTTGCTATCTACGTAGGGCATCGAGAAAATGTGTTTAAACAAGTCAGTAACTACATTAAGGTAGCAAAAAACGCGTGCAAACCTCGGGAAACCAGGATGAGGCGGCTATTTCTGCTGTTCTATAGCCCTATATGGCCATATTGCACGGTATACTTTGCGGCTCTGTTGCCATGGCAAAACTCGGTGTGCGACTGTGATTTTTTGCAGTTAGGTTGCTAACCATCTAGGGCACCAGAAAAACGTGTTTAAACACCAAACCCTAGAGGTTCAGGTACCGAGAAATCTCGTGCAAATCTCGGGACACCAGGATGAGGGGCGACTTTGAGGCCCTGTAGCCACTGCGCATCTCACTGCGCAGGTATGATTTTTGTGCAAATGGGTTGCTATCTACGTAGGGCATCGAGAAAATGTGTTTAAGCAAGTCAGTAACTACATTAAGGTAGCAAAAAACGCGTGCAAACCTCGGGACACCAGGATGAGGCGGCCATTTCTGCTGTTCTATAGCCCTATATGGCCATATTGCACGGTATACTTTGCGGCTCTGTTGCCATGGCAAAACTCGGTGTGCGACTGTGATTTTTTGCAGTTAGGTTGCTAACCATCAAGGGCACCAGAAAAACGTGTTTAAACACCAAACCCTAGAGGTTCAGGTACCGAGAAATCTCGTGCAAATCTCGGGACACCAGGATGAGGGGCGACTTTGAGGCCCTGTAGCCACTGCGCATCTCACTGCGCAGGTATGATTTTTGTGCAAATGGGTTGCTATCTACGTAGGGCATCGAGAAAATGTGTTTAAACAAGTCAGTAACTACATTAAGGTAGCAAAAAACGCGTGCAAACCTCGGGACACCAGGATGAGGCGGCCATTTCTGCTGTTCTATACATGTAGCCCTATATGGCCATATTGCACGGTATACTTTGCGGCTCTGTTGCCATGGCAAAACTCGGTGTGCGACTGTGATTTTGTGCAGTTTGGTTGCTAACCATCTAAGGCACCAGAAAAACGTGTTTAAACACCAAACCCTAGAGGTTCAGGTACCGAGAAATCTCGTGCAAATCTCGGGAAACCAAGATGAGGGGCGACTTTGAGGCCCTGTAGCCACTGCGCATCTCACTGCGCAGGTATGATTTTTGTGCAAATGGGTTGCTATCTACGTAGGGCATCGAGAAAATGTGTTTGAACAAGTCAGTAACTACATTAAGGTAGCAAAAAACGCGTGCAAACCTCGGGACACCAGGATGAGGCGGCCATTTCTGCTGTTCTATAGCCCTATATGGCCATATTGCACGGTATACTTTGCGGCTCTGTTGCCATGGCAAAACTCGGTGTGCGACTGTGATTTTTTGCAGTTAGGTTGCTAACCATCTAGGGCACCAGAAAAACGTGTTTAAACACCAAACCCTAGAGGTTCAGGTACCGAGAAATCTCGTGCAAATCTCGGGACACCAGGATGAGGGGCGACTTTGAGGCCCTGTAGCCACTGCGCATCTCACTGCGCAGGTATGATGTTTGTGCAAATGGGTTGCTATCTTCGTAGGGCATCGAGAAAATGTGTTTAAACAAGTCAGTAACTACATTAAGGTAGCAAAAAACGCGTGCAAACCTCGGGACACCAGGATGAGGCGGCCATTTCTGCTGTTCTATAGCCCTATATGGCCATATTGCACGGTATACTTTGCGGCTTTGTTGCCATGGCAAAACTCGGTGTGCGACTGTGATTTTTTGTAGTTAGGTTGCTAACCATCTAGGGCACCAGAAAAACGTGTTTAAACACCAAACCCTAGAGGTTCAGGTACCGAGAAATCTCGTGCAAATCTCGTGACACCAGGATGAGGGGCGATTTTGAGGCCCTGTAGCCACTGCGCATCTCACTGCGCAGGTATGATTTTTGTGCAAATGGGTTGCTATCTACGTAGGGCATCGAGAAAATGTGTTTAAACAAGTCAGTAACTACATTAAGGTAGCAAAAAACGCGTGCAAACCTCGGGACACCAGGATGAGGCGGCCATTTCTGCTGTTCTATAGCCCTATATGGCCATATTGCACGGTATACTTTGCGGCTCTGTTGCCATGGCAAAACTCGGTGTGCGACTGTGATTTTTTGCAGTTAGGTTGCTAACCATCAAGGGAACCAGAAAAACGTGTTTAAACACCAAACCCTAGAGGTTCAGGTACCGAAAAATCTCGTGCAAATCTCGGGACACCAGGATGAGGGGCGATTTTGAGGCCCTGTAGCCACTGCGCATCTCACTGCGCAGGTATGATTTTTGTGCAAATGGGTTGCTATCTACGTAGGGCATCGAGAAAATGTGTTTAAACAAGTCAGTAACTACATTAAGGTAGCAAAAAACGCGTGCAAACCTCGGGACACCAGGATGAGGCGGCCATTTCTGCTGTTCTATAGCCCTATATGGCCATATTGCACGGTATAATTTGCGGCTCTGTTGCCATGGCAAAACTCGGTGTGCGACTGTGATTTTTTGCAGTTAGGTTGCTAACCATCTAGGGCACCAGAAAAACGTGTTTAAACACCAAACCCTAGAGGTTCAGGTACCGAGAAATCTCGTGCAAATCTCGGGACACCAGGATGAGGGGCGACTTTGAGGCCCTGTAGCCACTGCGCATCTCACTGCGCAGGTATGATTTTTGTGCAAATGGGTTGCTATCTACGTAGGGCATCGAGAAAATGTGTTTAAGCAAGTCAGTAACTACATTAAGGTAGCAAAAAACGCGTGCAAACCTCGGGACACCAGGATGAGGCGGCCATTTCTGCTGTTCTATAGCCCTATATGGCCATATTGCACGGTATACTTTGCGGCTCTGTTGCCATGGCAAAACTCGGTGTGCGACTGTGATTTTTTGCAGTTAGGTTGCTAACCATCAAAGGCACCAGAAAAACGTGTTTAACACCAAATCCTAGAGGTTCAGGTACCGAGAAATCTCGTGCAAATCTCGGGACACCAGGATGAGGGGCGATTTTGAGGCCCTGTAGCCACTGCGCATCTCACTGTGCAGGTATGATTTTTATGCAAATGGGTTGCTATCTACGTAGGGCATCGAGAAAATGTGTTTAAACAAGTCAGTAACTACATTAAGGTAGCAAAAAACGCGTGCAAACCTCGGGACACCAGGATGAGGCGGCCATTTCTGCTGTTCTATAGCCCTATATGGCCATATTGCACGGTATACTTTGCGGCTCTGTTGCCATGGCAAAACTCGGTGTGCGACTGTGATTTCTTGCAGTTAGGTTGCTAACCATCTAGGGCACCAGAAAAACGTGTTTAAACACCAAACCCTAGAGGTTCAGGTACCGAGAAATCTCGTGCAAATCTCGGGACACCAGGATGAGGGGCGACTTTGAGGCCCTGTAGCCACTGCGCATCTCACTGCGCAGGTATGATTTTTGTGCAAATGGGTTGCTATCTAGGTAGGGCATCGAGAAAATGTGTTTAAGCAAGTCAGTAACTACATTAAGGTAGAAAAAACGCGTGCAAACCTCGGGACACCAGGATGAGGCGGCCATTTCTGCTGTTCTATAGCCCTATATGGCCATATTGCACGGTATACTTTGCGGCTCTGTTGCCATGGCAAAACTCGGTGTGCGACTGTGATTTTTTGCAGTTAGGTTGCTAACCATCACGGGCACCAGAAAAACGTGTTTAAACACCCAACCCTAGAGGTTCAGGTACCGAGAAATCTCGTGCAAATCTCGGGACACCAGGATGAGGGGCGACTTTGTGGCGTTGTAGCCACTGCGCATCTCACTGCGCAGGTATGATTTTTGTGCATATGGGTTGCTATCTACGTAGGGCATCGAGAAAATGTGTTTAAACAAGTCAGTAACTACATTAAGGTAGCAAAAAACGCGTGAAAACCTCGGGACACCAGGATGAGGCGGCCATTTCTGCTGTTCTATAGCCCTATATGGCCATATTGCACGGTATACTTTGCGGCTCTGTTGCCATGGCAAAACTCGGTGTGCGACTGTGATTTCTTGCAGTTAGGTTGCTAACCATCTAGGGCACCAGAAAAACGTGTTTAAACACCAAACCCTAGAGGTTCAGGTACCGAGAAATCTCGTGCAAATCTCGGGACACCAGGATGAGGGGCGACTTTGAGGCCCTGTAGCCACTGCGCATCTCACTGCGCAGGTATGATTTTTGTGCAAATGGGTTGCTATCTAGGTAGGGCATCGAGAAAATGTGTTTAAGCAAGTCAGTAACTACATTAAGGTAGCAAAAAACGCGTGCAAACCTCGGGACACCAGGATGAGGCGGCCATTTCTGCTGTTCTATAGCCCTATATGGCCATATTGCACGGTATACTTTGCGGCTCTGTTGCCATGGCAAAACTCGGTGTGCGACTGTGATTTTTTGCAGTTAGGTTGCTAACCATCACGGGCACCAGAAAAACGTGTTTAAACACCCAACCCTAGAGGTTCAGGTACCGAGAAATCTCGTGCAAATCTCGGGACACCAGGATGAGGGGCGACTTTGAGGCGTTGTAGCCACTGCGCATCTCACTGCGCAGGTATGATTTTTGTGCATATGGGTTGCTATCTACGTAGGGCATCGAGAAAATGTGTTTAAACAAGTCAGTAACTACATTAAGGTAGCAAAAAACGCGTGCAAACCTCGGGACACCAGGATGAGGCGGCCATTTCTGCTGTTCTATAGCCCTATATGGCCATATTGCACGGTATACTTTGCGGCTCTGTTGCCATGGCAAAACTCGGTGTGCGACTGTGATTTTTTGCAGTTATGTTGCTAACCATCTAGGGCACCAGAAAAACGTGTTTAAACACCAAACCCTAGAGGTTCAGGTACCGAGAAATCTCGTGCAAATCTCGGGACACCAGGATGAGGGGCGACTTTGAGGCCCTGTAGCCACTGCGCATCTCACTGCGCAGGTATGATTTTTGTGCAAATGGGTTGCTATCTACGTAGGGCATCGAGAAAATGTGTTTAAACAAGTCAGTAACTACATTAAGGTAGCAAAAAACGCGTGCAAACCTCGGGACACCAGGATGAGGCGGCCATTTCTGCTGTTCTATAGCCCTATTTGGCCATATTGCACGGTATACTTTGCGGCTCTGTTGCCATGGCAAAACTCGGTGTGCGACTGTGATTTTTTGCAGTTAGGTTGCTAACCATCTAGGGCACCAGAAAAACGTGTTTAAACACCAAACCCTAGAGGTTCAGGTACCGAGAAATCTCGTGCAAATCTCGGGACACCAGGATGAGGGGCGATTTTGAGGCCCTGTAGCCACAGCGCATCTCACTGCGCAGGTATGATTTTTGTGCAAATGGGTTGCTATCTACGTAGGGCATCGAGAAAATGTGTTTAAACAAGTCAGTAACTACATTAAGGTAGCAAAAAACGCGTGCAAACCTCGGGACACCAGGATGAGGCGGCCATTTCTGCTGTTCTATAGCCCTATATGGCCATATTGCACGGTATACTTTGCGGCTCTGTTGCCATGGCAAAACTCGGTGTGCGACTGTGATTTTTTGCAGTTAGGTTGCTAACCATCTAGGGCACCAGAAAAACGTGTTTAAACACCAAACCCTAGAGGTTCAGGTACCGAGAAATCTCGTGCAAATCTCGGGACACCAGGATGAGGGGCGACTTTGAGGCCCTGTAGCCACTGCGCATCTCACTGCGCAGGTATGATTTTTGTGCAAATGGGTTGCTATCTACGTAGGGCATCGAGAAAATGTGTTTAAACAAGTCAGTAACTACATTAAGGTAGCAAAAAACGCGTGCAAACCTCGGGACACCAGGATGAGGCGGCCATTTCTGCTGTTCTATAGCCCTATATGGCCATATTGCACGGTATACTTTGCGGCTCTGTTGCCATGGCAAAACTCGGTGTGCGACTGTGATTTCTTGCAGTTAGGTTGCTAACCATCTAGGGCACCAGAAAAACGTGTTTAAACACCAAACCCTAGAGGTTCAGGTACCGAGAAATCTCGTGCAAATCTCGGGACACCAGGATGAGGGGCGACTTTGAGGCCCTGTAGCCACTGCGCATCTCACTGCGCAGGTATGATTTTTGTGCAAATGGGTTGCTATCTAGGTAGGGCATCGAGAAAATGTGTTTAAGCAAGTCAGTAACTACATTAAGGTAGCAAAAAACGCGTGCAAACCTCGGGACACCAGGATGAGGCGGCCATTTCTGCTGTTCTATAGCCCTATATGGCCATATTGCACGGTATACTTTGCGGCTCTGTTGCCATGGCAAAACTCGGTGTGCGACTGTGATTTTTTGCAGTTAGGTTGCTAACCATCACGGGCACCAGAAAAACGTGTTTAAACACCCAACCCTAGAGGTTCAGGTACCGAGAAATCTCGTGCAAATCTCGGGACACCAGGATGAGGGGCGACTTTGAGGCGTTGTAGCCACTGCGCATCTCACTGCGCAGGTATGATTTTTGTGCATATGGGTTGCTATCTACGTAGGGCATCGAGAAAATGTGTTTAAACAAGTCAGTAACTACATTAAGGTAGCAAAAAACGCGTGAAAACCTCGGGACACCAGGATGAGGCGGCCATTTCTGCTGTTCTATAGCCCTATATGGCCATATTGCACGGTATACTTTGCGGCTCTGTTGCCATGGCAAAACTCGGTGTGCGACTTTGATTTTTTGCAGTTAGGTTGCTAACCATCTAGGGCACCAGAAAAACGTGTTTAAACACCAAACCCTAGAGGTTCAGGTACCGAGAAATCTCGTGCAAATCTCGGGACACCAGGATGAGGGGCGACTTTGAGGCCCTGTAGCCACTGCGCATCTCACTGCGCAGGTATGATTTTTGTGCAAATGGGTTGCTATCTACGTAGGGCATCGAGAAAATGTGTTTAAACAAGTCAGTAACTACATTAAGGTAGCAAAAAACGCGTGCAAACCTCGGGACACCAGGATGAGGCGGCCATTTCTGCTGTTCTATAGCCCTATTTGGCCATATTGCACGGTATACTTTGCGGCTCTGTTGCCATGGCAAAACTCGGTGTGCGACTGTGATTTTTTGCAGTTAGGTTGCTAACCATCTAGGGCACCAGAAAAACGTGTTTAAACACCAAACCCTAGAGGTTCAGGTACCGAGAAATCTCGTGCAAATCTCGGGACACCAGGATGAGGGGCGATTTTGAGGCCCTGTAGCCACAGCGCATCTCACTGCGCAGGTATGATTTTTGTGCAAATGGGTTGCTATCTACGTAGGGCATCGAGAAAATGTGTTTAAACAAGTCAGTAACTACATTAAGGTAGCAAAAAACGCGTGCAAACCTCGGGACACCAGGATGAGGCGGCCATTTCTGCTGTTCTATAGCCCTATATGGCCATATTGCACGGTATATTTTGCGGCTCTGTTGCCATGGCAAAACTCGGTGTGCGACTGTGATTTTTTGCAGTTAGGTTGCTAACCATCTAGGGCACCAGAAAAACGTGTTTAAACACCAAACCCTAGAGGTTCAGGTACCGAGAAATCTCGTGCAAATCTCGGGACACCAGGATGAGGGGCGATTTTGAGGCCCTGTAGCCACTGCGCATCTCACTGCGCAGGTATGATTTTTGTGCAAATGGGTTGCTATCTACGTAGGGCATCGAGAAAATGTGTTTAAACAAGTCAGTAACTACATTAAGGTAGCAAAAAACGCGTGCAAACCTCGGGACACCAGGATGAGGCGGCCATTTCTGCTGTTCTATAGCCCTATATGGCCATATTGCACGGTATACTTTGCGGCTCTGTTGCCATGGCAAAACTCGGTGTGCGACTGTGATTTTTTGCAGTTAGGTTGCTAACCATCAAGGGCACCAGAAAAACGTGTTTAAACACCAAACCCTAGAGGTTCAGGTACCGAGAAATCTCGTGCAAATCTCGGGACACCAGGATGAGGGGCGACTTTGAGGCCCTGTAGCCACTGCGCATCTCACTGCGCAGGTATGATTTTTGTGCAAATGGGTTGCTATCTACGTAGTGCATCGAGAAAATGTGTTTAAACAAGTCAGTAACTACATTAAGGTAGCAAAAAACGCGTGCAAACCTCGGGACACCAGGATGAGGCGGCCATTTCTGCTGTTCTATAGCCCTATATGGCCATATTGCACGGTATACTTTGCGGCTCTGTTGCCATGGCAAAACTCGGTGTGCGACTGTGATTTTTTGCAGTTAGGTTGCTAACCATCTAGGGCACCAGAAAAACGTGTTTAAACACCAAACCCTAGAGGTTCAGGTACCGAGAAATCTCGTGCAAATCTCGGGACACCAGGATGAGGGGCGACTTTGAGGCCCTGTAGCCACTGCGCATCTCACTGCGCAGGTATGATTTTTGTGCAAATGGGTTGCTATCTACGTAGGGCATCGAGAAAATGTGTTTAAACAAGTCAGTAACTACATTAAGGTAGCAAAAAACGCGTGCAAACCTCGGGACACCAGGATGAGGCGGCCATTTCTGCTGTTCTATAGCCCTATATGGCCATATTGCACGGTATACTTTGCGGCTCTGTTGCCATGGCAAAACTCGGTGTGCGACTGTGTTTTTTGCAGTTAGGTTGCTAACCATCTAGGGCACCAGGAAAACGTGTTTAAACACCAAACCCTAGAGGTTCAGGTACCGAGAAATCTCGTGCAAATCTCGGGACACCAGGATGAGGGGCGACTTTGAGGCCCTGTAGCCACTGCGCATCTCACTGCGCAGGTATGATTTTTGTGCAAATGGGTTGCTATCTACGTAGGGCATCGAGAAAATGTGTTTAAACAAGTCAGTAACTACATTAAGGTAGCAAAAAACGCGTGCAAACCTCGGGACACCAGGATGAGGCGGCCATTTCTGCTGTTCTATAGCCCTATATGGCCATATTGCACGGTATACTTTGCGGCTCTGTTGCCATGGCAAAACTCGGTGTGCGACTGTGTTTTTTGCAGTTAGGTTGCTAACCATCTAGGGCACCAGGAAAACGTGTTTAAACACCAAACCCTAGAGGTTCAGGTACCGAGAAATCTCGTGCAAATCTCGGGACACCAGGATGAGGGGCGACTTTGAGGCCCTGTAGCCACTGCGCATCTCACTGCGCAGGTATGATTTTTGTGCAAATGGGTTGCTATCTACGTAGGGCATCGAGAAAATGTGTTTAAACAAGTCAGTAACTACATTAAGGTAGCAAAAAAACGCGTGCAAACCTCGGGACACCAGGATGAGGCGGCCATTTCTGCTGTTCTATAGCCCTATATGGCCATATTGCACGGTATACTTTGCGGCTCTGTTGCCATAGCAAAACTCGGTGTGCGACTGTGATTTTTTGCAGTTAGGTTGCTAACCATCTAGGGCACCAGAAAAACGTGTTTAAACACCAAACCCTAGAGGTTCAGGTACCGAGAAATCTCGTGCAAATCTCGAACACCAGGATGAGGGGCGACTTTGAGGCCCTGTAGCCACTGCGCATCTCACTGCGCAGGTATGATTTTTGTGCAAATGGGTTGCTATCTACGTAGGGCATCGAGAAAATGTGTTTAAACAAGTCAGTAACTATATTAAGGTAGCAAAAAAACGCGTGCAAACCTCGGGACACCAGGATGATGCGGCCATTTCTGCTGTTCTATAGCCCTATATGGCCATATTGCACGGTATACTTTGCGGCTCTGTTGCCATGGCAAAACTCGGTGTGCGACTGTGATTTTTTGCAGTTAGGTTGCTAACCATCTAGGGCACCAGAAAAACGTGTTTAAACACCAAATCCTAGAGGTTCAGGTACCGAGAAATCTCGTGCAAATCTCGGGACA